>OZ018322.1:106832182-107343905 GCA_963969495.1 Ceratothoa steindachneri | reverse complement strand
AAACATGGAAAAACAGCCAGTTCCTAGATTTGATCGATTTCCTAAAAAAGCTTGAAAAAATTCAGTTTTAGGAAAATAGACAGCTTTTCAAACTGAGCAAGTTATTGCTGTCGAATATGAGTAATATTAACGAACCCTAAAAAAACGGCCGTTTTTAAGGTTTGATCCATTTCCAAAAAAAGATTGAAAAACGGGAGTTTTTTTAGATAATGTACATATGTTAAAACTTATCAAATTAAGGTCTCCGATTATAAGTAATATCTAGCCAAAACATGGAAAAACGGCCAGTTCTGAGATTTGATCGATTTCCTAAAATAGCTTGAAAAAAGTCACTTTTAGAAAAATTTACGGATTTTTAAACTTAGCAAGTTATTGCTCTCCAATATAAGTAACAATTAACCAAACCCTGGACCAACAGCCGTTTTCAAGGTTTGATCCATTTCCTTAAAAAGATTGAAAAACGTGAGTTTTTTTAGATAATGTACATATATTAAAAATCAGCAAATTAAGATTTCCGATTATAAATAATATTAAGCCAACATATGGAAAAACTGCCTGTTTTATGATTTGATCAATTTCCTAAAAAAGCTTGAAAAACGTCAGTTTTGGGAAAATTATCAGCTTTTCAAACTTAGCAAGTTATATCTCTCGAATATGAGTAATATTAAAAAAAACCTGGAAATACGGCCGTTTATAATGTTTTATCTATTTTCTAAAAAAGATTCAAAAACGAAAGTTTTTGTTTGATGCACATATTTTCAAACTTAGCAAATTAAGGTCTCGATTATAAGTAAGATTTGATCAATTTCCTAGAAAAGCTTCAAAAACGTCAGTTTTGTGAAAATAAATAGCTTTTTAAAATGTCTAAGTTATTGGTCTTGAATTTGAGTAAAATTAAGGAAAACCTGGAAAAATGACAGTTTTTAAGGTTTAATCCATTTCCCCCCAAAAAATTGGAAAACGCGAGTTTTTTTAATAATGTTCATATGTTTAAACTCATTAAATTAAGGTCTCCGATTGAAAGTAATATTGAGCCAAAAACATGGAAAAACTACCTGTTTTAAGCATTGATCCATTTCTTAAAAGAGCTTAAAATAGCTTTTCAATCTGAGCAAGTTATTGCTCTCGAATATACGTAATATTAACCATACCTGGAAAAAACGCTGTTTTTAAGGTTTGATCCATTTCTTTATAAAGGATTGAAAAACGTCAGTTTGAGGAATATTTTGGGAGTAATATTAACAAAACCTTGAAAATGGCCGTTTTTATGGTTTGATCCATTTCCTAAAAAAAGATTAAAAAATGGGAGTTTTGCGAATAATGCACATATGTTAAAACTTATCAAATTAAGGTCTCCGATTATAAGTAATATTAAGCTAAAACATGGAAAAACAGCCAGTTCTGAGATTTGATCGATTTCCTAAAAAAGCTTGAAAAAAGTCAGTTTTAGGAAAATAGACAGCTTTTCAAACTTAGCAAGTTATTGCTGTCGAATATGAGTAATATTAACGAACACTAAAAAACGGCTGTTTTTAAGGTTTAATCCATTTCCCAAAAAAGATTAAAAAACGGGGATTTTTTTAGATAATGTACATATGTTAAAACTTATCAAATTAAGGTCTCCGATTGTAAGTAATATCAAGCCAAAACATGGAAAAACGGCCAGTTCTGAGATTTGATCGATTTCCTAAAAAAGCTTTAAAAAAGTCACTTTTAGAAAAATAGACAGCTTTTTAAACTTAGCAAGTTATTGCTCTCAAATATAAGTAACAATTAACCAAACCCTGGAAAAACAGCCGTTTTCAAGGTTTGATCCATTTCCTTAAAAAGATTGAAAAACGTGAGTTTTTTTAGATAATGTACATATATTAAAAATCAGCAAATTAAGATTTCCGATTATAAGTAATATTAAGCCAACATATGGAAAAACTGCCTGTTTTAAGATTTGATCAATTTCCTAAAAAAGCTTGAAAAACGTCAGTTTTGGGAAAATTATCAGCTTTTCAAACTTAGCAAGTTATATCTCTCGAATATGAGTAATATTCAAAAAACCTGGAAATACGGCCGTTTATAATGTTTTATCTATTTTCTGAAAAAGATTCAAAAACGGAAGTATTTGATTGATGCACATATTTTCAAACTTCGCTAATGAAGGCCTCGATTATATGTAAAATTAGGCCAAAACATGGCAAAACTGCTTTTTTAAGATTTGATCAATTTCATAAAAAAGCTTCAAAAACGTCAGTTTGTGGAAAATAAATAGCTTTTTAAAATGTCTAAGTTATTGGTCTCGGATTTGAGTAAAATTAAGGAAAACCTGGAAAAATGACAGTTTTTAAGGTTTGATCCATTTCCCCTCAAAAAATTGGAAAACAGGAGTTTTTTGAATAATGTTCATATGTTTAAACTTATTTAATTAAGGTCTCTGATTGAAAGTAATATTAAGCCAAAAACATGGAAAAACTACCTGTTTTAAGCATTGATCCATTTCTTAAAAGAGCTTGAAATAGCTTTTCAAAATGAGCAAGATTTGCACTCGAATATACCTAATATTAACCATACCTGCAAAAAACGCTGTTTTTAAGGTTTGATCCATTTCCTAAAAAAGATTGAAAAACGTCAGTTTTAGGAATATTTTGGGAGTAATATTAACCAAAACCTTGAAAATAGCCGTTTTTATAGTTTGATCCATTTCCTAAAAAAAATATCAAAAAATGGGAGTTTTGCGAATAATGCACATATGTTAAAACTTATCAAATTAAGGTCTCCGATTATAAGTAATATTAAGCTAAAACATGGAAAAACAGCCAGTTCCTAGATTTGATCGATTTCCTAAAAAAGCTTGAAAAAATTCAGTTTTAGGAAAATAGACAGCTTTTCAAACTGAGCAAGTTATTGCTGTCGAATATGAGTAATATTAACGAACCCTAAAAAAACGGCCGTTTTTAAGGTTTGATCCATTTCCAAAAAAAGATTTAAAAACGGGAGTTTTTTTAGATAATGTACATATGTTAAAACTTATCAAATTAAGGTCTCCGATTATAAGTAATATCTAGCCAAAACATGGAAAAACGGCCAGTTCTGAGATTTGATCGATTTCCTAAAATAGCTTGAAAAAAGTCACTTTTAGAAAAATTTACGGATTTTTAAACTTAGCAAGTTATTGCTCTCCAATATAAGTAACAATTAACCAAACCCTGGACCAACAGCCGTTTTCAAGGTTTGATCCATTTCCTTAAAAAGATTGAAAAACGTGAGTTTTTTTAGATAATGTACATATATTAAAAATCAGCAAATTAAGATTTCCGATTATAAATAATATTAAGCCAACATATGGAAAAACTGCCTGTTTTATGATTTGATCAATTTCCTAAAAAAGCTTGAAAAACGTCAGTTTTGGGAAAATTATCAGCTTTTCAAACTTAGCAAGTTATATCTCTCGAATATGAGTAATATTAAAAAAAACCTGGAAATACGGCCGTTTATAATGTTTTATCTATTTTCTAAAAAAGATTCAAAAACGAAAGTTTTTGTTTGATGCACATATTTTCAAACTTAGCAAATTAAGGTCTCGATTATAAGTAAGATTTGATCAATTTCCTAGAAAAGCTTCAAAAACGTCAGTTTTGGGAAAATAAATAGCTTTTTAAAATGTCTAAGTTATTGGTCTTGAATTTGAGTAAAATTAAGGAAAACCTGGAAAAATGACAGTTTTTAAGGTTTAATCCATTTCCCCCCAAAAAATTGGAAAACGCGAGTTTTTTTAATAATGTTCATATGTTTAAACTCATTAAATTAAGGTCTCCGATTGAAAGTAATATTGAGCCAAAAACATGGAAAAACTACCTGTTTTAAGCATTGATCCATTTCTTAAAAGAGCTTAAAATAGCTTTTCAATCTGAGCAAGTTATTGCTCTCGAATATACGTAATATTAACCATACCTGGAAAAAACGCTGTTTTTAAGGTTTGATCCATTTCTTTATAAAGGATTGAAAAACGTCAGTTTGAGGAATATTTTGGGAGTAATATTAACAAAACCTTGAAAATGGCCGTTTTTATGGTTTGATCCATTTCCTAAAAAAAGATTAAAAAATGGGAGTTTTGCGAATAATGCACATATGTTAAAACTTATCAAATTAAGGTCTCCGATTATAAGTAATATTAAGCTAAAACATGGAAAAACAGCCAGTTCTGAGATTTGATCGATTTCCTAAAAAAGCTTGAAAAAAGTCAGTTTTAGGAAAATAGACAGCTTTTCAAACTTAGCAAGTTATTGCTGTCGAATATGAGTAATATTAACGAACACTAAAAAAACGGCTGTTTTTAAGGTTTAATCCATTTCCCAAAAAAGATTAAAAAACGGGGATTTTTTTAGATAATGTATATATATTAAAAATCAGCAAATTAAGATTTCCGATTATAAGTAATATTAAGCCAACATATGGAAAAACTGCCTGTTTTAAGATTTGATCAATTTCCTAAAAAAGCTTGAAAAACGTCAGTTTGGGGAAAATTATCAGCTTTTCAAACTTAGCAAGTTATATCTCTCGAATATGAGTAATATTCAAAAAACCTGGAAATACGGCCGTTTATAATGTTTTATCTATTTTCTAAAAAAGATTCAAAAACGGAAGTATTTGATTGATGCACATATTTTCAAACTTCGCTAATGAAGGCCTCAAATATAAGTAAAATTAGGCCAAAACATGGCAAAACTGCTTTTTTAAGATTTGATCAATTTCATAAAAAAGCTTCAAAAACGTCAGTTTGTGGAAAATAAATAGCTTTTTAAAATGTCTAAGTTATTGGTCTCGGATTTGAGTAAAATTAAGGAAAACCTGGAAAAATGACAGTTTTTAAGGTTTGATCCATTTCCCCTCAAAAAATTGGAAAACAGGAGTTTTTTGAATAATGTTCATATGTTTAAACTTATTTAATTAAGGTCTCTGATTGAAAGTAATATTAAGCCAAAAACATGGAAAAACTACCTGTTTTAAGCATTGATCCATTTCTTAAAAGAGCTTGAAATAGCTTTTCAAAATGAGCAAGATTTGCACTCGAATATACCTAATATTAACCATACCTGCAAAAAACGCTGTTTTTAAGGTTTGATCCATTTCCTAAAAAAGATTGAAAAACGTCAGTTTTAGGAATATTTTGGGAGTAATATTAACCAAAACCTTGAAAATAGCCGTTTTTATAGTTTGATCCATTTCCTAAAAAATATCAAAAAATGGGAGTTTTGCGAATAATGCACATATGTTAAAACTTATCAAATTAAGGTCTCCGATTATAAGTAATATTAAGCTAAAACATGGAAAAACAGCCAGTTCCTAGATTTGATCGATTTCCTAAAAAAGCTTGAAAAAATTCAGTTTTAGGAAAATAGACAGCTTTTCAAACTGAGCAAGTTATTGCTGTCGAATATGAGTAATATTAACGAACCCTAAAAAAACGGCCGTTTTTAAGGTTTGATCCATTTCCAAAAAAAGATTGAAAAACGGGAGTTTTTTTAGATAATGTACATATGTTAAAACTTATCAAATTAAGGTCTCCGATTATAAGTAATATCTAGCCAAAACATGGAAAAACGGCCAGTTCTGAGATTTGATCGATTTCCTAAAATAGCTTGAAAAAAGTCAGTTTTAGAAAAATTTACGGCTTTTTAAACTTAGCAAGTTATTGCTCTCCAATATAAGTAACAATTAACCAAACCCTGGACCAACAGCCGTTTTCAAGGTTTGATCCATTTCCTTAAAAAGATTGAAAAACGTGAGTTTTTTTAGATAATGTACATATATTAAAAATCAGCAAATTAAGATTTCCGATTATAAGTAATATTAAGCCAACATATGGAAAAACTGCCTGTTTTAAGATTTGATCAATTTCCTAAAAAAGCTTGAAAAACGTCAGTTTTGGGAAAATTATCAGCTTTTCAAACTTAGCAAGTTATATCTCTCGAATATGAGTAATATTAAAAAAAACCTGGAAATACGGCCGTTTATAATGTTTTATCTATTTTCTAAAAAAGATTCAAAAACGAAAGTTTTTGTTTGATGCACATATTTTCAAACTTAGCAAATTAAGGTCTCGATTATAAGTAAGATTTGATCAATTTCCTAGAAAAGCTTCAAAAACGTCAGTTTTGTGAAAATAAATAGCTTTTTAAAATGTCTAAGTTATTGGTCTTGAATTTGAGTAAAATTAAGGAAAACCTGGAAAAATGACAGTTTTTAAGGTTTAATCCATTTCCCCCCAAAAAATTGGAAAACGCGAGTTTTTTTAATAATGTTCATATGTTTAAACTCATTAAATTAAGGTCTCCGATTGAAAGTAATATTGAGCCAAAAACATGGAAAAACTACCTGTTTTAAGCATTGATCCATTTCTTAAAAGAGCTTAAAATAGCTTTTCAATCTGAGCAAGTTATTGCTCTCGAATATACGTAATATTAACCATACCTGGAAAAAACGCTGTTTTTAAGGTTTGATCCATTTCTTTATAAAGGATTGAAAAACGTCAGTTTGAGGAATATTTTGGGAGTAATATTAACAAAACCTTGAAAATGGCCGTTTTTATGGTTTGATCCATTTCCTAAAAAAAGATTAAAAAATGGGAGTTTTGCGAATAATGCACATATGTTAAAACTTATCAAATTAAGGTCTCCGATTATAAGTAATATTAAGCTAAAACATGGAAAAACAGCCAGTTCTGAGATTTGATCGATTTCCTAAAAAAGCTTGAAAAAAGTCAGTTTTAGGAAAATAGACAGCTTTTCAAACTTAGCAAGTTATTGCTGTCGAATATGAGTAATATTAACGAACACTAAAAAAACGGCTGTTTTTAAGGTTTAATCCATTTCCCAAAAAAGATTAAAAAACGGGGATTTTTTTAGATAATGTACATATGTTAAAACTTATCAAATTAAGGTCTCCGATTGTAAGTAATATCAAGCCAAAACATGGAAAAACGGCCAGTTCTGAGATTTGATCGATTTCCTAAAAAAGCTTTAAAAAAGTCACTTTTAGAAAAATAGACAGCTTTTAAACCTTAGCAAGTTATTGCTCTCAAATATAAGTAACAATTAACCAAACCCTGGAAAAACAGCCGTTTTCAAGGTTTGATCCATTTCCTTAAAAAGATTGAAAAACGTGAGTTTTTTTAGATAATGTACATATATTAAAAATCAGCAAATTAAGATTTCCGATTATAAGTAATATTAAGCCAACATATGGAAAAACTGCCTGTTTTAAGATTTGATCAATTTCCTAAAAAAGCTTGAAAAACGTCAGTTTTGGGAAAATTATCAGCTTTTCAAACTTAGCAAGTTATATCTCTCGAATATGAGTAATATTCAAAAAACCTGGAAATACGGCCGTTTATAATGTTTTATCTATTTTCTAAAAAAGATTCAAAAACGGAAGTATTTGATTGATGCACATATTTTCAAACTTCGCTAATGAAGGCCTCGATTATAAGTAAAATTAGGCCAAAACATGGCAAAACTGCTTTTTTAAGATTTGATCAATTTCATAAAAAAGCTTCAAAAACGTCAGTTTGTGGAAAATAAATAGCTTTTTAAAATGTCTAAGTTATTGGTCTCGGATTTGAGTAAAATTAAGGAAAACCTGGAAAAATGACAGTTTTTAAGGTTTGATCCATTTCCCCTCAAAAAATTGGAAAACAGGAGTTTTTTGAATAATGTTCATATGTTTAAACTTATTTAATTAAGGTCTCTGATTGAAAGTAATATTAAGCCAAAAACATGGAAAAACTACCTGTTTTAAGCATTGATCCATTTCTTAAAAGAGCTTGAAATAGCTTTTCAAAATGAGCAAGATTTGCACTCGAATATACTTAATATTAACCATACCTGCAAAAAACGCTGTTTTTAAGGTTTGATCCATTTCCTAAAAAAGATTGAAAAACGTCAGTTTTAGGAATATTTTGGGAGTAATATTAACCAAAACCTTGAAAATAGCCGTTTTTATAGTTTGATCCATTTCCTAAAAAATATCAAAAAATGGGAGTTTTGCGAATAATGCACATATGTTAAAACTTATCAAATTAAGGTCTCCGATTATAAGTAATATTAAGCTAAAACATGGAAAAACAGCCAGTTCCTAGATTTGATCGATTTCCTAAAAAAGCTTGAAAAAATTCAGTTTTAGGAAAATAGACAGCTTTTCAAACTGAGCAAGTTATTGCTGTCGAATATGAGTAATATTAACGAACCCTAAAAAAACGGCCGTTTTTAAGGTTTGATCCATTTCCAAAAAAAGATTTAAAAACGGGAGTTTTTTTAGATAATGTACATATGTTAAAACTTATCAAATTAAGGTCTCCGATTATAAGTAATATCTAGCCAAAACATGGAAAAACGGCCAGTTCTGAGATTTGATCGATTTCCTAAAATAGCTTGAAAAAAGTCAGTTTTAGAAAAATTTACGGATTTTTAAACTTAGCAAGTTATTGCTCTCCAATATAAGTAACAATTAACCAAACCCTGGACCAACAGCCGTTTTCAAGGTTTGATCCATTTCCTTAAAAAGATTGAAAAACGTGAGTTTTTTTAGATAATGTACATATATTAAAAATCAGCAAATTAAGATTTCCGATTATAAGTAATATTAAGCCAACATATGGAAAAACTGCCTGTTTTAAGATTTGATCAATTTCCTAAAAAAGCTTGAAAAACGTCAGTTTTGGGAAAATTATCAGCTTTTCAAACTTAGCAAGTTATATCTCTCGAATATGAGTAATATTAAAAAAAACCTGGAAATACGGCCGTTTATAATGTTTTATCTATTTTCTAAAAAAGATTCAAAAACGAAAATTTTTGTTTGATGCACATATTTTCAAACTTAGCAAATTAAGGTCTCGATTATAAGTAAGATTTGATCAATTTCCTAGAAAAGCTTCAAAAACGTCAGTTTTGTGAAAATAAATAGCTTTTTAAAATGTCTAAGTTATTGGTCTTGAATTTGAGTAAAATTAAGGAAAACCTGGAAAAATGACAGTTTTTAAGGTTTAATCCATTTCCCCCCAAAAAATTGGAAAACGCGAGTTTTTTTAATAATGTTCATATGTTTAAACTCATTAAATTAAGGTCTCCGATTGAAAGTAATATTGAGCCAAAAACATGGAAAAACTACCTGTTTTAAGCATTGATCCATTTCTTAAAAGAGCTTAAAATAGCTTTTCAATCTGAGCAAGTTATTGCTCTCGAATATACGTAATATTAACCATACCTGGAAAAAACGCTGTTTTTAAGGTTTGATCCATTTCTTTATAAAGGATTGAAAAACGTCAGTTTGAGGAATATTTTGGGAGTAATATTAACAAAACCTTGAAAAGGGCCGTTTTTATGGTTTGATCCATTTCCTAAAAAAAGATTAAAAAATGGGAGTTTTGCGAATAATGCACATATGTTAAAACTTATCAAATTAAGGTCTCCGATTATAAGTAATATTAAGCTAAAACATGGAAAAACAGCCAGTTCTGAGATTTGATCGATTTCCTAAAAAAGCTTGAAAAAAGTCAGTTTTAGGAAAATAGACAGCTTTTCAAACTTAGCAAGTTATTGCTGTCGAATATGAGTAATATTAACGAACACTAAAAAAACGGCTGTTTTTAAGGTTTAATCCATTTCCCAAAAAAGATTAAAAAACGGGGATTTTTTTAGATAATGTACATATGTTAAAACTTATCAAATTAAGGTCTCCGATTGTAAGTAATATCAAGCCAAAACATGGAAAAACGGCCAGTTCTGAGATTTGATCGATTTCCTAAAAAAGCTTTAAAAAAGTCACTTTTAGAAAAATAGACAGCTTTTTAAACTTAGCAAGTTATTGCTCTCAAATATAAGTAAAAATTAACCAAACCCTGGAAAAACAGCCGTTTTCAAGGTTTGATCCATTTCCTTAAAAAGATTGAAAAACGTGAGTTTTTTTAGATAATGTACATATATTAAAAATCAGCAAATTAAGATTTCCGATTATAAGTAATATTAAGCCAACATATGGAAAAACTGCCTGTTTTAAGATTTGATCAATTTCCTAAAAAAGCTTGAAAAACGTCAGTTTTGGGAAAATTATCAGCTTTTCAAACTTAGCAAGTTATATCTCTCGAATATGAGTAATATTCAAAAAACCTGGAAATACGGCCGTTTATAATGTTTTATCTATTTTCTAAAAAAGATTCAAAAACGGAAGTATTTGATTGATGCACATATTTTCAAACTTCGCTAATGAAGGCCTCGATTATAAGTAAAATTAGGCCAAAACATGGCAAAACTGCTTTTTTAAGATTTGATCAATTTCATAAAAAAGCTTCAAAAACGTCAGTTTGTGGAAAATAAATAGCTTTTTAAAATGTCTAAGTTATTGGTCTCGGATTTGAGTAAAATTAAGGAAAACCTGGAAAAATGACAGTTTTTAAGGTTTGATCCATTTCCCTCAAAAAATTGGAAAACAGGAGTTTTTTGAATAATGTTCATATGTTTAAACTTATTTAATTAAGGTCTCTGATTGAAAGTAATATTAAGCCAAAAACATGGAAAAACTACCTGTTTTAAGCATTGATCCATTTCTTAAAAGAGCTTGAAATAGCTTTTCAAAATGAGCAAGATTTGCACTCGAATATACTTAATATTAACCATACCTGCAAAAAACGCTGTTTTTAAGGTTTGATCCATTTCCTAAAAAAGATTGAAAAACGTCAGTTTTAGGAATATTTTGGGAGTAATATTAACCAAAACCTTGAAAATAGCCGTTTTTATAGTTTGATCCATTTCCTAAAAAATATCAAAAAATGGGAGTTTTGCGAATAATGCACATATGTTAAAACTTATCAAATTAAGGTCTCCGATTATAAGTAATATTAAGCTAAAACATGGAAAAACAGCCAGTTCCTAGATTTGATCGATTTCCTAAAAAAGCTTGAAAAAATTCAGTTTTAGGAAAATAGACAGCTTTTCAAACTGAGCAAGTTATTGCTGTCGAATATGAGTAATATTAACGAACCCTAAAAAAACGGCCGTTTTTAAGGTTTGATCCATTTCCAAAAAAAGATTTAAAAACGGGAGTTTTTTTAGATAATGTACATATGTTAAAACTTATCAAATTAAGGTCTCCGATTATAAGTAATATCTAGCCAAAACATGGAAAAACGGCCAGTTCTGAGATTTGATCGATTTCCTAAAATAGCTTGAAAAAAGTCAGTTTTAGAAAAATTTACGGATTTTTAAACTTAGCAAGTTATTGCTCTCCAATATAAGTAACAATTAACCAAACCCTGGACCAACAGCCGTTTTCAAGGTTTGATCCATTTCCTTAAAAAGATTGAAAAACGTGAGTTTTTTTAGATAATGTACATATATTAAAAATCAGCAAATTAAGATTTCCGATTATAAGTAATATTAAGCCAACATATGGAAAAACTGCCTGTTTTAAGATTTGATCAATTTCCTAAAAAAGCTTGAAAAACGTCAGTTTTGGGAAAATTATCAGCTTTTCAAACTTAGCAAGTTATATCTCTCGAATATGAGTAATATTAAAAAAAACCTGGAAATACGGCCGTTTATAATGTTTTATCTATTTTCTAAAAAAGATTCAAAAACGAAAGTTTTTGTTTGATGCACATATTTTCAAACTTAGCAAATTAAGGTCTCGATTATAAGTAAGATTTGATCAATTTCCTAGAAAAGCTTCAAAAACGTCAGTTTTGTGAAAATAAATAGCTTTTTAAAATGTCTAAGTTATTGGTCTTGAATTTGAGTAAAATTAAGGAAAACCTGGAAAAATGACAGTTTTTAAGGTTTAATCCATTTCCCCCCAAAAAATTGGAAAACGCGAGTTTTTTTAATAATGTTCATATGTTTAAACTCATTAAATTAAGGTCTCCGATTGAAAGTAATATTGAGCCAAAAACATGGAAAAACTACCTGTTTTAAGCATTGATCCATTTCTTAAAAGAGCTTAAAATAGCTTTTCAATCTGAGCAAGTTATTGCTCTCGAATATACGTAATATTAACCATACCTGGAAAAAACGCTGTTTTTAAGGTTTGATCCATTTCTTTATAAAGGATTGAAAAACGTCAGTTTGAGGAATATTTTGGGAGTAATATTAACAAAACCTTGAAAATGGCCGTTTTTATGGTTTGATCCATTTCCTAAAAAAAGATTAAAAAATGGGAGTTTTGCGAATAATGCACATATGTTAAAACTTATCAAATTAAGGTCTCCGATTATAAGTAATATTAAGCTAAAACATGGAAAAACAGCCAGTTCTGAGATTTGATCGATTTCCTAAAAAAGCTTGAAAAAAGTCAGTTTTAGGAAAATAGACAGCTTTTCAAACTTAGCAAGTTATTGCTGTCGAATATGAGTAATATTAACGAACACTAAAAAAACGGCTGTTTTTAAGGTTTAATCCATTTCCCAAAAAAGATTAAAAAACGGGGATTTTTTTAGATAATGTACATATGTTAAAACTTATCAAATTAAGGTCTCCGATTGTAAGTAATATCAAGCCAAAACATGGAAAAACGGCCAGTTCTGAGATTTGATCGATTTCCTAAAAAAGCTTTAAAAAAGTCACTTTTAGAAAAATAGACAGCTTTTTAAACTTAGCAAGTTATTGCTCTCAAATATAAGTAACAATTAACCAAACCCTGGAAAAACAGCCGTTTTCAAGGTTTGATCCATTTCCTTAAAAAGATTGAAAAACGTGAGTTTTTTTAGATAATGTACATATATTAAAAATCAGCAAATTAAGATTTCCGATTATAAGTAATATTAAGCCAACATATGGAAAAACTGCCTGTTTTAAGATTTGATCAATTTCCTAAAAAAGCTTGAAAAACGTCAGTTTTGGGAAAATTATCAGCTTTTCAAACTTAGCAAGTTATATCTCTCGAATATGAGTAATATTCAAAAAACCTGGAAATACGGCCGTTTATAATGTTTTATCTATTTTCTAAAAAAGATTCAAAAACGGAAGTATTTGATTGATGCACATATTTTCAAACTTCGCTAATGAAGGCCTCGATTATATGTAAAATTAGGCCAAAACATGGCAAAACTGCTTTTTTAAGATTTGATCAATTTCATAAAAAAGCTTCAAAAACGTCAGTTTGTGGAAAATAAATAGCTTTTTAAAATGTCTAAGTTATTGGTCTCGGATTTGAGTAAAATTAAGGAAAACCTGGAAAAATGACAGTTTTTAAGGTTTGATCCATTTCCCCTCAAAAAATTGGAAAACAGGAGTTTTTTGAATAATGTTCATATGTTTAAACTTATTTAATTAAGGTCTCTGATTGAAAGTAATATTAAGCCAAAAACATGGAAAAACTACCTGTTTTAAGCATTGATCCATTTCTTAAAAGAGCTTGAAATAGCTTTTCAAAATGAGCAAGATTTGCACTCGAATATACCTAATATTAACCATACCTGCAAAAAACGCTGTTTTTAAGGTTTGATCCATTTCCTAAAAAAGATTGAAAAACGTCAGTTTTAGGAATATTTTGGGAGTAATATTAACCAAAACCTTGAAAATAGCCGTTTTTATAGTTTGATCCATTTCCTAAAAAAAATATCAAAAAATGGGAGTTTTGCGAATAATGCACATATGTTAAAACTTATCAAATTAAGGTCTCCGATTATAAGTAATATTAAGCTAAAACATGGAAAAACAGCCAGTTCCTAGATTTGATCGATTTCCTAAAAAAGCTTGAAAAAATTCAGTTTTAGGAAAATAGACAGCTTTTCAAACTGAGCAAGTTATTGCTGTCGAATATGAGTAATATTAACGAACCCTAAAAAAACGGCCGTTTTTAAGGTTTGATCCATTTCCAAAAAAAGATTGAAAAACGGGAGTTTTTTTAGATAATGTACATATGTTAAAACTTATCAAATTAAGGTCTCCGATTATAAGTAATATCTAGCCAAAACATGGAAAAACGGCCAGTTCTGAGATTTGATCGATTTCCTAAAATAGCTTGAAAAAAGTCACTTTTAGAAAAATTTACGGATTTTTAAACTTAGCAAGTTATTGCTCTCCAATATATGTAACAATTAACCAAACCCTGGACCAACAGCCGTTTTCAAGGTTTGATCCATTTCCTTAAAAAGATTGAAAAACGTGAGTTTTTTTAGATAATGTACATATATTAAAAATCAGCAAATTAAGATTTCCGATTATAAATAATATTAAGCCAACATATGGAAAAACTGCCTGTTTTATGATTTGATCAATTTCCTAAAAAAGCTTGAAAAACGTCAGTTTTGGGAAAATTATCAGCTTTTCAAACTTAGCAAGTTATATCTCTCGAATATGAGTAATATTAAAAAAAACCTGGAAATACGGCCGTTTATAATGTTTTATCTATTTTCTAAAAAAGATTCAAAAACGAAAGTTTTTGTTTGATGCACATATTTTCAAACTTAGCAAATTAAGGTCTCGATTATAAGTAAGATTTGATCAATTTCCTAGAAAAGCTTCAAAAACGTCAGTTTTGGGAAAATAAATAGCTTTTTAAAATGTCTAAGTTATTGGTCTTGAATTTGAGTAAAATTAAGGAAAACCTGGAAAAATGACAGTTTTTAAGGTTTAATCCATTTCCCCCCAAAAAATTGGAAAACGCGAGTTTTTTTAATAATGTTCATATGTTTAAACTCATTAAATTAAGGTCTCCGATTGAAAGTAATATTGAGCCAAAAACATGGAAAAACTACCTGTTTTAAGCATTGATCCATTTCTTAAAAGAGCTTAAAATAGCTTTTCAATCTGAGCAAGTTATTGCTCTCGAATATACGTAATATTAACCATACCTGGAAAAAACGCTGTTTTTAAGGTTTGATCCATTTCTTTATAAAGGATTGAAAAACGTCAGTTTGAGGAATATTTTGGGAGTAATATTAACAAAACCTTGAAAATGGCCGTTTTTATGGTTTGATCCATTTCCTAAAAAAAGATTAAAAAATGGGAGTTTTGCGAATAATGCACATATGTTAAAACTTATCAAATTAAGGTCTCCGATTATAAGTAATATTAAGCTAAAACATGGAAAAACAGCCAGTTCTGAGATTTGATCGATTTCCTAAAAAAGCTTGAAAAAAGTCAGTTTTAGGAAAATAGACAGCTTTTCAAACTTAGCAAGTTATTGCAGTCGAATATGAGTAATATTAACGAACACTAAAAAAACGGCTGTTTTTAAGGTTTAATCCATTTCCCAAAAAAGATTAAAAAACGGGGATTTTTTTAGATAATGTATATATATTAAAAATCAGCAAATTAAGATTTCCGATTATAAGTAATATTAAGCCAACATATGGAAAAACTGCCTGTTTTAAGATTTGATCAATTTCCTAAAAAAGCTTGAAAAACGTCAGTTTTGGGAAAATTATCAGCTTTTCAAACTTAGCAAGTTATATCTCTCGAATATGAGTAATATTCAAAAAACCTGGAAATACGGCCGTTTATAATGTTTTATCTATTTTCTAAAAAAGATTCAAAAACGGAAGTATTTGATTGATGCACATATTTTCAAACTTCGCTAATGAAGGCCTCGATTATAAGTAAAATTAGGCCAAAACATGGCAAAACTGCTTTTTTAAGATTTGATCAATTTCATAAAAAAGCTTCAAAAACGTCAGTTTGTGGAAAATAAATAGCTTTTTAAAATGTCTAAGTTATTGGTCTCGGATTTGAGTAAAATTAAGGAAAACCTGGAAAAATGACAGTTTTTAAGGTTTGATCCATTTCCCCTCAAAAAATTGGAAAACAGGAGTTTTTTGAATAATGTTCATATGTTTAAACTTATTTAATTAAGGTCTCTGATTGAAAGTAATATTAAGCCAAAAACATGGAAAAACTACCTGTTTTAAGCATTGATCCATTTCTTAAAAGAGCTTGAAATAGCTTTTCAAAATGAGCAAGATTTGCACTCGAATATACCTAATATTAACCATACCTGCAAAAAACGCTGTTTTTAAGGTTTGATCCATTTCCTAAAAAAGATTGAAAAACGTCAGTTTTAGGAATATTTTGGGAGTAATATTAACCAAAACCTTGAAAATAGCCGTTTTTATAGTTTGATCCATTTCCTAAAAAATATCAAAAAATGGGAGTTTTGCGAATAATGCACATATGTTAAAACTTATCAAATTAAGGTCTCCGATTATAAGTAATATTAAGCTAAAACATGGAAAAACAGCCAGTTCCTAGATTTGATCGATTTCCTAAAAAAGCTTGAAAAAATTCAGTTTTAGGAAAATAGACAGCTTTTCAAACTGAGCAAGTTATTGCTGTCGAATATGAGTAATATTAACGAACCCTAAAAAAACGGCCGTTTTTAAGGTTTGATCCATTTCCAAAAAAAGATTGAAAAACGGGAGTTTTTTTAGATAATGTACATATGTTAAAACTTATCAAATTAAGGTCTCCGATTATAAGTAATATCTAGCCAAAACATGGAAAAACGGCCAGTTCTGAGATTTGATCGATTTCCTAAAATAGCTTGAAAAAAGTCAGTTTTAGAAAAATTTACGGCTTTTTAAACTTAGCAAGTTATTGCTCTCCAATATAAGTAACAATTAACCAAACCCTGGACCAACAGCCGTTTTCAAGGTTTGATCCATTTCCTTAAAAAGATTGAAAAACGTGAGTTTTTTTAGATAATGTACATATATTAAAAATCAGCAAATTAAGATTTCCGATTATAAGTAATATTAAGCCAACATATGGAAAAACTGCCTGTTTTAAGATTTGATCAATTTCCTAAAAAAGCTTGAAAAACGTCAGTTTGGGGAAAATTATCAGCTTTTCAAACTTAGCAAGTTATATCTCTCGAATATGAGTAATATTAAAAAAAACCTGGAAATACGGCCGTTTATAATGTTTTATCTATTTTCTAAAAAAGATTCAAAAACGAAAGTTTTTGTTTGATGCACATATTTTCAAACTTAGCAAATTAAGGTCTCGATTATAAGTAAGATTTGATCAATTTCCTAGAAAAGCTTCAAAAACGTCAGTTTTGTGAAAATAAATAGCTTTTTAAAATGTCTAAGTTATTGGTCTTGAATTTGAGTAAAATTAAGGAAAACCTGGAAAAATGACAGTTTTTAAGGTTTAATCCATTTCCCCCCAAAAAATTGGAAAACGCGAGTTTTTTTAATAATGTTCATATGTTTAAACTCATTAAATTAAGGTCTCCGATTGAAAGTAATATTGAGCCAAAAACATGGAAAAACTACCTGTTTTAAGCATTGATCCATTTCTTAAAAGAGCTTAAAATAGCTTTTCAATCTGAGCAAGTTATTGCTCTCGAATATACGTAATATTAACCATACCTGGAAAAAACGCTGTTTTTAAGGTTTGATCCATTTCTTTATAAAGGATTGAAAAACGTCAGTTTGAGGAATATTTTGGGAGTAATATTAACAAAACCTTGAAAATGGCCGTTTTTATGGTTTGATCCATTTCCTAAAAAAAGATTAAAAAATGGGAGTTTTGCGAATAATGCACATATGTTAAAACTTATCAAATTAAGGTCTCCGATTATAAGTAATATTAAGCTAAAACATGGAAAAACAGCCAGTTTTGAGATTTGATCGATTTCCTAAAAAAGCTTGAAAAAAGTCAGTTTTAGGAAAATAGACAGCTTTTCAAACTTAGCAAGTTATTGCTGTCGAATATGAGTAATATTAACGAACACTAAAAAACGGCTGTTTTTAAGGTTTAATCCATTTCCCAAAAAAGATTAAAAAACGGGGATTTTTTTAGATAATGTACATATGTTAAAACTTATCAAATTAAGGTCTCCGATTGTAAGTAATATCAAGCCAAAACATGGAAAAACGGCCAGTTCTGAGATTTGATCGATTTCCTAAAAAAGCTTTAAAAAAGTCACTTTTAGAAAAATAGACAGCTTTTTAAACTTAGCAAGTTATTGCTCTCAAATATAAGTAAAAATTAACCAAACCCTGGAAAAACAGCCGTTTTCAAGGTTTGATCCATTTCCTTAAAAAGATTGAAAAACGTGAGTTTTTTTAGATAATGTACATATATTAAAAATCAGCAAATTAAGATTTCCGATTATAAGTAATATTAAGCCAACATATGGAAAAACTGCCTGTTTTAAGATTTGATCAATTTCCTAAAAAAGCTTGAAAAACGTCAGTTTTGGGAAAATTATCAGCTTTTCAAACTTAGCAAGTTATATCTCTCGAATATGAGTAATATTAAAAAAAACCTGGAAATACGGCCGTTTATAATGTTTTATCTATTTTCTAAAAAAGATTCAAAAACGAAAGTTTTTGTTTGATGCACATATTTTCAAACTTAGCAAATTAAGGTCTCGATTATAAGTAAGATTTGATCAATTTCCTAGAAAAGCTTCAAAAACGTCAGTTTTGTGAAAATAAATAGCTTTTTAAAATGTCTAAGTTATTGGTCTTGAATTTGAGTAAAATTAAGGAAAACCTGGAAAAATGACAGTTTTTAAGGTTTAATCCATTTCCCCCCAAAAAATTGGAAAACGCGAGTTTTTTTAATAATGTTCATATGTTTAAACTCATTAAATTAAGGTCTCCGATTGAAAGTAATATTGAGCCAAAAACATGGAAAAACTACCTGTTTTAAGCATTGATCCATTTCTTAAAAGAGCTTAAAATAGCTTTTCAATCTGAGCAAGTTATTGCTCTCGAATATACGTAATATTAACCATACCTGGAAAAAACGCTGTTTTTAAGGTTTGATCCATTTCTTTATAAAGGATTGAAAAACGTCAGTTTGAGGAATATTTTGGGAGTAATATTAACAAAACCTTGAAAATGGCCGTTTTTATGGTTTGATCCATTTCCTAAAAAAAGATTAAAAAATGGGAGTTTTGCGAATAATGCACATATGTTAAAACTTATCAAATTAAGGTCTCCGATTATAAGTAATATTAAGCTAAAACATGGAAAAACAGCCAGTTCTGAGATTTGATCGATTTCCTAAAAAAGCTTGAAAAAAGTCAGTTTTAGGAAAATAGACAGCTTTTCAAACTTAGCAAGTTATTGCTGTCGAATATGAGTAATATTAACGAACACTAAAAAAACGGCTGTTTTTAAGGTTTAATCCATTTCCCAAAAAAGATTAAAAAACGGGGATTTTTTTAGATAATGTACATATGTTAAAACTTATCAAATTAAGGTCTCCGATTGTAAGTAATATCAAGCCAAAACATGGAAAAACGGCCAGTTCTGAGATTTGATCGATTTCCTAAAAAAGCTTTAAAAAAGTCACTTTTAGAAAAATAGACAGCTTTTTAAACTTAGCAAGTTATTGCTCTCAAATATAAGTAACAATTAACCAAACCCTGGAAAAACAGCCGTTTTCAAGGTTTGATCCATTTCCTTAAAAAGATTGAAAAACGTGAGTTTTTTTAGATAATGTACATATATTAAAAATCAGCAAATTAAGATTTCCGATTATAAGTAATATTAAGCCAACATATGGAAAAACTGCCTGTTTTAAGATTTGATCAATTTCCTAAAAAAGCTTGAAAAACGTCAGTTTTGGGAAAATTATCAGCTTTTCAAACTTAGCAAGTTATATCTCTCGAATATGAGTAATATTCAAAAAACCTGGAAATACGGCCGTTTATAATGTTTTATCTATTTTCTAAAAAAGATTCAAAAACGGAAGTATTTGATTGATGCACATATTTTCAAACTTCGCTAATGAAGGCCTCGATTATATGTAAAATTAGGCCAAAACATGGCAAAACTGCTTTTTTAAGATTTGATCAATTTCATAAAAAAGCTTCAAAAACGTCAGTTTGTGGAAAATAAATAGCTTTTTAAAATGTCTAAGTTATTGGTCTCGGATTTGAGTAAAATTAAGGAAAACCTGGAAAAATGACAGTTTTTAAGGTTTGATCCATTTCCCCTCAAAAAATTGGAAAACAGGAGTTTTTTGAATAATGTTCATATGTTTAAACTTATTTAATTAAGGTCTCTGATTGAAAGTAATATTAAGCCAAAAACATGGAAAAACTACCTGTTTTAAGCATTGATCCATTTCTTAAAAGAGCTTGAAATAGCTTTTCAAAATGAGCAAGATTTGCACTCGAATATACCTAATATTAACCATACCTGCAAAAAACGCTGTTTTTAAGGTTTGATCCATTTCCTAAAAAAGATTGAAAAACGTCAGTTTTAGGAATATTTTGGGAGTAATATTAACCAAAACCTTGAAAATAGCCGTTTTTATAGTTTGATCCATTTCCTAAAAAAAATATCAAAAAATGGGAGTTTTGCGAATAATGCACATATGTTAAAACTTATCAAATTAAGGTCTCCGATTATAAGTAATATTAAGCTAAAACATGGAAAAACAGCCAGTTCCTAGATTTGATCGATTTCCTAAAAAAGCTTGAAAAAATTCAGTTTTAGGAAAATAGACAGCTTTTCAAACTGAGCAAGTTATTGCTGTCGAATATGAGTAATATTAACGAACCCTAAAAAAACGGCCGTTTTTAAGGTTTGATCCATTTCCAAAAAAAGATTGAAAAACGGGAGTTTTTTTAGATAATGTACATATGTTAAAACTTATCAAATTAAGGTCTCCGATTATAAGTAATATCTAGCCAAAACATGGAAAAACGGCCAGTTCTGAGATTTGATCGATTTCCTAAAATAGCTTGAAAAAAGTCACTTTTAGAAAAATTTACGGATTTTTAAACTTAGCAAGTTATTGCTCTCCAATATAAGTAACAATTAACCAAACCCTGGACCAACAGCCGTTTTCAAGGTTTGATCCATTTCCTTAAAAAGATTGAAAAACGTGAGTTTTTTTAGATAATGTACATATATTAAAAATCAGCAAATTAAGATTTCCGATTATAAATAATATTAAGCCAACATATGGAAAAACTGCCTGTTTTATGATTTGATCAATTTCCTAAAAAAGCTTGAAAAACGTCAGTTTTGGGAAAATTATCAGCTTTTCAAACTTAGCAAGTTATATCTCTCGAATATGAGTAATATTAAAAAAAACCTGGAAATACGGCCGTTTATAATGTTTTATCTATTTTCTAAAAAAGATTCAAAAACGAAAGTTTTTGTTTGATGCACATATTTTCAAACTTAGCAAATTAAGGTCTCGATTATAAGTAAGATTTGATCAATTTCCTAGAAAAGCTTCAAAAACGTCAGTTTTGGGAAAATAAATAGCTTTTTAAAATGTCTAAGTTATTGGTCTTGAATTTGAGTAAAATTAAGGAAAACCTGGAAAAATGACAGTTTTTAAGGTTTAATCCATTTCCCCCCAAAAAATTGGAAAACGCGAGTTTTTTTAATAATGTTCATATGTTTAAACTCATTAAATTAAGGTCTCCGATTGAAAGTAATATTGAGCCAAAAACATGGAAAAACTACCTGTTTTAAGCATTGATCCATTTCTTAAAAGAGCTTAAAATAGCTTTTCAATCTGAGCAAGTTATTGCTCTCGAATATACGTAATATTAACCATACCTGGAAAAAACGCTGTTTTTAAGGTTTGATCCATTTCTTTATAAAGGATTGAAAAACGTCAGTTTGAGGAATATTTTGGGAGTAATATTAACAAAACCTTGAAAATGGCCGTTTTTATGGTTTGATCCATTTCCTAAAAAAAGATTAAAAAATGGGAGTTTTGCGAATAATGCACATATGTTAAAACTTATCAAATTAAGGTCTCCGATTATAAGTAATATTAAGCTAAAACATGGAAAAACAGCCAGTTCTGAGATTTGATCGATTTCCTAAAAAAGCTTGAAAAAAGTCAGTTTTAGGAAAATAGACAGCTTTTCAAACTTAGCAAGTTATTGCTGTCGAATATGAGTAATATTAACGAACACTAAAAAAACGGCTGTTTTTAAGGTTTAATCCATTTCCCAAAAAAGATTAAAAAACGGGGATTTTTTTAGATAATGTATATATATTAAAAATCAGCAAATTAAGATTTCCGATTATAAGTAATATTAAGCCAACATATGGAAAAACTGCCTGTTTTAAGATTTGATCAATTTCCTAAAAAAGCTTGAAAAACGTCAGTTTGGGGAAAATTATCAGCTTTTCAAACTTAGCAAGTTATATCTCTCGAATATGAGTAATATTCAAAAAACCTGGAAATACGGCCGTTTATAATGTTTTATCTATTTTCTAAAAAAGATTCAAAAACGGAAGTATTTGATTGATGCACATATTTTCAAACTTCGCTAATGAAGGCCTCGATTATAAGTAAAATTAGGCCAAAACATGGCAAAACTGCTTTTTTAAGATTTGATCAATTTCATAAAAAAGCTTCAAAAACGTCAGTTTGTGGAAAATAAATAGCTTTTTAAAATGTCTAAGTTATTGGTCTCAGATTTGAGTAAAATTAAGGAAAACCTGGAAAAATGACAGTTTTTAAGGTTTGATCCATTTCCCCTCAAAAAATTGGAAAACAGGAGTTTTTTGAATAATGTTCATATGTTTAAACTTATTTAATTAAGGTCTCTGATTGAAAGTAATATTAAGCCAAAAACATGGAAAAACTACCTGTTTTAAGCATTGATCCATTTCTTAAAAGAGCTTGAAATAGCTTTTCAAAATGAGCAAGATTTGCACTCGAATATACCTAATATTAACCATACCTGCAAAAAACGCTGTTTTTAAGGTTTGATCCATTTCCTAAAAAAGATTGAAAAACGTCAGTTTTAGGAATATTTTGGGAGTAATATTAACCAAAACCTTGAAAATAGCCGTTTTTATAGTTTGATCCATTTCCTAAAAAATATCAAAAAATGGGAGTTTTGCGAATAATGCACATATGTTAAAACTTATCAAATTAAGGTCTCCGATTATAAGTAATATTAAGCTAAAACATGGAAAAACAGCCAGTTCCTAGATTTGATCGATTTCCTAAAAAAGCTTGAAAAAATTCAGTTTTAGGAAAATAGACAGCTTTTCAAACTGAGCAAGTTATTGCTGTCGAATATGAGTAATATTAACGAACCCTAAAAAAACGGCCGTTTTTAAGGTTTGATCCATTTCCAAAAAAAGATTGAAAAACGGGAGTTTTTTTAGATAATGTACATATGTTAAAACTTATCAAATTAAGGTCTCCGATTATAAGTAATATCTAGCCAAAACATGGAAAAACGGCCAGTTCTGAGATTTGATCGATTTCCTAAAATAGCTTGAAAAAAGTCACTTTTAGAAAAATTTACGGATTTTTAAACTTAGCAAGTTATTGCTCTCCAATATAAGTAACAATTAACCAAACCCTGGACCAACAGCCGTTTTCAAGGTTTGATCCATTTCCTTAAAAAGATTGAAAAACGTGAGTTTTTTTAGATAATGTACATATATTAAAAATCAGCAAATTAAGATTTCCGATTATAAGTAATATTAAGCCAACATATGGAAAAACTGCCTGTTTTAAGATTTGATCAATTTCCTAAAAAAGCTTGAAAAACGTCAGTTTTGGGAAAATTATCAGCTTTTCAAACTTAGCAAGTTATATCTCTCGAATATGAGTAATATTAAAAAAAACCTGGAAATACGGCCGTTTATAATGTTTTATCTATTTTCTAAAAAAGATTCAAAAACGAAAGTTTTTGTTTGATGCACATATTTTCAAACTTAGCAAATTAAGGTCTCGATTATAAGTAAGATTTGATCAATTTCCTAGAAAAGCTTCAAAAACGTCAGTTTTGTGAAAATAAATAGCTTTTTAAAATGTCTAAGTTATTGGTCTTGAATTTGAGTAAAATTAAGGAAAACCTGGAAAAATGACAGTTTTTAAGGTTTAATCCATTTCCCCCCAAAAAATTGGAAAACGCGAGTTTTTTTAATAATGTTCATATGTTTAAACTCATTAAATTAAGGTCTCCGATTGAAAGTAATATTGAGCCAAAAACATGGAAAAACTACCTGTTTTAAGCATTGATCCATTTCTTAAAAGAGCTTAAAATAGCTTTTCAATCTGAGCAAGTTATTGCTCTCGAATATACGTAATATTAACCATACCTGGAAAAAACGCTGTTTTTAAGGTTTGATCCATTTCTTTATAAAGGATTGAAAAACGTCAGTTTGAGGAATATTTTGGGAGTAATATTAACAAAACCTTGAAAATGGCCGTTTTTATGGTTTGATCCATTTCCTAAAAAAAGATTAAAAAATGGGAGTTTTGCGAATAATGCACATATGTTAAAACTTATCAAATTAAGGTCTCCGATTATAAGTAATATTAAGCTAAAACATGGAAAAACAGCCAGTTCTGAGATTTGATCGATTTCCTAAAAAAGCTTGAAAAAAGTCAGTTTTAGGAAAATAGACAGCTTTTCAAACTTAGCAAGTTATTGCTGTCGAATATGAGTAATATTAACGAACACTAAAAAAACGGCTGTTTTTAAGGTTTAATCCATTTCCCAAAAAAGATTAAAAAACGGGGATTTTTTTAGATAATGTACATATGTTAAAACTTATCAAATTAAGGTCTCCGATTGTAAGTAATATCAAGCCAAAACATGGAAAAACGGCCAGTTCTGAGATTTGATCGATTTCCTAAAAAAGCTTTAAAAAAGTCACTTTTAGAAAAATAGACAGCTTTTTAAACTTAGCAAGTTATTGCTCTCAAATATAAGTAACAATTAACCAAACCCTGGAAAAACAGCCGTTTTCAAGGTTTGATCCATTTCCTTAAAAAGATTGAAAAACGTGAGTTTTTTTAGATAATGTACATATATTAAAAATCAGCAAATTAAGATTTCCGATTATAAGTAATATTAAGCCAACATATGGAAAAACTGCCTGTTTTAAGATTTGATCAATTTCCTAAAAAAGCTTGAAAAACGTCAGTTTTGGGAAAATTATCAGCTTTTCAAACTTAGCAAGTTATATCTCTCGAATATGAGTAATATTCAAAAAACCTGGAAATACGGCCGTTTATAATGTTTTATCTATTTTCTAAAAAAGATTCAAAAACGGAAGTATTTGATTGATGCACATATTTTCAAACTTCGCTAATGAAGGCCTCGATTATAAGTAAAATTAGGCCAAAACATGGCAAAACTGCTTTTTTAAGATTTGATCAATTTCATAAAAAAGCTTCAAAAACGTCAGTTTGTGGAAAATAAATAGCTTTTTAAAATGTCTAAGTTATTGGTCTCGGATTTGAGTAAAATTAAGGAAAACCTGGAAAAATGACAGTTTTTAAGGTTTGATCCATTTCCCCTCAAAAAATTGGAAAACAGGAGTTTTTTGAATAATGTTCATATGTTTAAACTTATTTAATTAAGGTCTCTGATTGAAAGTAATATTAAGCCAAAAACATGGAAAAACTACCTGTTTTAAGCATTGATCCATTTCTTAAAAGAGCTTGAAATAGCTTTTCAAAATGAGCAAGATTTGCACTCGAATATACCTAATATTAACCATACCTGCAAAAAACGCTGTTTTTAAGGTTTGATCCATTTCCTAAAAAAAGATTGAAAAACGTCAGTTTTAGGAATATTTTGGGAGTAATATTAACCAAAACCTTGAAAATAGCCGTTTTTATAGTTTGATCCATTTCCTAAAAAATATCAAAAAATGGGAGTTTTGCGAATAATGCACATATGTTAAAACTTATCAAATTAAGGTATCCGATTATAAGTAATATTAAGCTAAAACATGGAAAAACAGCCAGTTCCTAGATTTGATCGATTTCCTAAAAAAGCTTGAAAAAATTCAGTTTTAGGAAAATAGACAGCTTTTCAAACTGAGCAAGTTATTGCTGTCGAATATGAGTAATATTAACGAACCCTAAAAAAACGGCCGTTTTTAAGGTTTGATCCATTTCCAAAAAAAGATTGAAAAACGGGAGTTTTTTTAGATAATGTACATATGTTAAAACTTATCAAATTAAGGTCTCCGATTATAAGTAATATCTAGCCAAAACATGGAAAAACGGCCAGTTCTGAGATTTGATCGATTTCCTAAAATAGCTTGAAAAAAGTCAGTTTTAGAAAAATTTACGGATTTTTAAACTTAGCAAGTTATTGCTCTCCAATATAAGTAACAATTAACCAAACCCTGGACCAACAGCCGTTTTCAAGGTTTGATCCATTTTCTTAAAAAGATTGAAAAACGTAAGTTTTTTTAGATAATGTACATATATTAAAAATCAGCAAATTAAGATTTCCGATTATAAGTAATATTAAGCCAACATATGGAAAAACTGCCTGTTTTAAGATTTGATCAATTTCCTAAAAAAGCTTGAGAAACGTCAGTTTTGGGAAAATTATCAGCTTTTCAAACTTAGCAAGTTATATCTCTCGAATATGAGTAATATTAAAAAAACCCTGGAAATACGGCCGTTTATAATGTTTTATCTATTTTCTAAAAAAGATTCAAAAACGAAAGTTTTTGTTTGATGCACATATTTTCAAACTTAGCAAATTAGGGTCTCGATTATAAGTAAGATTTGATCAATTTCCTAGAAAAGCTTCAAAAACGTCAGTTTTGGGAAAATAAATAGCTTTTTAAAATGTCTAAGTTATTGGTCTTGAATTTGAGTAAAATTAAGGAAAACCTGGAAAAATGACAGTTTTTAAGGTTTAATCTATTTCCCCCCAAAAAATTGGAAAACGCGAGTTTTTTTAATAATGTTCATATGTTTAAACTCATTAAATTAAGGTCTCCGATTAAAAGTAATATTGAGCCAAAAACATGGAAAAACTACCTGTTTTAAGCATTGATCCATTTCTTAAAAGAGCTTAAAATAGCTTTTCAATCTGAGCAAGTTATTGCTCTCGAATATACGTAATATTAACCATACCTGGAAAAAACGCTGTTTTTAAGGTTTGATCCATTTCTTTATAAAGGATTGAAAACTGTCAGTTTGAGGAATATTTTGGGAGTAATATTAACAAAACCTTGAAAATGGCCTTTTTTATGGTTTGATCCATTTCCTAAAAAAAGATTAAAAAATGGGAGTTTTGCGAATAATGCACATATGTTAAAACTTATCAAATTAAGGTCTCCGATTATAAGTAATATTAAGCTAAAACATGGAAAAACAGCCAGTTCTGAGATTTGATCGATTTCCTAAAAAAGCTTGAAAAAAGTCAGTTTTAGGAAAATAGACAGCTTTTCAAACTTAGCAAGTTATTGCTGTCGAATATGAGTAATATTAACGAACACTAAAAAAACGGCTGTTTTTAAGGTTTAATCCATTTCCCAAAAAAGATTAAAAAACGGGGATTTTTTTAGATAATGTACATATGTTAAAACTTATCAAATTAAGGTCTCCGATTGTAAGTAATATCAAGCCAAAACATGGAAAAACGGCCAGTTCTGAGATTTGATCGATTTCCTAAAAAAGCTTTAAAAAAGTCACTTTTAGAAAAATAGACAGCTTTTTAAACTTAGCAAGTTATTGCTCTCAAATATAAGTAACAATCAACCAAACCCTGGAAAAACAGCCGTTTTCAAGGTTTGATCCATTTCCTTAAAAAGATTGAAAAACGTGAGTTTTTTTAGATAATGTACATATATTAAAAATCAGCAAATTAAGATTTCCGATTATAAGTAATATTAAGCCAACATATGGAAAAACTGCCTGTTTTAAGATTTGATCAATTTCCTAAAAAAGCTTGAAAAACGTCAGTTTTGGGAAAATTATCAGCTTTTCAAACTTAGCAAGTTATATCTCTCGAATATGAGTAATATTCAAAAAACCTGGAAATACGGCCGTTTATAATGTTTTATCTATTTTCTAAAAAAGATTCAAAAACGGAAGTATTTGATTGATGCACATATTTTCAAACTTCGCTAATGAAGGCCTCGATTATAAGTAAAATTAGGCCAAAACATGGCAAAACTGCTTTTTTAAGATTTGATCAATTTCATAAAAAAGCTTCAAAAACGTCAGTTTTGGGAAAATAAATAGCTTTTTAAAATGTCTAAGTTATTGGTCTTGAATTTGAGTAAAATTAAGGAAAACCTGGAAAAATGACAGTTTTTAAGGTTTAATCCATTTCCCCCCAAAAAATTGGAAAACGCGAGTTTTTTGAATAATGTTCATATGTTTAAACTCATTAAATTAAGGTCTCCGATTGAAAGTAATATTGAGCCAAAAACATGGAAAAACTACCTGTTTTAAGCATTGATCCATTTCTTAAAAGAGCTTAAAATAGCTTTTCAATCTGAGCAAGTTATTGCTCTCGAATATACGTAATATTAACCATACCTGGAAAAAACGCTGTTTTTAAGGTTTGATCCATTTCCTAAAAAAGATTGAAAAACGTCAGTTTAAGGAATATTTTGGAAGTATTATTAACCAAAACCTTGAAAATGGCAGTTTTTATGGTTTGATCCATTTTCTAAAAAAAGATTAAAAAATGGGAGTTTTGCGAATAATGCACATATGTTAAAACTTATCAAATTAAGGTCTCCGATTATAAGTAATATTAAGCTAAAACATGGAAAAACAGCCAGTTCCTAGATTTGATCGATTTCCTAAAAAAGCTTGAAAAAATTCAGTTTTAGGAAAATAGACAGCTTTTCAAACTGAGCAAGTTATTGCTGTCGAATATGAGTAATATTAACGAACCCTAAAAAAACAGCCGTTTTTAAGGTTTGATCCATTTCCAAAAAAAGATTTAAAAACGGGGGGGTTTTAGATAATGTACATATGTTAAAACTTATCAAATTAAGGTCTCCGATTATAAGTAATATTAAGCCAAAACATGGAAAAACGGCCAGTTCTGAGATTTGATCGATTTCCTAAAAAAGTTTGAAAAAAGTCACTTTTAGAAAAATAGACAGCTTTTTAAACTTAGCAAGTTATTGCTCTCGAATATAAGTAACAATTAACCAAATCCTGGAAAAACAGCCGTTTTCAAGGTTTGATCCATTACCTTAAAAAGATTGAAAAACTTGAGTTTTTTTAGATAATGTACATATGTTAAAAATGATCAAATTAAGGTTTCCGATTATAAGTAATATTAAGCCAACATATGGAAAAACTGCCTGTTTTAAGATTTGATCAATTTCCTAAAAAAGCTTGAAAAACGTCAGTTTGGGGAAAATTATCAGCTTTTCAAACTTAGCAAGTTATATCTCTCGAATATGAGTAATATTCAAAAAACCTGGAAATACGGCCGTTTATAATGTTTTATCTATTTTCTAAAAAAGATTCAAAAACGAAAGTTTTTGTTTGATGCACATATTTTCAAACTTAGCAAATTAAGGTCTCGATTATAAGTAAGATTTGATCAATTTCCTAGAAAAGCTTCAAAAACGTCAGTTTTGGGAAAATAAATAGCTTTTTAAAATGTCTAAGTTATTGGTCTTGAATTTGAGTAAATTAAGGAAAACCTGGAAAAATGACAGTTTTTAAGGTTTAATCCATTTTCCCCCAAAAAATTGGAAAACGCGAGTTTTTTGAATAATGTTCATATGTTTAAACTCATTAAATTAAGGTCTCCGATTGAAAGTAATATTGAGCCAAAAACATGGAAAAACTACCTGTTTTAAGCATTGATCCATTTCTTAAAAGAGCTTAAAATAGCTTTTCAATCTGAGCAAGTTATTGCTCTCGAATATACGTAATATTAACCATACCTGGGAAAAACGCTGTTTTTAAGGTTTGATCCATTTCCTAAAAAAGATTGAAAAACGTCAGTTTAAGGAATATTTTGGAAGTATTATTAACCAAAACCTTGAAAATGGCAGTTTTTATAGTTTGATCCATTTTCTAAAAAAAGATTAAAAAATGGGAGTTTTGCGAATAATGCACATATGTTAAAACTTATCAAATTAAGGTCTCCGATTATAAGTAATATTAAGCTAAAACATGGAAAAACAGCCAGTTCTGAGATTTGATCGATTTCCTAAAAAAGCTTGAAAAAAGTCAGTTTTAGGAAAATAGACAGCTTTTCAAACTTAGCAAGTTATTGCTGTCGAATATGAGTAATATTAACGAACACTAAAAAAACGGCTGTTTTTAAGGTTTAATCCATTTCCAAAAAAAGATTAAAAAACGGGGGGGTTTTAGATGATGTACATATGTTAAAACTTATCAAATTAAGGTCTCCGATTATAAGTAATATCAAGCCAAAACATGGAAAAACGTCCAGTTCTGAGATTTGATCGATTTCCTAAAAAAGTTTGAAAAAAGTCAGTTTTAGAAAAATAGACAGCTTTTTAAACTTAGCAAGTTATTGCTCTCGAATATAAGTAACAATTACCCAAACCCTGGAAAAACAGCCGTTTTCAAGGTTTGATCCATTACCTTAAAAAGATTGAAAAACGTGAGTTTTTTTAGATAATGTACATATGTTAAAAATGATCAAATTAAGGTTTCCGATTATAAGTAATATTAAGCCAACATATGGAAAAACTGCCTGTTCTAAGATTTGATCAATTTCCTAAAAAAGCTTGAAAAACGTCAGTTTTGGGAAAATTATCAGCTTTTCAAACTTAGCAAGTTATTGCTCTCCAATATAAGTAACAATTAACCAAACCCTGGAATAACAGCCGTTTTCAAGGTTTGATCCATTTCCTAAAAAAAGGATTAAAAAACAGGAGTTTTTTTGGATAATGTACATACGTTAAAACTTATCAAATTAAGGTTTTTAATTATAAGTAATATTAAGCCACCCCGTAAAAAACTGGCTGTTTTAAGATTTGATTAATTTCCTAAAAAAGCTTGAAAACGTCAGTTTTGGGAAAATTATCAGCTTTTCAAACTTAGCAAGTTTTGCCCTCGAATATAAGTAATATTAACCAAAACCTTGATAAACGGCCGTTTCTAAAGTTTAATCCATTTCCTAAAAAAGATTAACAAACGCGAATTTTTGGATAATGCACATATGTTCAAGCTCATTAAATTAAGGTATCCGATTCTAAGTTATATCAAGCCAAAACATGAAAAAACTGCCTGTTTTAAGAATTGATCAATTTCTTAAAAATGCTTGATAAACGTCAGTTTGAGGAAAATAGACAGCTTTTGAACCTTAGCAAGTTATTGCTTTCGAAAATAGGTGATATTAACCAAAACCTGGATAAATGGCCGTTTTAAGGATTTGATCCATTTCCTAAAAAAAAAATGAAAATCGCAAGTTTTTTGGATAATGTACATATGCTCAAACCTATCAAATTAAAGTTTCCGATTATAAGTAATATAATCGCCAAGACATGAAAAAACTGCCTGTTTTAAGATTTGATCCATTTCCTAAAAAAAGTTTAAAAAACAGGATTTTTTTTTATAATGTACATATGTTAAAACCTATCAAATTAAGGTTTCGGCTTATAAGTAATATTAAGCCAAAACATGTAAAAACGGCCAGTTTTGAAATTTGATCGATTTCCTAAAAGAGCTTTAACACGTCAGTTTTGGGAAAATAAACAGCTTTTCAAACTTAGCAAGTTATTGCTCTCGAATATAAGTAAGATTAACCAAAACCTGGAAATACGGCCGACTTAAGGTTTAATCCATTTCCTAAACAAGATTAAAAAAACGGTAGTTTTTTGAATAATGTACATATTTCAAACATTTTAAATTAAGGTTTCCAATTAAAAGAAATATTAAGACAAAACATAGAAAATCGGCCTGTTTTAAGATTTTATCGATTTCCTAAAAATGCTTTAAAACGTCAGTTTTGGGAAAATAAACAGCTTTTCAAACCTTGCAAGTTATTGCTCTCTAATATAACTAATATTAACTGAAACCTGGAAACACAACCGTTTTTAAGGTTTGATCTATTTCCTAAAAAAATTGAAAATGGGAATTTTTTAGATAATGTACATATTTCAAACATTTTAAATTAAGGATTCCGATTATAAGTAATATTGGGCCAAAACATGGACAATCGGCCTGTTTTAGGATTTGATAAATTTCCTAAAAAAGCTTGAAAAACGTCCGTTTTAGGAAAATAAAAACACTTTTCAATCTTAGTGAGTTATTGCCCTTGATTATAATTAATATTACCCAAACCCTTAAAAAACGGCCGTTTTGTTAGGTTTAATCTACTTCCTGAATAAGATTAAAAAACTGGAGTAAGATTAACCAAAACCTGGAAATACGGCCGACTTAAAGTTCGATCCATTTCCCAAACAACATTGAAAAACAGTAGTTGTTTGGATAATGTACATATTTGAAACATTTTTATTAAGGTTTCCGATTATAAGTAATATTAAGTCAAAACATGGAAAATCGGCCTGTTTTAAGATTTGATCAATTTCATAAAAAAGCTTAAAAAACGTCAGTTTTGGGAAAATAAAAACGCTTTTCAAACTAAGTTAGTTATTGCCCTCGAATATAATTAATATTCCCCTAAACCTTTAAAAACAGCTGTTTTTTCAGGTTTAATCCATTTCCTAAAAAACATTAAAAAACGGGATTTTTTCTAGATATGGCACATATGTTGAAAGTAATCAAACTAAGGTCTCCGATTATAAGTAATATCAAGCCAAAACATGGGAAAATGGCCAGTTTTGAGTTTTTATCGATTTCCTTAAAAAGCTTGAAAAACGTCAGTTTTGGAAAAATAAAAACGCTTTTCAATCTTAGTGAGTTATTGCCCTCGATTATAATTAATATTTCCCAAACCCTTGAAAAACGGCCGTTTTGTCAGGTTTAGTCCATTTCCTAAAAAAGATTAAAAAACAGGAGTAAGATTAACCAAAACCTGGAAATACGGCCGACTTAAAGTTCGATCAATTTCCTAAACAAGATTGAAAAACGGTAGTTTTTTGGATAATGTACATATTACAAACATTTTAAATTAAGGTTTCCGATTATAAGTAATATTAAGCCAAAACATGGAAAATCGGCCTGTTTTAAGATTTGATCAATTTCCTAAATAAGCCGTAAAAAACGTCAGTTTGGGGAAAAAAAACCGCTTTTCAAACTAAGTTAGTTATTGCCCTCGAATATAATTAATATTACCCCAAACCTTCAAAAACGGCCGTTTTTTTCAGTTTAATCCATTTCCCCAAAAAGATTAGAAAAAGGGAGTTTTCTGGATAATGCACATATGTTCAAACCTATCAAACTAAGGTCTCCGATTATAAGTAATATCAAGCCAAAACATGGAAAAATGGCTATTTTTGAGATTTTATCGATTTCCTAAAAAAGCTTATAAAATGTCGGATTTGGGAAAATAAACAGCTTTTCAAACTTAGCAAGTTATTGCTCTCTAATATAACTAATATTAACTGAAACCATGAAACACAACGGTTTTTAAGGTTTCATCCATTTCCAAAAAAAAATTGAAAAACGGGAGTTTTTAAGATAATGTAAATATATCAAACATGCTAAATTAAGGTTTCCGATTATAGGTAATATTGGGCCAAAACATGGACTATCAGCCTGTTTTAAGATTTGATCAATTTCCTAAATAAGCTTGAAAAACGTCAGTTTAAGGAAAATAAAAACGCTTTTCAATCTTAGTGAATTATTGCCATTGATAAATAAATAATATTACCCAAACCCTTGAAAAACGGCTGTTTTGTCAGGTTCAATCCATTTCCTAAAAAAGATTAAAAAACGGGAGTAAGATTAACCAAAACCTGGAAATACAGCCGACTTAAAGTTTGATCCATTTCCTAAACAAGATTGAAAAACGGTAGTTGTTTGGATAATGTACATATTTCAAACATTTTAAATTGAGGTTTCCGATTATAAGTAATATTAAGCCAAAACATGGAAAATCGGCCTGCTTTAAGATTTGATCAATTTCATAAAAAAGCTTAAAAAATGTGAGTTTTGGGAAAATAAAAACGCTTTTCAAACTAAGTTAGTGTTTGCCCTCGAATATAATTAATATTCCCCTAAACCTTTAAAAACAGCTGTTTTTCCAGGTTTAATCCATTTCCTAAAAAATATTAAAAAAAAGGAGTTTACTGAATAATGTACATATGTTTAAACTTATCAAACTAAGGTCTCCGATTATAAGTAATATCAAGCCAAAACATGGAAAAATAGCCAGTTTTGAGATTTTATCGATTTCCTAAAAAAGCTTGAAAAACGTCGGTTTTGGAAAAATAAAAACGCTTTTCAATCTTAGTGAGTTATTGCATTCGATTATAATTAATATTACCCAAACCCTTGAAAAACGGCCGTTTTGTCAGGTTTAATCCATTTCCTGAAAAAGATTAAAAAACAGGAGTAAGATTAACTAAGACCTGGAAATACGGCCGACTTAAAGTTCGATCCATTTCTTAAACAAGATTGAAAAACGGTAGTTTTTGGATAATATACATATTACAAACATTTTAAATTAAGGTTTCCGATTATAAGTAATATTAAGCCAAAACATGGAAAATCGGCCTGTTTTAAGATTTGATCAATTTCCTAAAAAAGCTTAAAAAACGTCAGTTTTGGGAAAATAAAAACGCTTTTCAAACTAAATTAGTTATTGCCCTCGAATATAAATAATAGTAACCCAAACCTTTAAAAACGGCCGTTTTTTTAAGTTTAATCCATTTGCTAAAAAAGATTAAAAAACGGGAGTTTTCTGGATAATGCACATATGTTCAAACTTATCAAACTAAGTTCTCCGATTATAAGTAATATCAAGCCAAAACATGTAAAAATGGCTAGTTTCGAGATTTGATCGATTTCCTAAAAAAGCTTCCAAAATGTCGGTTTTGGGAAAATAAACAGCTTTTCAAACTTAGAAAGTTATTGCTATCTAATATAACTAATATTAACTAAAACCTGGAAACACAACCGTTTTTAATGTTTGATCCATTTCCCCCCCAAAAATTGAAAAACGGGAGTTTTTTAGATAATGTAAATATTTCAAACATTTTAAATTAAGGTTTCCGATTATTGGGCCAAAACATGGACAATGTGACTGTTTTAAGATTTGATCAGTTTCCTAAAAAAGCTTGAAAAACGTCAGTTTTGGGAAAATAAAAACGCTTTTCAATCTTAGTGAGTTATTGCCTTCGATTATAATTAATATTACCCAAAGCCTCGAAAAACGGCCGTTTTGTCAAGTTTAATCCATTTCCTAAAAAAGATTAAAAAACGGGAGTTTTCTGGTTAATGCAAATATGTTACAACTTTTTAAATTAAGGTCTCCGATTTTTAGTAATCTTAAGCACACACATGGAAAATTGGCCAGTTTTGAGGTTTGATCGATTTCCTAAAGAAGCTTATAAAGGTCAGTTTGAGGAAAATAAAAAGCTTTTAAAACTTAGAAATTTACTGAAAAAAGGCCAGTTTTCAGGTTTGATCCATTTCCTAAAAAAATATTAAAAAACGGAGGTTTTTTGGATAATGCACATATGTTAAAACCTATCATATTAAGGTCTCCTATTATAACTAATATCAAGCCAAAACATGGAAAAACTGCCTGATTTAAGGTTTGATCAATTTCATAAAAAAGCTTGAAAAACGTCAGTTTGGGGGAAATAAATAGCTTTTCAATCTGAGCAAGTTATTATTTTCGAATATAAGTAATATTTAATAAAAGCTGGAAAAACGGCGGTTTTTAAAGTATGATCCATTTACTAAAAAAGATTGAAAAACTAGCGTTTTTTGGATAATGTACATATGCACAAACCTATCAAATTAAGGTCTCCAATTATAAGTAATATTAAGCCAAAACATGAAAAACCCGCAAGTTTTGAGATTTGATCGATTTCCTAAAAAAGCTTGAAAACGTCTGTTTTAGGAAAATAAACAGCTTTTCGAACTTAGCAAGTTATTGCTCTCGAATATAAGTAAGATTAACCAAAACCTGGAAATACGGCCAACTTAAAGTTTCATCGATTTCCTAAACAAGATTGAAAAACAGTAGTTTTTTAGATAATGTACATAATTCAAACATTTGAAAATAAGGTTTCCGATTATTAGTAATATTAAGCCAAAACATGGAAAATCTGCCTGTTTTAAGATTTGATCAATTTCCTAAAAAAAATTGAAAAACGTCAGTTTTGGAAAAAAAAACGCTTTTCAAACTTAGTTAGTTATTGCCCTCGAATATAATTAATATTACCCCAAGCCTTAAAAAACGGCTGTTTTTTCAGGTTTAATCCATTTCCTAAAAAAGATTAAAAAACGGGATTTTTCTGGATAATGCACATATGTTCAAACTTATCAAACTAAGGTCTCCGATTATAAGTAATATCAAGCCAAAACATAGAAAAATGGCTGGTTTTGAGATTTGGTAAATTTCCTAAAAAAAGCTTAAAAACGTCGGTTCGGGAAAATAAACAGCTTTTAAAACTCTGCAATTTCTTGCTCTCGAATATGAGTAATTTTAACTAAATCCTGGAAAAACGGCCGTTTTTAAGGTTTGATCTATTTCCTGAAAAAAGATTAAACAACGGGAGTTTTTTGGATAATGCACATATGTACAAACATATCAAATTAAGTTCTCCGATCATAAGTAGGATCAAGCCAAAACATGGAAAAACGGGCTGATTTAAGGTTTTGACAATTTCCAAAAAACGCTTGAAAAACGTCAGTTTTGGGAAAAGATTAAAAAACAGAAGTTTCTTACGATAATGTACATATGTTTAAACTTATTAAATTAAGGTCTCTGATTATAAGTAATATTAAGTCAAAACATAGAAAAACGGCCAGTTTTGAGATTTGATCAATTTCCAAAAAAAGCTTCAAAAAGTCAGCTTGTGGAAAATAAACAGCTTTTCAACCTCAGCAAATTATTGCTCTCGATTATAAGTAATATTAACCAAAACCTAGGAAAAACGGCCTGTTTTAGGATTTGATCCATTTCCTAAAAAAATTGAAAAACGGGAGTTTTTTGGAAAATGCACATATGTCCAAACTTATCCAATTAGGGTTTCCGATTATAAGTAATAGTAAGACAAAACATAGAAAAACGGCCAGTTTTGAGATTTGATTGATATCCTAAAAAAGCTTGAAAAACGTCAATTTTTTTCAAAATAAACAGCTTTCCAAACATAGCGAGTTATTGCCCTCGAATATAAGTAATATTAAGCAAAACCTTAAAAAACAGCCGTTTTTTTAAGATTTGATCCATTTCCTAAAAAAAAGATTGAAAAACGGGAGTTTTTTGGATAATGCACGTATGTTCAAACTTATCAAATTAAGGTCTCCGATTATAAGTAATATTAATTTAAAACATGGAAAAACGGCCAGTTTTGAGATTTGATCAATTTCCAAAAAAAGCTTCAAAACGTCAGTTTGTGGAAAATAAACAGCTTTTCAACCTCAGCAAGTTATTGCTCTCGATTATAAGTAATATTAACCAAAACCTAGGAAAAACGGCCTGTTTTAGGATTTGATCCATTTCCTAAAAAAAAATTGAAAAACGGGAGTTTTTTGGAAAATGCACATATGTTTAAACTTATCAAATTAGGGTATCCGATTATAAGTAATATTATGCCAAAACATGGAAAACCGCCTATTTTAAGAATTGATGAAGTTCTTAAAAAAGCTTGAAAAACGTCCGTTTGTGGAAAATAAATATCTTTTCAAACTGAACAAGTTATTGCTCTCGAATATAAGAAATATAACCAAAACCTGGAAAAACAGCCGTTCTTAAGGTTTGATCCATTTCCTTAAAGAGATAAATACCTTGAGTTTTTTGGATAATGCACCTATGTTTAAGCTTATCAAATTAAGGTCTCCGATTATAAGTAATATTAATTTAAAACATGGAAAAACGGCCAGTTTTTCGATTTAATCGATTTCCTAAAGAAGCTTGAAAAACGTCAGTTTTAGCAAAATAGAGAGCTTTTTAAACTTAGCAATTTATTGCTTTTTAATATAAGTAATATTATCCAAAACATGGATAGATGGCCGTTTTTAAGGTTTGAGCCATTTCCCCCCAAAAAAATAAAAAACGCGAGTTTTGGGGGTAATGTACATATGCTCAAACTTATCAAATTAAAGTTTCCGATTATAAGCAAAATTAAGCCAAGACATGGAAACACTGCCTGTTTTAAGATTTGATCAATATCCTAAAAAAGGTTGAAAAACGTCGATAATTCGAAAATAAAACAGCTTTTCAAACTTAGCGCGTGTTTGCTCTCGAATATAAGTAATTTTAAGCAAAACCTTAAAAAACGGCTGTTTTTTTCTGATTTGATCCATTTCCTAAAAAAGATTGAAAAACGGGAGTTTTTTGGATAATGTACATATGTTCAAACTTATCAAATTAAGGTCTCTGATTATAAGTAATATTAAGCCAAAACATGGAAAAACGGCCAGTTTTGAGATTTGATCAATTTCCAAAAAAAGTTCAAAACGTCAGTTTTGGGAAAATAAAGAGCTTTTCAACCTCAGCAAGTTATTGCTCTCGATTATAAGTAATATTAACTAAAACCTAGGAAAAACGGCCTGTTTTAAGGTTTGATCCATTTTCTAAAAAAAATTGAAAAACGAGAGTTTTTTGGATAATGCACATTTTCCAAACTTATCAAATGAGGGTTTCCGATTATAAGTAATATTAAGACAAAAGATGAAAATACGGCCAGTTTTGAGATTTGATTGATTGCCTAAAAGAGCTTGAAAACGCGAGTTTTGCAAAAATAAACAGCTTTTCAAACTTACCAAGTTATTGCTCTCGATTATCACTAATATTAACTCAAAGCCGGAAGAATGGCCGTTTTTGAGGTTTGATCCATTTTCTAAAATAGAGTGGAAAACGGGTGTTTTTTTCATAATGCATATATGTTTAAATATATCAAATTAATGTCTCCGATTATAGGTAATATTAAACCAAAACATGGGAAAAAACCCTCAGTTTTAAAATTTAACCATTTTCTTAAAAAAGCTTTAAAATCGTTAGTTTGGTGAAAATAAACAGCTATCCAACTAAGCGATTCATTGCTCTCGAATATAAGTAATATCAACCAAAACTTCCAAAAACGGCCGTTTTTAAGGTTTGATCCATTTCCTAAAAAAGATTAAATCGGAAGTTAATGAATAATGCACATATGTTCAAACTTATCAAATTAGGGTCTCCGATTATAAGTAATATTATGCCAAAACATGGAAAACTGCCTATTTTAAGAATTGATAAAGTTCTTAAAAAAGCTTGAAAAACGTCAGTTTGTGGAAAATAAATATCTTTTCAAATTGAGCAAGTTATTGCTCTCGAATATAAGTAATATAACCAAAACCTGGAAAAACAGCCGTTTTTAAGGTTTGATCCATTTCCTAAAAAAGATTGATACCTTGAGTTTTTTGGATAATGCACCTATGTTCAAGCTTATCAAATTAAGGTCTCCGATTATAAGTAATATTAATTTAAAACATGGAAAAATGGCCAGTTTTTCGATTTGATCGATTTCCTAAAAAAGCTTGAAAAACGTCAGTTTTGGCAAAATAGAGAGCTTTTCAAACTTAGCAATTTATTGCTTTTCATTATAAGTAATATTAACCAAAACATAGATAAATGGCCGTTTTTAGGGTTTGATCCATTTCCTAAAAAAAAAAATGGAAAACGCGAGTTTTTTGGATAATGTACATTCTCCAAACTTATCAAATAAGGGTTTCCGATTATAAATAATATTAAGACAAAACATGAAAAAACGGCCAGTTTTGAGATTTGATTGATTGCCTAAAAGAGCTTGAAAACGCCAGTTTTGCAAAAATAAACAGCTTTTCAAACTTACCAAGTTATTGCTCTCGATTATCACTAATATTAACTCAAAGCCGGAAAAACGGCCGTTTTTGAGGTTTGATCCATTTCCTAAAACAGAGTGGAAAACGGGTGTTTTTTTGATAATGCATATATGTTTAAATATATCAAATTAATGTCTCCGATTATAGGTAATATTAAACCAAAACATGGGAAAAAACCGCCAGTTTTAAAATTTAACCATTTTCTTAAAAAAGCTTTAAAATCGTTAGTTTGGTGAAAATAAACAGCTATTCAAACTAAGCGATTTATTGCTCTCGAATATAAGTAATATCAACCAAAACTTCCAAAAACGGCCGTTTTTTTAAGGTTTGATCTATTTCCTAAAAAAGATTAAATCGGAAGTTTATGAATAATGCACATATGTTCAAACTTATCAAATTAGGGTCTCCGATTATAAGTAATATTATGCCAAAACATGGAAAACTGCCTATTTTAAGAATTGATAAAGTTCTTAAAAAAGCTTGAAAAACGTCAGTTTGTGGAAAATAAATATCTTTTCAAATTGAGCAAGTTATTGCTCTCGAATATAAGTAATATAACCAAAACCTGGAAAAACAGCCGTTTTTAAGGTTTGATCCATTTCCTAAAAAAGATTGATACCTTGAGTTTTTTGGATAATGCACCTATGTTCAAGCTTATCAAATTAAGGTCTCCGATTATAAGTAATATTAATTTAAAACATGGAAAAATGGCCAGTTTTTCGATTTGATCGATTTCCTAAAAAAGCTTGAAAAACGTCAGTTTTGGCAAAATAGAGAGCTTTTCAAACTTAGCAATTTATTGCTTTTCATTATAAGTAATATTAACCAAAACATAGATAAATGGCCGTTTTTAGGGTTTGATCCATTTCCTAAAAAAAAAAATGGAAAACGCGAGTTTTTTGGATAATGTACATTCTCCAAACTTATCAAATAAGGGTTTCCGATTATAAATAATATTAAGACAAAACATGAAAAAACGGCCAGTTTTGAGATTTGATTGATTGCCTAAAAGAGCTTGAAAACGCCAGTTTTGCAAAAATAAACAGCTTTTCAAACTTACCAAGTTATTGCTCTCGATTATCACTAATATTAACTCAAAGCCGGAAAAACGGCCGTTTTTGAGGTTTGATCCATTTCCTAAAACAGAGTGGAAAACGGGTGTTTTTTTGATAATGCATATATGTTTAAATATATCAAATTAATGTCTCCGATTATAGGTAATATTAAACCAAAACATGGGAAAAAACCGCCAGTTTTAAAATTTAACCATTTTCTTAAAAAAGCTTTAAAATCGTTAGTTTGGTGAAAATAAACAGCTATTCAAACTAAGCGATTTATTGCTCTCGAATATAAGTAATATCAACCAAAACTTCCAAAAACGGCCGTTTTTTTAAGGTTTGATCTATTTCCTAAAAAAGATTAAATCGGAAGTTTATGAATAATGCACATATGTTCAAACTTATCAAATTAGGGTCTCCGATTATAAGTAATATTATGCCAAAACATGGAAAACTGCCTATTTTAAGAATTGATAAAGTTCTTAAAAAATCTTGAAAACCGTCAGTTTGTGGAAAATAAATATCTTTTCAAACTGAGCAAGTTATTGCTCTCGAATATAAGTAATATAACCAATTCCTGGAAAAACAGCCGTTTTTAAGGTTTGATCCATTTCCTAAAAAAGATTGATACCTTGAGTTTTTTGGATAATGCACCTATGTTCAAGCTTATCAAATTAAGGTCTCCGATTATAAGTAATATTAATTTAAAACATGGAAAAACGGCCAGTTTTTCGATTTGATCGATTTCCTAAAAAAACTTGAAAACCGTCAGTTTTGGCAAAATAGAGAGCTTTTCAAACTTAGCAATTTATTGCTTTTCATTATAAGTAAAATTAACCAAAACATAGATAAATGGCCGTTTTTAGGGTTTGATCCATTTCCTAAAAAAAAAATGAAAAACGCGAGTTTTTTGGATAATGTACATTTTCCAAACTTATCAAATAAGGGTTTCCGATTAAAAATAATATTAAGACAAAACATGAAAAAACGTCCAGTTTTGAGATTTGATTGATTGCCTAAAAGAGCTTGAAAACGTCAGTTTTGCAAAAATAAACAGCTTTTCAAACTTACCAAGTTATTGCTCTCGATTATCACTAATATTAACTCAAAGCCGGAAGAACGTCCGTTTTTGAGGTTTGATCCATTTCCTAAAACAGAGTGGAAAACGGGTGTTTTTTTGATAATGCATATATGTTTAAATATATCAAATTAATGTCTCCGATTATAGGTAATATTAAGCCAAAACATGGGAAAAAACCGCCAGTTTTAAAATTTAACCATTTTCTTAAAAAAGCTTTAAAATCGTTAGTTTTGTGAAAATAAACAGCTATTCAAACTAAGCGATTTATTGCTTTCGAATATAAGTAATATCAACCAAAACTTCCAAAAACGGCCGTTTTTAAGGTTTGATCCATTTCCTAAAAAAGATTAAATCGGAAGTTTATGAATAATGCACATATGTTCAAACTTATCAAATTAGGGTCTCCGATTATTAGTAATATTATGCCAAAACATGGAAAACTGCCTATTTTAAGAATTGATAAAGTTCTTAAAAAAGCTTGAAAAACGTCAGTTTGTGGAAAATAAATATCTTTTCAAACTGAGCAAGTTATTGCTCTCGAATATAAGTAATATAACCAAAAGCTGGAAAAACAGCCGTTTTTAAGGTTTGATCCATTTCCTAAAAAAGATTGATACCTTGAGTTTTTTGGATAATGCACCTATGTTCAAGCTTATCAAATTAAGGTCTCTGATTATAAGTAATATTAATTTAAAACATGGAAAAACGGCCAGTTTTTCGATTTGATCGATTTCCTAAAAAAGCTTGAAAAACGTCAGTTTTGGCAAAATAGAGAGCTTTTCAAACTTAGCAATTTATTGCTTTTCATTATAAGTAATATTAACCAAAACATAGATAAATGGCCGTTTTTAGGGTTTGATGCATTTCCTAAAAAAAAAATGAAAAACGCGAGTTTTTTGGATAATGTACATTTTCCAAACTTATCAAATAAGGGTTTCCGATTATAAGTAATATTAAGACAAAACATGAAAAAACGTCCAGTTTTGAGATTTGATTGATTGCCTAAAAGAGCTTGAAAACGCCAGTTTTGCAAAAATAAACAGCTTTTCAAACTGACCAAGTTATTGCTCTCGATTATCACTAATATTAACTCAAAGCCGGAAGAACGGCCGTTTTTGAGGTTTGATCCATTTCCTAAAACAGAGTGGAAAACGGGTGTTTTTTTGATAATGCATATATGTTTAAATATATCAAATTAATGTCTCCGATTATAGGTAATATTAAGCCAAAACATGGGAAAAAACCGCCAGTTTTAAAATTTAACCATTTTCTTAAAAAAGCTTTAAAATCGTTAGTTTTGTGAAAATAAACAGCTATTCAAACTAAGCGATTTATTGCTCTCGAATATAAGTAATATCAACCAAAACTTCCAAAAACGGCCGTTTTTAAGGTTTGATCCATTTCCTAAAAAAGATTAAATCGGAAGTTTATGAATAATGCACATATGTTCAAACTTATCAAATTAGGGTCTCCGATTATAAGTAATATTATGCCAAAACATGGAAAACTGCCTATTTTAAGAATTGATAAAGTTCTTAAAAAAGCTTGAAAACCGTCAGTTTGTGGAAAATAAATATCTTTTCAAACTGAGCAAGTTATTGCTCTCGAATATATGTAATATAACCAAAAGCTGGAAAAACAGCCGTTTTTAAGGTTTGATCCATTTCCTAAAAAAGATTGATACCTTGAGTTTTTGGGATAATGCACCTATGTTCAAGCTTATCAAATTAAGGTCTCCAATTTTAAGTAATATTAATTTAAAACATGGAAAAACGGCCAGTTTTTCGATTGGATCGATTTCCTAAAAAAGCTTGAAAATCGTCAGTTTTGGCAAAATATAGAGCTTTTCAAACTTAGCAATTTATTGCTTTTTATTATAAGTAATATTAACCAAAACATAGATAAATAGCCGTTTTTAGGGTTTGATCCATTTCCTAAAAAAAAAATGAAAAGAGCGAGTTTGTTTGGATAATGTACATTTTCCAAACTTATCAAATAAGGGTTTCCGACTATAAATAATATTAAGACAAAACATGAAAAAACGGCCAGTTTTGCAAAAATAAACAGCTTTTCAAATTTACCAAGTTATTGCTCTCGATTATCACTAATATTAACTCAAAGCCGGAAAAACGGCCGTTTTTGAGGTTTGATCCATTTCCTAAAACAGAGTTGAAAACGGGTGTTTTTTTGATAATGCATATATGTTTAAATATATCAAATTAATGTCTCCGATTATAGGTAATATTAAGCCAAAACATGGGAAAAAACCGCCAGTTTTAAAATTTAACCATTTTCTTAAAAAAGCTTTAAAATCGTTAGTTTTGTGAAAATAAACAGCTATTCAAACTAAGCGATTTATTGCTCTCGAATATAAGTAATATCAACCAAAACTTCCAAAAACTGCCGTTTTTAAGGTTTGATCCATTTCCTAAAAAAGATTAAATCGGAAGTTTATGAATAATGCACATATGTTCAAACTTATCAAATTAGGGTCTCCGATTATAAGTAATATTATGCCAAAACATGAAAAATTGCCTATTTTAAGAATTGATAAAGTTCTTAAAAAAGCTTGAAACACGTCAGTTTGTGGAAAATAAATATCTTTTCAAACTGAGCAAGTTATTGCTCTCGAATATAAGTAATATAACCAAAACCTGGAAAAACAGCCGTTTTTAAGGTTTGATCCATTTCCTAAAAAAGATTGATACCTTGAGTTTTTTGGATAATGCACCTATGTTCAAGCTTATCAAATTAAGGTCTCTGATTATGAGTAATATTAATTCAAAACATGGAAAAACGGCCAGTTTTTCGATTTGATCGATTTCCTAAAAAAGCTTGAAAAACGTCAGTTTTGGCAAAATAGAGAGCTTTTCAAACTTAGCGATTTATTGCTTTTCATTATAAGTAATATTAACCAAAACATAGATAAATGGCCGTTTTTAGGGTTTGATGCATTTCCTAAAAAAAAAATGAAAAACGCGAGTTTTTTGGATAATGTACATTTTCCAAACTTATCAAATAAGGGTTTCCGATTATAAGTAATATTAAGACAAAACATGAAAAAACGGCCAGTTTTGAGATTTGATTGATTGCCTAAAAGAGCTTGAAAACGCCAGTTTTGCAAAAATAAACAGCTTTTCAAACTTACCAAGTTATTGCTCTCGATTATCACTAATATTAACTCAAAGCCGGAAGAACGGCCGTTTTTGCGGTTTGATCCATTTCCTAAAACAGAGTGGAAAACGGGTGTTTTTTTGATAATGCATATATGTTTAAATATATCAAATTAATGTCTCCGATTATAGGTAATATTAAGCCAAAACATGGGAAAAAACCGCCAGTTTTAAAATTTAACCATTTTCTTAAAAAAGCTTTAAAATCGTTAGTTTTGTGAAAATAAACAGCTATTCAAACTAAGCGATTTATTGCTCTCGAATATAAGTAATATCAACCAAAACTTCCAAAAACGGCCGTTTTTAAGGTTTGATCCATTTCCTAAAAAAGATTAAATTAGGGTCTCCGATTATAAGTAATATTATGCCAAAACATGGAAAACCGCCTATTTTAAGAATTGATAAAGTTCTTAAAAAAGCTTGAAAACCGTCAGTTTGTGGAAAATAAATATCTTTTCAAACTGAGCAAGTTATTGCTCTCGAATATATGTAATATAACCAAAAGCTGGAAAAACAGCCGTTTTTAAGGTTTGATCCATTTCCTAAAAAAGATTGATACCTTGAGTTTTGGGGATAATGCACCTATGTTCAAGCTTATCAAATTAAGGTCTCCGATTATAAGTAATATTAATTTAAAACATGGAAAAACGGCCAGTTTTTCGATTTGATCGATTTCCTAAAAAAGCTTGAAAATCGTCAGTTTTGGCAAAATAGAGAGCTTTTCAAACTTAGCAATTTATTGCTTTTCATTATAAGTAATATTAACCAAAACATAGATAAATAGCCGTTTTTAGGGTTTGATCCATTTCCTAAAAAAAAAATGAAAAGAGCGAGTTTGTTTGTATAATGTATATTTTCCAAACTTATCAAATAAGGGTTTCCGACTATAAATAATATTAAGACAAAACATGAAAAAACGGCCAGTTTTGAGATTTGATTGATTGCCTAAAAGAGCTTAAAAACGCCAGTTTTGCAAAAATAAACAGCTTTTCAAACTTACCAAGTTATTGCTCTCGATTATCACTAATATTAACTCAAAGCCGGAAAAACGGCCGTTTTTGAGGTTTGATCCATTTCCTAAAACAGAGTGGAAAACGGGTGTTTTTTTGATAATGCATATATGTTTAAATATATCAAATTAATGTCTCCGATTATAGGTAATATTAAGCCAAAATATGGGAAAAAAGCGCTAGTTTTAAAATTTAACCATTTTCTTAAAAATGCTTCAAAATCGTTAGTTTTGTGAAAATAAACAGCTATTCAAACTAAGCGATTTATTGCTCTCGAATATAAGTAATATCAACCAAAACTTCCAAAAACTGCCGTTTTTAAGGTTTGATCCATTTCCTAAAAAAGATTAAATCGGAAGTTTATGAATAATGCACATATGTTCAAACTTATCAAATTAAGGTCTTCGATTATAAGTAATATTATGCCAAAACATGAAAACTGCCTATTTTAAGAATTGATAAAGTTCTTAAAAAAGCTTGAAAAACGTAAGTTTGTGGAAAATAAATATCTTTTCAAACTGAGCAAGTTATTGCTCTCAAATATAAGTAATATTAACCAAAACCTGGAAAAACGGTCGTTTTTAAGGTTTGATCCATTTCCTAAAAAAGATTGAAAAACGCGAGTTTTTTTGGATAATGCACATATGTTCAAGCTTATAAAATTAAGGTCTCGGATTATAAGTAATATTAAGCCAAAACATGAAAAAACGGACAGTTTTTCGATTTGATCGATATCCTAAAAAAGCTTGAAAAACGTCAGTTTTGGGAAAATAGACAGCTTTTCTAACTTAGCAAGTTATTGCTTTCGAAAAAAGTAATATTAACCAAAACTTGGATATAAGGCCGTTTTTAAGGTTTGATCCATTTCCTAAAAAAAATGAATAACGCGAGTTTTTTGAATAATGTACATATGCTAAAACCTATCAAATTAAGGTTTGCGATTATAAGTAATATTAAGCCCAGACATGGAAAAACTGCCTGTTTTAAGATTTGATCAATTTCTTAAAAAAGCTCGAAAAACGTCAGTTTTGAAAATAAATAGCTTGTCAAACTTAGCAAGTTATTGCTGTCGAATATAAGTAATATTAAGCAAAACCTGGAAAAATGGCCGTTTATAATGTTTGATCTATTTCCTAAGAAAAATTGGAAAACGGGATTTTTTTGGATAATGTACATATGTTCAAACCTGTTAAATTGAGGTCTCCGATTATAAGTAATATGAAGCCAAAACATACAAAAACGGCCAGTTTTGAGATTTGATCGATTTCCTAAAAAAGCTTGAAAACGTCAGTTTTGGGAAAATAAACAGTTTTTCAAACTTAGCAAGTTATTGCTCTCGAATATAAGTAATATTAACCAAAACCTGGAAAAACTGCCTGTTTAAAGATTTGATCAATTTCCTAAAAAAGCTTAAAAAACGTTAGTTTTGTGAAAATAAACAGCTTTTCAAACTTAGCGAGTTATTGCTCTCGAATATTATCAATATTAACCAAAACCTTGAAAAACGGTCCTTTTTAAGGTTTGATCCATTTCCTAAAAAAGATTGAATTACAGGAGTTTTCGGATAATGCACATATGTTCAAACTTATCAAATTAAGATCTCCGATTATAAGTAATATTAAGCAAAAACATGAAAAAACGACCAGTTTTGAGATTTGATCGATTTCCTAGAAAAGCTTGAAAACGTCAGTTTTGGGTAAATAAACAGCTTTTCAAACTTACCAAGTTTTTGACTCGATTATAATTAATATTATTCAAAACCTGGAAAAACTGCCTTTTTTTACGTTTGTCTATTTCCTAAAAAAGATTTTAAAACGGGAGTTTTTTGGATAATGCACATATGTTCAAACATATCAAATTAATGTTTCAATTAGAAGTTATATTAAGCCAAAACGTTTAAAAACGGCGTTTTTTAAGATTTGATCCATTTCCTAAAAAAGATTGATATACGGCAGTTTTTTTGATAATGCCCATATGTTCAAACTTATCAAAATTAGCTTTTCGATTACAAGCAATATTAAGCCAAAATTTGAGAAAACGGCATGTTTTAAGGTTTGATCCATTTGCTAAAAAAGACTGAAAAACTGGAGTTTTTTTCATAATGCACATATGTTCAAACTTTTCAAATTAAGTTTTACGATTATTAGTAATATTAAGCTAAAATATGGAAAAACGGCCTGTTTTAAGGTTTGATTCATTCGCTAAAAAAGATTGAAAAACGTCAGTTTGTGGTAAATATACATCTTTTAAAATTCAGCCAATTAGTTCGCTCGAAAATAAGTAATATTAACCAAAACCTGTAAAAACGGCGTTTTTTAATGTTTGATCCATTTCCTAAAAAAGATTAAAAAACGGGAGTTTTTTGGATTCTGCACATATGTTCAAGCTTATAAAATTAAGGTTTTCGATTAGAACTAATATCAAGCCAAAACATTGAAAAACGGCCTGTTTTAAGGTTTGATACATTCCCTAAAAAGATTGAAAAACGTCAGTTTGGGAAAAATAAACAGCTTTTAAACTTAGCAAGTTATTGCTCTCGATTCTTAGTAATATTTAGGTTTTTAAGGTTTGATCTATTTCCTAATGAAGATTAAAAAACGGGAGATTTTTTGATAATGCACATATGTTCAAAACTATCAAATTAAGGATTTCGATTATTAGTAATATTAAGCCAAAATATGGAAAAACGGCCTGTTTTAAACTTTGATCCGTTCACTAAAAAAGATTGAAAAACTTTAGATTGGGGAAAATATACAGCTTTTCATATATAGCAAATTATTGCTCTCGATTATAAGTAATATTAACCATAACCTGGAAAAACGGCGTTTTTTAAAGTTTTATCCATTTCCTAACAAAGATTCAAAAACGTCAGTGTACGGAAAATAAAGACCTTTTCAAACTTTGTAAGTTAAGACTATCGATTATTAACAAAAACCTGGAAAAACTGCGTTTATTATGGTTTGATGCATTTCCTAAAAAGATTGATAAACGAGAGTTTTTTTGATAATTCGCATTTGTTCAAACTTATCAAATTAGGGTTTTCGATTAGAAGTAATATTAAGCTACAAATAGAAAAACGGTCTGTTTTAAGGTTTGATCGTTTTCCAAAAAAAGCTTGAAAAACGTCATTTTGGGAAAATAAGCAGCTTTTCAATCTTACGAAGTTATTGCTCTCGATTATATGTAATATTAACCAAAACCTGGAAATAGTGCGTTTATTAAGGTTTGATCGATTTCCTAAAAAATATTGAAAAACGGCCGATTTTTTGATAATGCACATATGTTGAAACCTTCTAAATTAAGGTTTTCGATTATTAGTAATATTAAGCTAAAATATGGAAAAACGGCCTGTTTTAAGCTTTGATCCATTCACTAAAAAAGCTTGAAAAACGTCAGTTTGGGGAAAATAAATAGCTTTTCAAACTTAGCGAGTTATTGCTCTCGATTATAAGTAATTTTAACCAAATAGGGCCGATCAGAGGTAAAGATGGTGTTATGACGGACGTCCCAGAAAAATTTGCTAAAATATTAAATGAGCACTTCTCAAGCGTATTTACTATTGAAGACGTGACGCAATTAGAAACACTAGGCGAGGACATAAATTTTGAAAGACAAAATATCCTATCCAATATAAATATAAAAGAAGGGGAGATTCTCTCATATATTAATAAAATGAAAAAGTCGAAGTCACCCGGGCCCGATGGGGTGTACCCAACACATCTTAAAGAACTTAAAAATGAATTAGCAAGACCGCTCTGCACGATTTTCAATCGATCAATAGAGGAAGTTCTAGTTCCAATAGAGTTCAAGCGTTCTAATGTTACGCCGATATTCGAAAAAGGGGATAAAACTGAGCCTACTAATTTCCGTCCCATCAGTCTAACTTCTGTAATTGGAAAACTCTTAGAATCGATAATTAGAGATAGGTTGGTGAGCCATTGTGAAACAAACAATTTAATTGCAGACTCCCAGCATGGATTTAGACGGGGGCGCTTGTGCCTAACCAATTTACTCGAATTCTTTTATAACATGATTTGCATCTATGAAGAAACTAAAGCTGCGGATATAATTTACCTTGACCTTAAAAAGGCCTTTGATACAGTCCCGCACGAAAGGCTATTGATGAAAATTAGATAAATTGGAGTGAGGGGTAACATACTTAAATGGATTAGAAACTAGCTATCAAATCATTCACAGCGGGTTGTTATAAATGAAGCGTGTTCAGACTGGGCCCCAGCCACCAGCATGGTACCACAGGGGTCAGTCCTGGGCCCATTATTATTTATTGTGTACATTAATAACTTGGATAATGGAGTGTTTAGTAGGATTTCTAAATTTGCAGATGACACAAGGCTAGGAATCCGTGCCTTTGCCAGACCCGATGTAGAGCAAATGCAACGGGACCTTAATAAAATTGTGGAATGGGCGGATAAATGGCAAATGGGCTTCAGCATAGGTAAATGCAAAGTCATGCATTTAGGATGTCAGAACTTAAAAGTAGAATACCATATGAAAGACCAAATTCTCGAATCCGTTAACTTAGAAAAAGACCTGGGAATTTTAATCTCGGAGGACCTTAAAGTATCAAAGCAATGCGCAGAAGCTTGCAAAAAGCAAACCGAATGCTAGGATATATTGCTCGGAATTTTACTTTCAAATCAAAAGATATAATCATGCCACTATACAAATCGCTCGTGCGCCCACACCTCGAATATGCGGTCCAATTTTGGTGTCCCTCCCTAAATAAGGATATAGCGCAGTTAGAAAGAGTGCAACGTCGGGCTATGAAACTAATTCCTGAAATCCGAAACAAACCGTACGAAGATAGACTACGCTCATTAAACCTACTATCACTTGAAAGTATACGATTACGTGGACAATTGATAGAATTATTCAAAATCTTAAAAGGATTTACTAATATTGATTATAGACTATTGTTCGAGCTGGACGAAAGGGCCAACACAGGCCAAAATGGTTTAAAATTAGTGAACAAGCGATTTAACTCTACTATAGCCCAAAAATACTTCACGTTTAAAATCACGCCAACGTGGAATGGCCTTCCCAACCGTGTAGTTAAAAGTACGTCAGTTAATATGTTCAAAAACCGACTTGATGAGTACTTCAATAGTGTAAATATAACGTAGTAGGAGCACAGATTAAAACGTCATATATTATAAGGAGTTGAGGATTAAAATGAAATGATGAATAGAAAGATGCCAGTGACGCCTCCATGCATGGAGTGAATGTGAATTCCCCTTTTCTTTTTCTGTCTGTCCTATAAGTATATTATTTTCATCACTAGCAGGCGACGCCAGCGGGAGAAGAGAGTACTGTTCTATCAACGCCCCCATCCCCTGGTTCGAAGAAGCGTGTTAGTATATTTGAGGGATAAGTGTGTACCATAGAGTTGAAATAGTTAAAAAATATATATATAACAAAAAACAGCATGCAAAAAAGAACATGATACACTAACGTTAGAATGTGTAAGCGGACTGGCCTTGAGCGGACCTTAGGGTCTTTGCTGGTTCTTATTTCTGTAGTTTTGTAGTTCTTTCTCTCTCTCTCTTTCTCTCTCTCGTTTTCTCTCTTGAGGACCCCGAAGGCAGGGCCTGCAACTAGTAAATCAAGGAAACTTGATTTGAGAATAGCAGAATTTGCACGCTAGAAGCGTGCGAGGCTGTTGATGACTCTTGGAACAGTTTCAAAACCCTATTCATGAGTCTTCAATCGCGTTTCATCCCTCGGAAATGCCCCCGTCGGTCTTCTGTTCAACCAAAGTGGTTTAATCCAGAAATCGGCCAACGCTTAGGGAGAAGAGAAATGTGTACCGGCAATCGAAGATCTCGGGTGACTTTGACGAATACCGGAGGCTAGCCAGAAGAGTGAAGTCCAGCATAAGTTCGGCTAAGCGGTCTGAGGAACTCTGAGTGGAGAGACTTTGTAAAGAGAATCCCAAGGAGTTCTTTGGATATCTTAACAGCCGTAAACCAATCCGTCGAACAATTGGCCCTTTGAGGAATGAGGAAGGAACATTAAAGCTGCAGAAAATGCTAACCTCCTCAACGACTACTTCTCTTCAGTGTTTACTGAAGAGTGTGGTCCCATCTCCCAGCCAACGATTTCCTACTCGGGGGAAAAGCTGGAGGATATGGACTTCACCGAAGGAGAAATAGAAAAAAAATCACTGACTTAATGACGAATAAGTCACCCAAGCCGGATGGGTTTCAACCTAAATTATTGAAAGAAGTGCGCGATCAAGTGTCACGACACTTGAGCGCAATCTTCAACATGTCAATCCGGACCGAATGCGTTCCTAGAGAGTGGCGTGAAGCGGAGGTGACTCCAATCTTCAAGAAAGGAGACCGAAGCCAATCGTCGAACTACCAACCTATCAGTCTAACTTTGATAGTCGGTAAACTCATGGAAAGCATCATGGGGGACAAAATGACGTCGTATTTAGAGTCAAAGCTGCTACTGAGAAGTTCCCAGCACGGCTTTCGAAGGCAACGTTCATGCCTGACGAACCTTGTGGAATTCTTCCACTTCATCTTCAGTGAGCAGGAATAGGCAGTGGATGTGGTGTACTTAGACTTTCAGAAAGCCTTTGATAAGATACCACACCGCCGCCTCCTCTGGAAAGTGCGACCGCTGGGCATAGCCGGAAGAGTAGCCGGGTGGACAGAGAACTAGCTAAGTGGCAGACGGCAATGGGTGGTGGTGAATGGACAGGCTTCTGAGTGGGTGCCCGTTACTAGCGAAGAGCCTTAAGCTTCTGTCCTGGAACCACTACTATTCATCATCTACGTCAACGACATGGATGGTGACATGGTTGCCAAGATTTATAAATTTGCCGACGATACCAAGCTTGGTATGAAAGTTGCAAAGGATGGAAATACTGCCCACCTGCAGGAAGATCTTGGTTAGATTGGGGAGTAGTCTGACACGTGGCAAATGCCTTTTAACGTGAACAAATGCAAAGTAATGCATATCAGCCACCGAAATCCCCAATATCAGTATATCCTTAAGGGCACTACTATTGAATCCACCGACACTGAGAAGGACTTGGGTATAACAATCACTAGTGACCTCAAGTTCTCCAAACAGTAGGTTGCGGTGGAGAAAATGGCCCAACGGATGCTAAGCTACATAAAGCGTCAGTTTGGATATCGGACCAAGGAGATTGTAATGTGTTTGTACAACTCACTTGTCCGACCGCACCTAGAGTATGCCGTACAATTCTGGAGTCCTTCATTTCGAAAGGACATCGCGAGATTGGAACGCGTGCAATTCATGTCAACCAAACTAGTTCCCTCTATCAGAGATAAAAGTTATGAAGCTAGATTAAGGAAATTTGATCGGTTCTCGTTGGAAAACCGTAGACTGCGTGGTCAGCTCATCGAAGTTTTCAATATACTTCGAGGGTTCGATAATGTTGACTACAGGGATATTTTCACACTTGCTGAGAGAAAAACAAGAAATCACGGCTTTAAACTTGAACTGAAGCGTTACAACCGCGATCTGTGTAGAAAATTTTCACGTACAGTATCTGCGTTAGCTGGAACGCACTTCCGATGGAAGTTGTCAAGAGAAATTCTGTTGACCAGTTCAAGTTAAGACTAGACAGGGTCTTGAAAAGTGGCCGTTTAAGGACGTAAAGCATTTGAGCAGAGATGTGCCCTCTCGACTGCTAATCCAAATGTACCCTCATTGAATGGACCGTAAGGTCTTTTAGAGTTCTTTCTTTCCTTGTTACTCCTCTTTTCCTCTCGCACTCTTTTTCTCTCTCCTTCTCTCTTTCTCTCTCTCTTTCTCTCTCGAGACGCCCCCTTGTCGTGGGATGAGACATTGCGTGTACCATAGATTTTTAGAGCTATGTCGTCGGGGAGTACCTTCATGGTTCCCCTGGTAGGGTTACCCTTGTCGAATTGGTCTCGAATGAGGTTCTACACAAACTGCGTCCGTCTTCTACTCTTTTATCCTGTATTATGTTACTGTTTTCTCTATCCCTTCGACTGATTAAAACAACAACAGCATCAGCTTTATCCTTCATCTATCTAAATTTAAGGACCTGATCGCTACCTCATGCATCATAAAAGAGGCTTTGGAACCTCTAAAAATAACGCCAGTCGGCGCTCACTGGTTGCGAGAGACTAGGACTAGAGGGGTCCTAGGCGCTGGGATGCGATGAAAGGGTTGAGGGTAAGTACTACGTTAACCCCTTCCCTAGCGCGTAATTAATAACCATTTCCAGTGACCGTTGACGGGTGCCTCTGGTTGCAACTGTCCGAGGTGACGGGCCTTGTTTCCAAGTTGGTTGCCAGGCCAACAATAGGCCTTGGGTCGAGCCTCTTGATGTGGCGAGATATCCATTGAACGCTACGCCGAGATCCTAGCCACCCTAATGGAAACTAGTAGGAGTTTAGTACGGGGCATGTTCCGCTGTTCACCTGGTGCGAAATTGATAGCCCCCTTCGGAGGTTGTCAGTGCTGCTTGGTTGGGAGCCACGGCACGCCGGGCTTGAACTACTCGGTCGGACGAAGAGCAGTAAAAGAAGCGTGCCTTCTGAAAGATCTGAAATGTCCCCGATGTATAGGCGGGGGCGACTCACGCGGGGCGAACTCCCTAAACCCCCTTCTTTTTTATTGAGTGGTTGCAAAGTATTCAGAAAAATAAAGTGTTCAGCATGACTGAAAAGAAAGGACCGGCTGCTCTTAAATACACATGTTCGGTGTGCAAAAAAGGACAAGTGGTGAGTGGACTTCCCGGAGGTTGTTACTCCAAATGCCACCCGTCAAGTATTTGCACTGACTGTGTCCTTAAAGGAGAAGTGCAAGAGCTCAAGGATCTATATAGATCATCTGAGCAAAAATTCTAAAGAACTGGAGAGTAAGCCGTAGAATCTAGGGTCTGAACACGCGCGTCAGCTTCGCCGTCTCTAGGACAAAATTGTGGAGTTGTCCTCAAGAATAGAGATACAGTCGGCTCACGATGTATCTCTTATCGACGTGGGTGGATCCGCCGACGATACCCGCGCCCAAGAAGCGAGCACTGCATCGGCAGTGCCACGCCAGCCTTCCAACGTCCCAGAGCTGGAGGCAGCTGCTACGGCACTGGCTCAACGGGTCAAAAAGAAGAAGAGAAAGTAGAAACAAAAGAAGTGAAAGCAGAAACCGAAGTGAAACCAGAGAAAGATAGGAAAAAAGAAAGAAAAAGAAGAAAAATATGGAGATTAAAGAGGAAACGGACAAGTCGGTTCCGAAAGTGTGAGACTGACCCTTATTGGTGACTCTCAAGCACGGAGTCTGCAACCACTGTTAGCGGCTCGCCTTCGCACCAGTGTGAAGATAAGCTGCTTGCCAGGACGGGAAACCACCGAATCAGGGTAGAGGGGGATAAATCTCAGATTTCTGAGAAGTCAGTCGTTGCTCTGATGGTAAGTGGCAACGACCTCTACCTCAAAGGAGGTAAGATTATACACACGGTCATGGAAGCCGTGGACGACTATAGGTTGAAAACCTGCAGACGTGTTGTGGTTGGGATGCTTCCAAGAAAAGGTCCAACCTAGATAGCTCACTCGAGGAACATTTTCTTGAACAGACGCTTGGTATATTTGTGTACGGCTGAGGGGGATTTTTGTGGACCCTTGCCGCACCTTTTATGGTAGAAACGATCTTTTTCAAAGGGATGGAGTGGATCTTTCTTTTAACATGATACAGGATGTCGTAGAACGGACCCAAAAGAGTGTCCGGCCCAGAGTGAGGGCGGACGTACGCCAGTACGCCCGTGTCACTCCTGGAACGACCTTCTCAGAGGTCTCAAAAAGGGGTGCCCCCTCGCCAACAAATAAGCCGGGAAACGGAAGAGCGTAGGGAGTCCTACATTCGGGGACTCCTTGAAAGTTCTTCTGTTCAATGCGAGGTCAATCAAGTAAAAGTTTCTTGAACTTCGTGGCCTCTTAGCAACAGAAGAACCTGAAATGGTAGCCATAACAGAGTTGTGGGTAAAAACTTCAAACTGAGATTTTGAAGGTGAATTCACGATTCTCGATTACCAACTCTTCCAAAAAGATAGACAAGGCAGAGAGGGTGGCGGTGTGATGTTGTATGTCAAGGATACACTCAAATCGACGAACTGCAACATTGTATCCGACCACGAGCTACGGGAGTTGACCTAGATATAGGTCCTGCCAGATACAGGACACTACTGCTTTACAGACATCATGCCCAACTCGTTGAAAAAGACAGGGATCTGTACCAGCTACTGGGTGAACTTGTTCAAGACAGTGTTTGTATCGCTATGGGTGATTTCAATACCCAGGTTAACTGGGAAATGAGAGAACCCTGTGGCGAGAACGCACTACTCATGGAGTTCGCGAACAACGAGTTTCTGACTCAATGGGTGAGAGAGCCGACGAGAGGCAATAATACCCTCAACTTGGTTTTCACCTCTGAGGATGACATCGTTGAGAATCTCTCGGTAGGCAAAGAGCTCGGTGGCAGTGATCACCGACTATTCAGATTTATAGTCAAGGTCCCCAAGGTACAGTCTGCGACTAGTAAATCGAGGAAGCTTGATTTGAGAAGAGCAGACTTCGCAGATTTTCGTGCTGGCTTGACTGATGCGAAGTTAGAAGTGGGCGAGGATGTCGAAAATTCGAGGAATAGATTCAAAACTACGTTTATGAGTCTTCAATCGCGATTCATCCCTTTGAAAAGCCTTCGTCGATCTTCTGTTCAACCAAAGTGGTTTAATAGGGAAATTGGTCAATTGCTGAGGGGGGAAAAGAACGGTGTACCGGCAGTCAAAGATTTCTGGTAACTTTGACGAGTACCATAGGCTAGCTACGAGAGTGAAGTCTAGCATAAAGGTGGCAAAGCGTGATGAGGCTGAGTGGCGAGACTCCGCAAAGAGAATCCCAAGGAGTTCTTTGGTTATGTAAACAACCGTAAACCAATCCCTCGCACGATTGGCCCTCTAGTGAATGAGGAGAGGGCATTAAAGCACTCAGATGCAGAAAATGCTAACCTTCTGAACGACTACTTTTCTTCATGTTTACTGAAGAGTGTGGTCTCATCTTCCAGCCCACGGATTTTTACTTGAGGGAAAAGCTGGAGGAAATGGAATTCACACAAGGAAAAATAAAAAAAATGATCACTGATCTAAAGACGAATAAGTTCCCTGGCCCTAAGGCGTTGAAAGAAGTGCGCGATGAAGTGTTACGACATCTGAGCACAAACTTCAGTATGTCAATCCGGACCGGATGCGTTCCTAGAGACTGGCGTAGAGCAGAAGTGACTCCTATCTTTAAGAAAGGAGACCCTAGCCAGCCGTCCAATACCAACCTATTAGCTTAACCTCAATAGTCGGTAAACTGATTAAGAGCAGCATGGTGGACAAAATGACGTCATATTTAGAGTCCAACTTGCGATTAAGGAGTTGCCAGCACAGGTTCCGAAGGCAACAGTCAAGCCTACCAAATCTTGTGGAATTCTTCCACTTCGTTTTCAGTGAGCATGACCGGGGTATGGCGGTGGATGTTATCTTCTTAGACTTTCAAAAAGCCTTTGATAAGGTACCATACCGCCGCCTCCGACGAAAAGTGCGCGCGCTGGGCATAGACGAAAATGGAGCAAGTTGAATAGAGAACCGGCTAAGTGGCAGACGGCAACGGGTGGTGCTGAATGGACAGACTTCTGAGTGGGTGCCCGTGACTAGTGGTATTCCTCAAGGTTCTGTCCTGAGACACTACTGTTCATCATCTAGGTCAATGACATGGACGGTTACATGGTTCCCAAGATTTCTAAATTTGCCGTCGCAAAGGAGGGAAATACTGCCCGACTTTAAGATGATCTTCGGAAGATTGGGGAGTGTTTATATATGTGGCAAATGCCTTTTAACGCGAACAAGTTCAAAGTGATGCATATCGGTCACCAAAACCCCCAATATAATTATATCCTTAAAAGCACTGCTTTTGAATCAACCGACACTGAGAAGGACTTAGGTGTAACTATCACTAGTGATCTTAAGTTCTCGAGGCAGTGTATTGAGGCGGAGAAGAAAGCCCAAAGGATGTTAGGTTATATAAAGCGCCAGTTTGGATATCGAAACAAGGAGATAGTACTCTGTTTGTATAACTCCCTTGTCCGACCGGACCTAGAATATGCTGCACAATTTTGGAGTCCTTCGCTTCGAAAAGATATCGCAAGATTAGAACGTGTGCAACCCAGAGAAACCAAACTGATTCCCTCTATCAGACACAAGAGTTATGAAGATAGATTACGGGAATTAGACTTGTTCTCGCTGGAGACCCGTAGACTGCATGGTCAGCTTATCGAAGTGTTGAAAATACTTCGAGGACTTGCATTGTAGACTACAGGGATATTTTCCAGCTTACTCAGAGCGGAACAAGAAATCACGGCTATAAACTTGAAATGAAGCGTTACCAGCGTGATCTATGTGGGAAATCTTTCACATATAGCATCTGTGGCCATTGGAACGTACTTCCGGTGGAAGTTTTCAACAGTAACTCTGTTGAACAGTTCAAGTCGAGACTTGTTGATTTTCTGTTTTTCTTACAAACCTAGTTCAGAAGTTTTCTAAATTCATTTCACGTCCGTCGTTAAACCTAAATATTAGCAGACGATTATTCCATCTAAATTCAACAAATTTATGGTAATGGTTTTCAATTAGCTATCTAGGCTGATTTATTAACTAAAATCAATCCCCCTAATAACCAAGTACCATATACGTACGTATAGGTTTGTTACGTACTTCAAAAACTCCTTGATTACGTTTCCTCAAGAGTGCTTTATTATTATTATTATTACGTTAGTTTAATCTTTGAGGATTTCTAGTGCCATGCTCAGCGTTTCGAGGATTGAATTAAATACTTCTAAGGAAATAGATTTTTAATTACCACATAAAAACAAAACAAAACAAACTACACAGCTATGAATTAAACTAGTTTACGAGAGACTTACTAATTTAAACCAATTGATATAAAGTAATGGTTGATCCAAAGCTAGCTTTAATATTGGACACTAATTGACCTTCAAAAAAACACAATTGAATTTATTTATCTTTACTGGCATGGGACAGGTTTGAAGAACCAGGTAATTTCGGTGCGGGCGGCGGATGACGTTAAGCACGTTGTCTGGGGAAGATGATTTCAAACACGGGGCAGGGAAAGTATGCTTCCTATAATCTTCTGGTTAATCTTGGAATGATTCGCACTGACGAGCGATGAGCAAACGAGTGAATCCTTTGACGAATGGGGTGTTTGATGGAGTTCACTTTGGGGTATTCCTCAATGGCGAGGACTATCTCTAGGTTTTGTTGTAACCGGGATAGGGGGTTTCTCTGACGAGTGATGGTTGAGCTTGTTTCTCAATACAAGCTAAACTAAATTTCGTTGTGACCACCAGGAACTGGCTCAGCATGAGCTTCTTCTGTGTTCATGTCGTTGGGTTGCCGGACACTCTAGCTTGACTTCGTCGTCTCGATCGCTAACTCGATCTTCCTGAGACAAGATGCTAATTTTCGGTGTGACCACCAGGAACTGGCTCAGGATGAGCTTCTTCTATGTCCCTTTTGTTGGTTGCCGGGCATTCTAGCCGGACTTTGTCGTCTCGATAACTAACTCAATCTTCCACCTCTTCTACAATTCTCCGCATATATACTTCACCGACCCGCTAGGGGGTAGGGGAAGGAGAGGGGGATGAGGTCTTCGGAATTAAGCCTTCTCCTCTAACGGTGCTTCTCCAAGCGTCTCTCACTTAGCCCTAAAGGCACCTTCTGGCTTTAGGTCGACGCTCCTCTAATTTCGTCAATGAAGTGAAATTAAATACAAGGAGTAACAAGGGGTAACAAGAAAAGGAAGTACCCTAGGAGACCTTACGGTCCATTCAAAGAGGGTACCTTTGGACTAACAATCGAGCAGGCACATGGCTGCTCAATTGTTTTGCGTCCCTAAACGGCCACTTTTCAAGACTTTGTCTAGTCTTGACTTGAACTGGTCAACAGATTCACTGTTGCCAACTTCCACTGGAAGTGCGTTCCACATACCGCAGATACTGTAAGTGAAAAAATTTCCACACAGATTGCGGTTGTAACGCTTCAGTTCAAGTTTGAAGCCGTGATTGCGCGTTCTGTTCTCACTCAGTGTGAAAATATCCCGGTAGTCAAAATTGTCGAACCCTCGAAGTATTTTGAAAACCTCGATGAGCTGACCACGCAGTCTACGGGTTTCCAGCGAGAACAGATCTAATTCCCTTAGTCTATCCTCATAACTTTTGTGTCGGATAGATGGAATCAGTTTGGTTGCCCTAGCTTGTATGCGTTCCAACCTTGCGATGTCCTTTCGAAACGAAGGACTCCAAAATTGTACCGCATACTCCAGGTGCGGCCGAACCAGGGAGTTGTACAGACAAAGTACTATCTCCTTGTTACGGTATCCAAACTGGCGCTTTATGTAGCCTAACATCCTTTGGGCTTTCTTCTCTGCCTCGATGCACTGTTTCGAGAACTTGAGGTCGCTAGTAATAGTTACACCCAAGTCCTCCTCAGTGTCACTCGATTCAAGAGCAGTGCCATTAAGGATATACTGAGATTGGGGGTTTCTTTGGCCGATATGCATTACTTTGCATTTGTTCACGTTAAAAGGCATTTGCCACGTGTCCGACCACTCCCCTATCTTTCCAAGATCTTCCTGCAGGCGGGCAGTATTTCCATCCTTTGCAACGTTCATACCAAGCTTGGTATCGTCGGCAAATTTGGAAATCTTGGCAACCATGTCACCGTCCATGTCGTTGACGTAGATGATGAATAGTAGTGGTCCCAGGACAGAACCTTGAGGCACTCCGCTAGTAACGGGCACCCACTCAGAAGCCTGTCCATTCACCACCACTTGTTGCCGTCTGCCACTTTACCAGTTCTCGATCCAGCCGGCTACTTTTCTGTCTATGCCCAGCGCTCGCACTTTCCGGAGAAGGCAGCGGTATGGTACCTTATCAAAGGCTTTCTGAAAGTCTAAGTACACCACATCCACTGCATTGTCCCGATTGTGTTCACTGAACACGAAGTGGAAGAATTCCACAAGGATGGTCAGGCATGACCGTTGCCTTCAGAAGCCGTGCTGAGAACTCCTCAGTAGCAGCTTTGACTCTAAATAAGACGTCATTTTGTCCACCATCATGCTTTCCATGAGTTTACCGACTATCGAAGTCAGACTGATAGGTCGGTAGTTTGACGGTTGGCTACGGTCTCCTTTATTGAAAATAGGTGTCACCTCCGCTTCACGCCAGTCTCTAGGAAGGCATTCGGTCCGGATTGACATGTTGAAGATTGCGCTCAGATGTCGTGAAACTTGATCGTGCACTTCTTTCAACACTTTAGGTAGAAAACCCATCTGAGCCAGGTGACTTATTCGTCATTAGGTCACTGATCTTTTTTATTTCCCCTTCGGTGAAGTCCATATCCTCTAGCTTTTCCCCCGAGTAGGAATCCATTGGCTGGGGGATGGGACCACACTCTTCAGTAAACACTGAAGAGAAGTAGTCGTTGAGGAGGTTAGCATTTTCTGCATCTGAATGCTTTAATGCCCCCTCCTGATTTCTCAAAGGGCCAATCGTTCGACGGATTGGTTTACGGCTGTTCGCAAATCCAAAAAACTCCTTGGGATTGTCTTTACAGAGTCTCGCCACTCGGAGTTCCTCAGACCGCTCAGCCGCCCTTATGCTGTACTTCACTCTTCTGGCTAGCATCCGGGAATCGTCAAAGTCGCCCGAGATCTTCGATTGCCAGTACACAGTTCTCTTCTCCCTAAGCAGTTGGCCGATTTCTGGATTAAACCACTTTAGTTGAACAGAAGACCGACGGGGACATTTCAGAGGGATGAAACTCGATTGAAGACTCATGAATGTGATTTTGAAACTGTTCCACGAGTCTTCAACAACATCGCACACTTCTAGCCTCGCGTCAGTCAGTCCAGCTTGAAGGCTTGCAAAGTCTTCTCTTTTCAAATCGAGTTTCCTCGATTTACTAGTTGCAGGCCCTGCCTTCGGGACTCTTAGGGGAAATATTGCCGGTTCAACCAATGTTAGGCTCGCCGGACCAGAAATGTGATGATTAGGGCATTTCTTGGTTGTGCGAAGGCCTTTCGGGTGGTCCTCGAGGCGAGGGGAGAGCGGAGGGAGGTGTTAAGTAATCGGGTTACTCTGCCAAATGCCATGACGTTGTGGTGAAAGCAAAGGGCCTCAGTTTTTAGGGTGGGATATCGATTTCCCTACATGTATGTATATGTCAATAAGCAAAATTTTTTTAAAAAGGCTGCATTGGTCTAAAGTTACCTTAAGTGAATTTGTTTTTTCTGCAATTACTAGAAATAGGTGGGGACATAGGTGGGCGTTATCGCGATAATTTTTGGCAATAACGATATCGGGTTATCGGTTATCCAATATTTTTTTCCGCGTTATCGATTCATCGGTATCACCGATACTTTTGGTTCAAAACTAGCGATAACCGACAATTTCAGTTTTCGGTTCCAGTTTAGCATAGGGGCGAGCCGCGCGTGCTTTGGTGACAGAAATAGGTAGGCTCGAACTGGGAAGAGGATCCTCAAAACCTATGAGGAGATGAAGGAGAGCTTCACCAGGTAAGAAACTAAGAAACAGTATTCAGATATTCTTACTATTGTATTATAAAATAACGCTAGATATAGTCAATAATCAATATTGTATTATAATTTTGGATTTATCAATTTATCGGTTATCACCTTATCGAGAGATAAATTTATCACCAGTTAGCGATTATCGGTTATCTTCGATAAGGTTATCGTGATACATTTTTTTGTTATCGCGCCCACCTATGGATGGGAACAAATAAAATCATGCTTGCATCTTGTAGACAACTCATTTTATAGGAGTAAAAATGATAAGTTTGCCAAAAATAGACCCCTTATTAGTCATTTGCAAACAGAATTTAGGAAAATTCCATTGACTGAACATTTGGGTGCAGATGAACAGATAGTTCCATTCAAAGGGGCATCAAGTTCCAAGCAGTATATCTCCCCAAAACCACATAAGCGGAGATATAAACTTTTTATTTTATCTGATGATAAGGGCATGGTATACCACTTGTTTCCATTTCAAGGTAAGGTATTACCTGTTGATGATCCTGATGTTCCAGACCTTGGAGCTTGTGCCAATTCAGTCTTAAATTTAGCTCAGAACATCTCATCTGGGAAAAAAACTTTAAATTGTATTTGGATAATTGGTTCACTTCTTAACTTTTTTATGGAACATTTAGCTCTGAGGTCAGTGTGATGTTGTGGCACTGTACAAGCAACTTAACTCAAAAGGAAGGGGAGGTTTTGATGAATGGTAGACTAAATTTGGTGATGGTTGTGCAATGACTGCAATCAAATGGTATGACACTAGATCTGTTTGCCTCATTTCTACTTTTCTTAATTCTTACCTAGTTGATAGCTGCGAAAGGGGAGATATGAAAGCCAAGGAATCAATAAAAGTGCCAATTCCTAACATTGTGAAGGTCTACAATGAACATATGGGTGGGGGTTGATCTGCATGATCAGCTAACTTCATACTACCGAATGTTATTTAGATCAAGAAAGTATTATAAAATCATTTTTTTCCATCTTTCTTACATGATTGTTGTGAATAGTTGGCTACTCTATAGGAGGAAAGTTAGGTATACAATCAACGAAACAAAGCTCTTTATTGTTCAAGCTCTGTCTTTCTAAGGGTCTAATAATGAGTGGGAAGGATCTAACTAAAAAACGAGGAAGACCTACAAATGAAGTGAGGGTTGAATTTAAAAAAAAAAAAACTTGGGAAACTTACAAAGCCAATACCAGAGGACATCATAAGGAAAGATGGGGTGGGGCATTTTCCTGATGTCAGCAATAACAGAGGAACTTCCAAGAGTAAAGTCAATGCAATAAGTACAAAATGCTATCTTCATCTATGTATTGATAAAGATAGAAAGTGCTTTATAAAATTTCACTAAAACTAAAAGCTAAGGAATTTGTGGATTTTTTTTATATACGAGTATAACCATTTTTAGTATGTCAATTGGATCATTTTACCACTGCGCATTTTGAATTATTAAGTTAGAAAGTTTATTTCTAAAGCATTTAAGTGATTATGTTATTATTACCATAAAATGTGCAACTAAATCTTTGTTTGTTTTCAAACATATTGTTTAATTTCCTTATAATTTAACTTTGCTTAATACTTTACACACCCAAATGAACATTTTTGTCCCCTTTATATAAAGTAATTAAAAACTAATAAATTTGGTTTATTCTTTTATACAATATATGTGACCAGAAGGACTAATTTAATTTATAAAAAAAATTAGATTCCTTGTTAAAAAGTGTCAGTATAGGGTTAATTAAATGGCTCTCCTGAGCTATTTAATGTTGTTTTTATAGTAAGTTGACATAGGCATAATAAGTTCTTTAGACCAAAGTGCCGTATCCCTGCGTGTTCTAGGTTTAAGTTCGGATTTTTTGGCAGTCTCAGTGTACCAATCCTGCCTCACCAAGGTGCGTTGTTCCGTGGCTGAACCACACTAAGTTGGCTGTTGTGGGTGTCCGGACCGTGGTTGTCTAGCGCGATGGTCTAGTAGTATATGGAGGAAATTAAGCCAAAAACTACTTCACAGAAGTTTCCGACTTCTTCTTCTCTTGCTTCTGGTTCTCGCTCAGCTCTTCTCGCTTTATCGCAGCAGGTCCTTTTTCCTCAGAGGTAGACCCTGAGCTGGACTACCATCACTTTTTGGTCTTTAGAACGAAATCTGACATTCTAATATCAAAACTTAATATTTCTATGTCAGTGAGGACTTCGATGAACGGTACGTATAAACATGCTGCATGCGGACCCGTAATGATGGAGTCCTAGTAGTGGATGTCACTTTTCGCCCCCAACATGATTCTGTATAAGCCCTTAAGACCCTAGTTCGCTCTGAGATTTCTGTCTCATCCCACCCAACCTTCAACACAGTGAAAGGCATTATCCGTTCTAATAGACTATGACCTAAATATGCTTTAGTCTAAGCTGGGTAGCCAGCGGATTATTGATATTCATAAACCATAGCGGACCGTTGGTGGGATCCGGGTGAACACACCAACGATGTTCCTGACGTTTGATCGTCGGGATCTCCCAACGCATATTAAGGCGGGTTACCTACGAATTCTAATCAAACCCTATATATCCAATCCGAGACGTTGCTTTAATTGCCATATGTTTGGTCATGCGAGTACTGCCTGCCGCCGCCCCCGTGTATGAGTGGATTGCACGCAGGCCTACCATGATCTTTCCTACGACCATCCCCGCCTCTGTACTAACTGTGAAAAGTCCCATAGTGCTTCCTCCTCGAAGTATTGCATATTTCTGTTTGAAAAAAAAGAGGTCGTAGCTGTTCCTGATTCTGCTAAGGTGGATATGCGGAAGGTCCGTTGATTAGTCAGGGAGAAATTCATCTTCCCCTGCGTCAGATTCTCCGATGTCTTGCGCATGGTAGCGAACTCTTGTCCCGCTCGCGCACGTAACCCCTACACTACTACATATCTTCAATCATCATCCCGGGATGCAGCACCACCATCTTCCGCTGTATCACCCTTTCTTCTACCCATCTACCCAGTCGGGTCTCCTAGTATACCCCCTTCTTCTCCCTCCTTTATTGATCCCCCGCTGACAAAGCGTGCCAAATCCCCGGGTGCCACTCCGGAGATTCTGGACGACATTCTTCCCCCGACCCTTCTCCTCCATCTAGGAAGCTAACTTCCAAAAAGAAGGGACAATCTACCTCAATAAAAACTCTCTGCACCTCAGTTGAGCTTCACCCTATGACATACTGCCTTGCTCCTACTCTAGTCGTTTTGACATATGTAACTGAAACTTCCGGCCTTCCTTCAGGCGGAGGTGGTGTATCCCTCACCCCTAGCGATATAACCCCACTCTCTGAAGGTAACGATACGTCCAAGTGACCTTTACCCATACCACTACTTTCCAACCAAGACCATAACCCCATCTCTCCTTCCTGTTAGCCCTGTTACCTTGAAACCGTCTGTAACTACTAATTCCGACCTCCCTTCAGGTGCAAGTTGCACATCCTCCATTAGAAGTGATGATATTCAGGAAACCAACAGTTTACTGCATTTAATTACCCCCCCCCCTAGCGGGATGGCTCATGGTGGTGTCTCACTCCTGGTGAGCACTAAACACTTTTGCACACTTTCAATTATGCGGACTATTCTTCAAGCAGTCGTAGCTCGTGTCCATCTTACAAATAGAAGTTATACTTTGTGTTCAATTTATATTCCCCTAGATGAGCCCCCTTCAAGGGCTTAGTTTGTAAATCTTTTATCTCAGCTTCCTACCCTATTTCTAGTGCTAGGTGACTTTAATGCCAGACACTCCGTATGGGGTGACAGAGTGAACACCCGTCAAGGCCGTCCCCTTGAATCTCTTTTATCCACAAATTTTTTTAGCATTTTTAACTCTGGTAATGTTACCTCCTACAATATTCAAACTAATTTTTTCAGTTGTGTGGATCTATCTATTGGCTCCGCCGACTATATCTCTGATTTCAAGTGGTCTGTTTTAGATAAGCTCCATGGCAGCTACCACTTTCCAATTGTTTTAGAACACAGGACCCTTTGCCTATCCCCTTCATATCCTCCTAGATGGAATGTTGTAAGGGCCGACTGGTTAAAGTTCCATGACGCTTCCTTCACCAGTAAACAAATTATAGATTTGTAGATATTGATGCAGCTACACATTAATTTTCCTGTTTCGTGCTTGATGCTGCAGAGTCGGTCCCGCAGGGCAGGACATCAGTCCCATGGTGGAATGCACCCATTTGGTGGATGCTTATAAAAAGGCTCATGCGCTGTTCTGTTAGAACCCAACTCTTCCGAACCGCATTGATCGAAATCAAACTAGAGCCTTTCGGCAGCGAATGGCCATTCGTCAGGTGCGCACTGACTCATAGGGGGCATATGTGTCTTCCTTACCTTCCACTACCTCCTCGGCCAACGTCGCCGATATATTGGCATCCATATTTGCCGATGTTAGCAGCATTCAGCGCTACCCGGCGTAGTTTAGACATATCATACCCTGGCTGGAGAGCGAAGCCCTGTTTCTCGGACAGTAGACGGGAGTCCAACAAATTTCTGTTCACTACCGCTGAGAGGCGCTCAGCGCCGTTTCGTTGCACCCCGCGTCTCCCAGCATAGACAATATCCAATTCGCTTTTCTCGGGCATCTCCATTCCCGTACGGAATCATTTCTACTAGATATTTTTAACTGGATTTGGATCCAGGGAGTCTACCCTAGTATATGCAGAACGGCGTTAGTCCTAACATTTCTAAAACCAGGTAGAGACGGCTTATCTCCGACCTATTATAGATCAATAGCCTACACCAGCTGTCTTAGCAGGTTGTTGGAGAAAAATGGTAAATGCTCGCTTGCAGTGGTTTCTGGAATACTATGTTCTCCTAACTCCATACCAGTGTGGCCTCTGTAAGAAGCAGAGTACGACAGATCATTTTGATCGCATGGAGGGCACTCTCCGTGAAACCTTTGCTTGCGGCTGACATGCGATGGCTGGCCTCTTCGATATTGAGATGGCCTATGACACCACATGGCCCCAAGGAATCCTCCGCTAGTTGTATGAATGGGGATTGAGGGGACTTTTACAAGTTTTTATCCAGAGTTTTTTAGTCATTCGTAAATTTCGGGTCAGAGTTGATAAAATTTATTTTGATCTCTATATCTAGGAGGAAGGTGTTCCCTAGGGCAGTGTATTAAGTGTTACTCTTTTTGCTTTTGCGATAAATAGCCTGGTATCCTCTCTTCCCGAACGGGTGTATGCAACCTTATTTGTAGATGACCTCGCTCTTTATTGTTGCTCCGCTCTACGCCCGGCATCCGCAGCCTCCAATTGGCGGTTGATACCAACCACCGATGGGCCCGTCATAAAGGGTTCCACTTCTACGCCTCAAAGACGAAAGCAATGCACTTTCATCGGAAGCGAGGGAAGCAAGTTAATCCACCATTGTTCCTGAAGGCTAACCCCTTGGAATGTGTGTCAGAGATCCGGTTCCTGGGGATGATCATAATTCCCAAACTCAACTGGTGTCCCCATCTGCGTGAGCTGCGACGGAGATGTCTCCGGAAGATGATCCTACTAAAGATGCTCACCGCCCCCTGGGGCAAGTTATAGACTCACGTTGTGGAGGCTATATACCTCTCTAGTACAATCCAAGTTAGGTTATGGTAGTGAGGTGTATTCCTCGGCCTCTTTCTCATCTCTCTGTATGCTGGATCCTATCCACAACCTGGCCCTCCGTCTATCCAGCAGCGCATTCCGCTCCTCCCCTATACCGAGCATTTATGCTGAGGCTGGCATTTTCCCGCTCCATCACCACCGCCTCCAAGTCTGTCTACGGTATATTTTTGGTATTCAACAGCTCCCTTGCTCAGAAGCTTACAAGAGTGTCTTTACCTCAGATCTCTCGCTGCCTATGATAGATCGCCATCCATGCACCGGAGTCCGGCCCTTAGGATTTCGTGTAGCTGAAAACGCTTCCTGTTTAGAACCACGCAATTCAGTTTTGCCCTTCTCACACATGGGCATTTAATGTGTTAGCGATGGACCCCAGATCGCCCCCCCACTATCCCCTCTATGTTCGTTTAGTATATCAGGACGCTATCTTTTGGTCGAATACCAGCCCCTGTTTGCTTACGTATGGAATGCTTCCCATCTATTTTGCGTGTCCCATTCAACGATAGACTCTTAGCTGAGGGCCCCTCTTTTAGCACCAATTCTCTCTTCCTATTTTTAATACAATGTTTTTTCTTTCTTTTATAGTTTGTAAATGCACTTTTTTAATTAACTAGAAATACAAATATAGCGTACAGGCGAGTGGCTTAAAAGATTTGCTTGAATGAGTCTTTTTTGAGACTCAGGATGGCCAAGTAGATTCACCGCTGGCTAACAGTGGTCCAGCGACGCGGGAAGCTGTTTGCAACTCGCCTACGCTATTATTTTTTCTTTGCCCCCTTTCCTACTCCTCTCTATCTACATAAATATTAGTAAACACGCGTAATTTGTTTATTGCCCCTGTGCCTCCCTTTTATTCTTTTAAACATTTTATTACTTTTGTTTTAACCTTACCACTTTTTGTACTTAAGTGCTTTGTACCCTTTTATATCATGCCACTCCATAACCTTTTTTTATTTTAGCGGCGTTCACCCTGCTCTAAATAATAATTAAAAAATGCGCACCGCACAACAAGTACGCTAACGTTAATTTATATTTTCAGTATTAAAATGGGCTCATTAGCGGCTAAATATATTTTTATGTAAAATAATTTCATTTGTGAACTCCGAGTTGACGAGATTGTAATTGTCCTAATGGACAGGGTTGTTTATTTGTGCTTGTTCCATGCTTAAATTGAAATATTATATTCTGATAACAGCTGTGTACTTTATTAAGTAACTATTCTCTGATTACAGAGTATCGATTCAATTACATCGTTTTAAATATTTCTTGATTTTATGGATATCTGATGTATTTTTGGTCTAAAAAACGTGTACAAAGCTGTGCTCAGTGTAGCAGCTAACATCTTTGCAAGCTCTTACAAAGTTCGTAAAGAGGCAGTTGGCAATTTTCCGTCTGAGAAAATTAGGCATCTCGCCCCAAATCCATTTTTGTACAACCTTTGATACAATACGGTTACTTCAAAATCAAAGTACCACTCCTCCTAACCAGCAACCAATCAAAACCTTTATACTACCCAATTCGAAATTAACCAATCAGAATAGACTTTCCCATTTTCCCGACTCCGGAGCGCATTGCAACGATCACTTCTATCTCAGCAGCGCTCCATCAAGGTCAGTAAGAATTAGCTCCCTAAGTAATCATCAGTATATACAAAGGTCTAAAAATATTAAAAGTGTAATTTCTTCCTTTGAATTCCAGTTTCCCTGATTTATAACATCAAAAAACATCGTGGCAGTACTATACTATATTTTATATAATTTGCCCATATTTTATATCTAATTCACTATAATATCACCTTATATAGCTTATTCCTCTTAACAATATAATCATCAGCCATTTCCCTATATTCAATATATATATATATATATATATATATATATATATATATATATATATATATATATATATATATATATATATATATATATATATATATATATATATGTATTTTTAGGATAAATAAGCAGGTTAAATTTAGGAAGTTTATTATTATATTATAACTTCTTGGTACCGACGTTTCGGGTAGGAACCCATTCTCAAGGATATGCGATTCTAAATATATACAAACATAAGAATTTTTTAGATAAGTTATCAGATATTTCTAAATTAATTATATGGAAAATGGGAAACAGTAGAGGTGGTAATATTCGAATTATAATGGGTAGTGGATTTGGCGTGTGTAATTCGTAAGGAATTATAGTTGTAGTAAAATTGGAAATGAGCTTGTGTCAGAGTTTAAAATGGGGTTTTTAAATCTAATATAAAGAGATTCCAGTGTACGTATTTGGTTTTCGTTGTTTGCTGTATCTGTAACTGAAAAATTATTTAAGTTTGGTTTATGGTGTAGATGTCTGTTTTCGTAGTGTATTCGGATAGGGAAGAATTCGAGAGTAGTGAGTGGGGCTCCAGTTCTATTGCTGATGCCTAAATGTGCGCAAATACGGGTATGTAGTGTGCGCTGTGTCGATCCTAAATACACCTCGGAATTACATCTTGAGCAGTTGAATTCATATACGAGTATGATGGAGGATCGAAGCAGCGTTAGTATTCTGTCTTTAATGTTAAAAAGATGTTGTACTTTGCGTGTGTTTTGAAAAATTGGTATAAAATCTGTTGCAGGAAATGAATTTTTAAGAAATGGTGAGAGTTTGGACCAGAGAAGTGAATTGAGGGGTCCTATATATGGGAGAGGTACAAAAACCTTTTCTTTAGGGACGTTGTATAAGGGATCTTTCGGGGTAAATATTTAATTGATAAAATTTCGAAGAGTTCGGTCAGATAAGTTTGAAGGATATCCGTTTTGTTGGAAATAATTAGAGAGGAAAGTGATCTCGTTGTGGAAATTGAGGTATGATGTGGAGAGATTGTAAGCGCGAGAAAGTAAGGTTTTGATAGAGTTTAATTTGATTTTTGTGGAACAATGACTAAGAAATTGGAGTCCAGAGCCTGTATGTATAGGTTTTCGGTGAATGGAAGTGGGGAAACCGTCGGTTGTGCGTGTTATTAGTAGGTCTAAGAAAGGAATATAATCGTTATCTTCCTTTTTTGAGGGAATTTAATATTTGGATGTAACTGGTTTATGTAATCTAAGAATTTATCAGAAGAATTTTTTGAGCGGAAAAGGGCGATGGTGTGGTCTACGTTATCTCCTGAGACGAGAGGATCTCCAATTCCTCGTGTGAGATTTCGCGCCTAGCCGCGTCAGAGTATCGATTTTTGGAGATTGCACTTCTCTGGAGAAGAGATGCCATCGTGCGTCTTCAAGGAGGATCGTGAACTTGTCTTCTGCCCCCCCCCCCTCCCCCGCCCTTCAGCCTCGTCACCGTCAGGATATCCAGCCTAGAGTCACGAACATTGTCCGTCTCCATTTTCCAGCGCCGACTCGCTAAAAGATTTCCCTTCCTCGAGGTGACCCTATTAAGGTAAATGGACGCTTGCTTGTATCTCCAGTTAATCGACCCACTTTCAAAATATAAATATTCCCTCTGTATAACTGATTTATAGTATCCCTTTTCAAAGTTGATTAACGAGTAATTAACGTTACCCGATTGCCAATTAATCTATATTCTGTCAGAATTGTCCTTACTTACATTACCTATATTTCCCGTATATATATATATATATATATATATATATATATATATATATATATATATATATATATATATATATATATAGATAGATATATAGATATATATATATGTTAACTAGTGACTTATTAAATAAAATGATATTTTGGTTTTCACTCTTTAAATATATCCTTGAACTGCAACTTGGTAAACTCATTAAACGCTATCGGCCCCTGTAGTGAATCGCACTCTTATAACTCGCAATCAAAGGATTACTCTTACGAAGTGAACGTACTTATACGTAGCGCAGGATGCGTATGTACATTAGAGGATATATGTATATATAACTGTATATATACATATTTTCGTGGCGTTTATCTCTTTCATCCCAACCTATATATATATATATATATATATATATATATATATATATATATATATATATATATATATATATATATATATATATATATATATATATATATATTTATGTGGGAAATATCACGAAAGTTAGCGCGTGATAACTATAAATATGAATATGTACCGCGGAAGGAAACTGAATAAAAGACGGATTGGACATTTTCAAACTCACATTGTGAGTTTGAAAATGTCGAAAAGACGAAAGTACTAACTCCAATCCGTCTTTTATTCAGTTTCCTTCCGCGGTACATATTCATATTTATAGTTATCATGCGCTAACTTTCGTGATATTTCCCATATATATATATATATATATATATATATATATATATATATATATATATATATTAGTTGGGAGGAAAGAGATAAACGCCACGAAAATATGTATATATACAGTTATATATACATATATCCTCTAATGTACATACGCATCCTCCGCTACGTATAAGTACGTTCACTTCGTAAGAGTAATCCGTTGATTGCGAGTTATAAGAGTGCAATTCACTACAGGGGCCGATAGCGTTTAATGAGTTTACCAAGTTGCAGTTCAAGGATATATATATATATATATATATATATATATATATATATATATATATATATATATATATATATATATATATATATATATATATATATATATATATATATACGTATTGTCTAGGAAAGTGACCTATTCCTCGACATATACGAGGGGCGGTCAATAAGTTTTGCGAATCGGTAGAGCAAAACAGAGGAAGGGGGATGGCTGTTTGGGGGGGGGAGGGTGTTTGGACAAGTTATGACAAGTCAGGACCTGCAGACGCACGCTCCTGCCTCATCTATTTAAGAAGCAGTAGCTGATCACAGATCGTCAGTCACAAATTTTTTAACAATGGAGAAGGTTGAGCACCACGCAGTGATCAAATTTTTTACCAAGGAAGGCGAAAATGCAAATTTGAAACCGGATCGGTTAATGGTTGCCGGGTTTCAACACTGATCAAAGATACGGGATGCACGTGCATCATCGTATCGGAAAAGTTGCTGCCCCCAGTGAGCCCCGACCACGATAAATTTGCAGTAGTTCAGGACTACTTGGGACGAGCCAACCGCTTTCCAGTGGTCCGTTGTTTCATCGAATGCCAATATTTTACCGGTTAGGCTGACGCCGTAGCAACCCCTATTAAATTCTGCGCCATATTAGTCGGCCAGAGCCAGCAGCTCTCCCCTAGTCCCGTTGCTCAGCCCGCCATCACGAGGGCCCAAGCCATAAAGAACAAGGCACCCCTTTGACTTTAGAACCCCCCTTTCCCCCCGAGTACGAGACTCTAAACAACGAGTCTTTTGTAAAGGCCCAGAATGAGTGTCATTCCCTACAGCCATTATGGGAAAAGTCGAGGACCAATGAGCGCGAATCCGTTCATGGTCACAAGGAGGTTTCCTACCTCGTTGAGGGTAAGCTTTTGTTCCGTTTCACATCCGTTCCTAACCACTCCCCTACCCGTTTGCTATGTATCCCCCGCTCCTATGTTCCACAAGTACTCAAAATTGCCCACGATATGTTGTTAGCTGGCCGCTTTAGCCATAACGAATCTTTCGTAATTTCTTTTGGCCGGGCGCTGCCAAAAATATCGCTGACTTCTGTAGGTCTTGTGACATTTGTCAAAAGACTTCGTCGAAAGGCCGAATTCCCCCCCCCACACACACACACACAGAAGACCCCAATTGTGTCAGAACCTTTTTTTAGAGTGGCCATGGATCTAATTGGCCCGATACCCCCTCCCCGGTCGAGTGAAGGGCATTCTTATGTCCTAACGCTCATGGATTTTACGACCAGATTTCCATACACTGTGCCCCTTAAGAAGATCGACAGCATGACTTGCGAGGAGGCCCTGATCTCCATCTTCTCCCGCGTTGGCATCCCTAAGAAGATCTTACCAGATAGGGGTAGACAATTTACCTCGGAGCTTATGGAGTATGTGGGAGAACTCTTATTAGTCAACCCCTTTTTCACAACCCCGTTCCACCCCGCCGCAAACGGAGTCTGTGAGAAATTAAATGGAACTTTGAAGGCCGTCCTTAAGAAACTGTGCCATGCCCAGCCTCGGGATGGCATTGATACCTGCCTGTCACTCTTTTCGCCTGCAAAGAAATTTCCCACTTAACCCTGGAGCTTATGGAGTATGTGGGATAACTCCTGGCGATGAGCGTCGTGGTTATATAAGCGATGAGTGTTTGATGACACAGTTCGAATCCAACTTCTTTATTTATTTTCATAAAACAGTTAAAATAGTTTGCCCAACCTTTCCGTTCTCTACTTCTCCCATTTTTCTTCTTAAACTTTTATTGGTTCATGTAATATTCTCCTAGGCGTTTTTCCGGGTTGTGTTACCAATTTCCATTTCCTTGGGCCTTTAAATACATCTATATGTCACGCGTCTTGTGATTTTCAATTTTTATATATATATATATATATATATATATATATATATATATATATATATATATATATATATATATATATATATATCATAGGTGGGCGTGATAACGAAAAAATGTATCACGATAACCGATAAATCGAGAAATCCAAAATTATAATACAATATTGATTATTAACTATATATAGCGTTATTTTATAATACATTAGTAAGAATATTTGAATACTGTTTCTTAGTTTCTTACGTGGTGAGGCTCTCCTTCATCTCCTCATCGGTTTTGAGGATCCTCCTCCTAGCTCGAACCTACTTATTTCTGCCTTCAAGGCACGCGCGGCTCGCCCCTGTGCTAAACTGGAACAAAAAACTAAAATGATCGATTATCGCTAGTTTGGAACCAAAAGTATCGGCGATACCGATGAATCGATAACGCTGGGGGGGGAGGGAAATCAAAAAACAGATAACCCGATATCGTTATTGTGATAAATTATCACGATAACGCCCACCTATGATATATATATATATATATATATATATATATATATATATATATATATATATATATATATATATATATATGATGAAAATTAATGCAATATCGCAAGAAAAGATGAGGAATTAAACCACATTCTCCGAAGACAATTTAATTCAGAACAGTTTCGGTGTATCTCACACCCTTTTTCAACTGACACTGGGCAGAAAATATGAGAAAATCATAACACAAGATCCCCTCTTTTTCCCCCTAATCCCCTAATTGTGGCTAATCTGGGGGGGGGGGAGGTTAGGCCTAAACATATTGAAGGGCTGACATTTTACTATTTTATTTATTTGCGATCTTATTACAGGATTAAAAGAAAATTGACCCTTAGATAGATTTAAATTAGGAACTGACGATATCAAGCTCGATTCTACGATTCTTCTTTTAACATAGTTGGCCGATTTAAATACCATTTTACTTCCATTGAAATCGATCGTATGATTCTTGTCTCTAACATGGCAAAAAATTCCACTACTTTCGCTGCCCACTCTAATATCTCTTTTGTGTTCGTACAATCTCTTGTCTAGATTTCTCCCCGTTTCCCCTATATAAACTTTATGGCAATCGTTGCATGGTACTGCATATACTCCTATGTTATGATGTTCTTTGGGTTTCCTGGCCATCATCAATTGGTTTAAGGAATTATTATATTTAAAGGCTAGATTAATACCCGCTTTTCCAAATATGTCCTTTAAACTATTTAATTTATTATTAAATGGCAATGTTATACATTTGTTGAAGTCATTAGTGCGGGAAGGCCTATTACCATAGAATGTTTTCCTAGCTGCAAAATGGGCAGACGATATGAACCAATCGGGGTAATACAAATTAGAAAAAAATGGTCCTGATAATGACAATTTCTTCCTCTAAATAGGGTGGATGACATATTTTGTATGCTCTAAGGAAAAGGTTAGAAATTACCGATTTTTTAACAGTATTATCGTGAAACGAAAAATAATGTATATAGGCATTCGAGTGGGTTGGTTTCCTATACACGTCAAGTTTTAATTCATGGTGATCTTTATTAATGAGGACATCTAAAAAGGGTAATCTATTATCATATTCCCATTCATATATAAATTTGATGGAGACATGCAAATTATTCAAATTATTAAAAAAGGTATCAAAATCATGGCCATTATTAGGCCATACAGAAAATACATCGTCAATGTACCTTAACCATATAAAGTTAGGGGGAGAAATTGTGGGAAGGAGTTCAGTCTCAAAATATTCCATGAAGAGACATGCCAATATCGGAGATAAACTATTTCCCATGCTAAGGCCAAATATTTGTCTATAAAACTCATTATTTACTCGAAACACATTGTCAGAAAGACATAATTTAACTAAATCGATAAATTTACTCGTAGAAATGGGAAGATCCAAATTAAGTCTAGGCATGATTTCCCGCAGAAGGCCCATGGTTTGGTCAACCGGAACTTTGGTAAAGAAAGAGTTTACATCAAAGCTCAAAAGTTTTCCATCCGGTAATTGCAAGTGGTTGAGGCGGTCAACGAAATCTTGAGTGTGCTTAATGTGTGCAGATGAGATTCTTCCAACTGCTGGAGATAAATGCTTGGCGAGCCATTTGGAGAGCTTATAAGTGGAAAAGCACAAAGATCGAACGAGACAGGAAAATAAAGCGGTCCTCGGGCAGTGATGCCCGAGGACCTATCTCCAACTCCTCGAACAGGTCGGTAGGGACCTGACCCTTGTGATTAATCGACTAGTCTTCCCAGTGGGGCTGTCTCCCATTTAGGCTCCCGAGCAAGAGAAAAGTCCTCGCCAACCGTGCCACGAAACGGCGCAAGTCTCTTGCATTGAAGTCTGCTGACGGTGGAATGTACGCAGAAATAACAGTATACCTCCTATCCAGGGGCAGCTGCACAGTAACTGCCTGAAAGGAGGTGCCTAAAACAAAGAGAAGAAAGGAAATATCATACTGGGTGGAAATGGCGCATCCTCCTGCCCAGCCTCCAATCCCGTGTTAGTGGGGTCGCAAAACCCTTATAGCCGGTAGGGTAAGCATTGAGCACTCTTCCAGCACTGTCTCCGGCAAAAAGATAGCTAAGGGAAAACGGAAGGATACGAGCCTCCGCAGCTCCTCCAAGTTAGCCCAGAGTCCGCGTCAATTCCATTGGAGGAATATGGCCTACAAAGCTAGTTCAGAGGAAATGCGGGGCCCTCTTCGAAGAGAAAAACATCATGGGAATGACCGTACGCTTCCCGGAGGCAGAACTCCAGGCGTTATTGGCCGGACAATGCGCTGAAGGCGCTGTCGCCTTCGAGAACTTATTGGGGGAGGTTTGGCTCGCCATGCGAGTCTTTTCTTCCCTCTGCCTCGAAACCTTAGGTAGGTTTCGGATGCGAGGGTCACTCCTTCGTCGGATCCACAGCTCTCGAGTCACCCACCCTAGCACTGAGTGTGGGCATAGGAACCAAAGCTCCTTTAGTGCTTTCTTTAGGAGAGCAGCTTTAGGAACCACGAAAGATGGCCTCACGGCCAACTTCAGGGGTGTTGCCTCCTGTGAGTCTAACGACTCGGTGGAGGCACGCGGCCGTTTCGCCGAAGGAGAAACGGTCACGCTTAGCGGAGGTAGGGGATCCCTGGTTTCAGTGGGAGCTGGTGTGAACCCTTTATGCCACCAGCTCAACCAGGGGAGCACGCTGGGTGTGTAGATCCTGCAGAAGGGTTCCGAATGGGCGCCGAGACGACCTTTCTCGTAGGTCTGGATGGGACAAGAGTAGAGGGTGTCTTTCTTAACAGTGAGGCATAAGATGCCCCAGGCAATGCCGGTCGCACCCTGACCAAGTCCTTAGCCTCGGGAAATGAGAGACGGTCCTGGGCCTGAACGGCCAGGATTTTCTTCTCAAGGAGATACTCACTACATTGCTTCGAATAAGAAGGGTACGGCTCTCCGCAATTAACATACTTGGCCACACACGATTTGGACTTATCATGTGCGGCCTTGGAGCAACTTACACAGATTTCGGGTAACCCCGACTTTGCTCGTCTAGATGAGGGATTCATGTGACCAAAGCGATTGCAGTAATAGCACCTCCGCCGCAGTGGTATGAATACCTTCACGTGGCAGCAATACCAAACGGCAGGCGCCGATTCAGGGAACTTGTCACAGTAAAACGTGACCAAGAGTGTAGAGGTGGGTCTCGAGTCCCCTCCCTGTTTTCTCATCACACGTTCGACTATGACTGTTCTATGTCCAGCAAGCTCTAAGGCGATGTCATCTATGGAGTAGTCAACGAGTTCCCACTCATAAACCACTCCTTTCACAAAGTTCATGGTAGAGTTCGGTGTCACACTCACTGGCCGCCTCGGAGTGATTCCGCGCATTCGCCAGAAGGCTTCCTTCTGAGAAACAGATCACCTTTGGCTCTCTACCAATCGCGCTACCTAAAGCTCTCCTCTGTTGGATCATGTTGCTCTTAGCCAACATTCTGCCATTAGTGGAGCGAATAACGAGGATGCGTTTGAAGTCAGCGGGCTCGAGAACGCCAGGTAACCTCTAAATGAAGAGGCCCGACGTAATCGAGGCTCTACTCTACGCACTTTTGGTTTTAGTCCTGGACTTCCCACCCTGTGGAGCACCGGCGCCGGACGAATCTTTCTTTGCTTGGGCGCATACCAAAACGGCAGCGGCTCCGTCTGTCCCAGCGGTTCCCGCGGAGGAAGATTAGCCCCGAGTCTTATTTCTGTTCCTTTTCTTCCTAGGAGAGGAGGGTGGGGAATAAACCCACTTCTCTACTCCGACGGTAGGAGCCCCTATGTCAGATGGATCGGCCTCGGCAAGATCCTTCTCTGAAAGGGAGAAGGTATTGGCAGTCACAAAGGGACCAGCCGGAGTAGGAGATCCCTCCTCTTTTTGTGAGACCTCGGGGATCCGAGCCGTCTGAAGAGGAGCTTGCATAGGGGCGGACTCGGGGTCTGTGCTTAGCACTGAGCCCAGGTTCAACCCCATGGAAGCTACTACCCTCTGAGGCTTGTTCCCCTCAGGGACAATGTCCATCTCAGGGGGGGGGCATCCATGCCCCCCCCCCTTTCCAAGACATCACGGATCCCATTCGAAGAACCTTTTGTCTTCTTTACTTGGACTGGCCAGCCGGCATCCGTCGGGAAGGAGAGAGGGGCACGTAGTGTGAACCCCTGTAAACTTGCTATGCGTGCCAACAGGACTTTATAGGGTACGGGCCGACGGACCCTGTCATCCCTCGCACCCCCAAGGGGGTTGGGCCTATCGAGCCGCTCCCACCGGGAGTGATCATTTATGGGCCAATGGCATGCTTTTTGGAAAGTAAAGGGGGGACTGCCGCTAGTAAGGAGGAATCCCTCAAGGGTAACCCCCAAAGAAGGGGGTGAGAGGGAGTCTCATGCATCCGTAGACATGGGAGAGGAGTAAGCGTCCTTTCCGCTAAAAGAAATTTGCAGAGTCCCCTTAGAAAGTACAGGATGGAACCTCCTTTTCTACTGTGGAGCTACCCGAGTGCGGCTCCGACGGTGCCATTTAGGACCACACCTCCTCCCCTGCGGCCAGGCAACCCTTCGTATTGGCGCCTGCAACTTGGGCTGGGGGTAAGATTGAGAGACTGTGAAAGGAGAAAGGGTATGTGAGGAAGGTGATGGAGGGGCGGACTAGGTTGTTAACCCCTCCCCCAAACCGGAGATCACTTGTGAGGGGGCGTTGTCCCCTCCTTCCTAAGCCTCAATCTGGGATGGTTGGGGGAGAGGAAGCTGGTCGGTGTCTACCCTGTAAAATTAGAGGTCAACCAGAGAAAGTTGTGGGAGAGGTTGTAATGAAAGTGAGAAAGTAGGGTAAGAAGACAGGGTGTTATAAAGGAGAAGAGGCTAAGCTGAGGCCGGACGGGGCGCTGAGTCCCGTCAGTATTGTAGCCAGGAAGGCAAATCACCATACTCATTACGTGAGGCATCCGGGTGAACATACCAACGATGTGCCTAACGTTTGATCATTGGAATCTCCCAACGCATATTAAAAGGAGCTTACCTACGAATACCATGACAAACACTATATATCAAATCCGAGACGTAAGTAGCTTTAATTACCAGATGTTTGGTCATGTAAGCACTGCCAGCCGCCACCCCCGTCCTTGCGTAGATTGCGCGCAGGTGGACCATAGTCATTACTGCGGACGGCCTCGGCGCTGTACCAAATGTGGAGAGACCAATAGTACATTTTCCTCAAAGTGTTGCATATTTCTGTTTGATAAAGAGATCTTAGCTGTTTGTGATTCTCCTAAGGGAAACACGCGAGAGGCCTCTCGAATAGTCTGGTAGAAATTCATAGCCCCCAGCGTCAGTTTCTCCGATGACTTACGCATGGCAGCGAACTCTCGTCCCGCTCACCCACGCATTCACTACACTACTACATCTGTTCAGTCATCATCCCGGAATGGAGTAACCCCCCCAGCCCCTCCGCGGTATCACCTTCATCTTCTTCTACCCAAGTCTAGTTCCCTAGTACACCCCCTTTCTCTCCCCCCTTATTGACCCCCGCGCCGGAAAGAAGGTGCCCAATCCCCGGATGGCACTCCATAAACTCTGAATGCCATTCAAGCAGAGGTGGGCACTAAATACATTTAAAGTATTTAAATACCAAATATTAAATACATGAGAAAAATGTATTTAAAAACGAAATACATTTTGAAAATGTATTTAGTATTAAAATACTAAATACATTAAATGTATTTAGATAGATTTTTAAATACATTTCAAATACATGATATACATATAATGACAACAAAAAAATATCCATTAAAATGAAATTGTATATTATAATTACTAATGTAGGATTTGATGACAATTGGACTTAGGTACTACAAAAAGAATAGAAAGTTCCATAGGAGGAAATTTCAGTTAGGTATTTATATCAGCATTACATTTAAGTAATATCAGTTGCTGAAATGTTTAGTCAGATAAAGAACTCCGTTTTGGGGATAAGGTCAATTCTTCTAATGAGAAGAGCCGTTCCACAGAAGCTGACGACGGAAAGGTGGTGTTGTATTTAATAAATAACTTTTTTTATGTTTGGATATCTATCTAAACTTCGAAGTCTTTTATTTGAATCCTGAAGGTAACAACTCTAAATCTGCGGTTGATCGTGTTTGAGTGGGTTTTGTAAATCCAAAATAATCGTCACTGTCCGATAAACCACTGGATGATTCAGCTTCGGGTCCCTCTGCTAAATTATCAATCACTTGAATCATAATATTTTTAACAGTGTCTTGGTGTCTTGAACTGTCCCATAAAATACTGATATCTAACCAGCAATAATGGCATCTGTAACGCTGGTTTCATTTACCAAGGTCAAATAAGATTGGTAGCGCTTCCCAAATATCCATTAAAATATCTTCTAATGCACTTAGAAGATATTGGCAAAACTTCAGAGAACGCGACTGAAGGCTCTTCAGCTTTTTCTCCACAGTGAGCAAAGGAAGGAGCGATTCTCTATAAAACAGTTTTGTTCTCCCTGTAGGCGATCAATTGCCTCTGCAATAGGAACCAAAACTGAGACATACGCCCCAAGAAATTCAATTTCGTGAATTCTGAACACTAGAAGTTCAAGGGAAGTCATGAGCTGGCGTAATTTGTCCTTGTGTTAGAAAAAGTAATGACAATGCATCAAACAGAGAGTTCCACCTTGTAATGCAAGGGACCTTTAATGAGCAGTTGGTAACGGTTTTGATAATCTCTGCTGATTTTGGACGACCGCTTTTGTTCTATAATGCTGAACATTTCTAACCCGCAGCATGATTGATATTTGCAAAAGAAGATATTTCCAGTGCCTGTTTTGCATCAGTTGTGGCGACGAGACTCAGTGTGTGTGAAGCACAGCGCACATGCTTAGGTAGGCTGAAGCTTAATGGGTCAGACGAAAGATCTTCTTCCTGATCTAAGGCACTTCTCATTAAGAAACTATCCTCCAGCTCGTGCTCACCCTGATCTTCTTCACCTACCTAGATTCCATCTGCTGAATCTTTGGACACATTTGCAGCAGTGACTGCAAATCCCTTAAACGCTTTAACAAAATTAGAGCCGTTATCAGTGACGGTGATCGTGATTTTCTGCAGGGGGATATCGTATTCATTGATGATATTCTCCATATGTTCAGCAATCTCGATGTAGTTATGTTCTCCTTTGAGGCGACAGCATGCCAATACTCCACTGTGACGGACGAGAGCAGCTTCTTCAAGCTGAAAAATAAAAATGAAATAGCAGTCTAATGTTTGTCTCTAAATGTTTCCATAAATTTTACGTATTAATATAATCGAGATAAATTCCACCAACAAATAGGTCTGCTTTCAGCCAAGGGTTGATAACTCCCTAACTGTAAAGACATTTTCAATTTCATATTTCATAAAGAGCAAAATCTTAACACACCCATTGAACTGTAACGCCCAAAAAACTACGGTGACGAGTTGACCAAACATCTGCAGTAAGACATAAATAAGAGGTGCTATCTAGTTTATTCTTCAGTAGAGCTTTTGTCACTTTCTCTTCTTCTATAATATTTTGGCCTAGCGTCCGCCTTGAAACAACGTCAACTGAAGAATTTATACCTGCGGTAGTGGAATGTGTGATTATTGTGAGTGAAATTGATTTTCACAGTGAAATGAGAATATGTATATGGTATGCATATAAAATTTTATATTTAAAATGTAGCTATATGAGTATCCTATAGCTATAGAAGACTGGTACATTAATTTTGATAAATATATTATTAGTCCTTCATATTCAGAATTATATAGTAAAATATTGACTTTCAGCCTTGTTAGGAATATATACATTATCAAGCTTTATTTCCTAGACTTTTGACGGGCGGGCATGCTAGTTTTGACATAATGATATAAAGGTATTGCTACTATAACGATGTATTTTTTTATAGTAGCAATACCTGTATATCATCTAATAACTATATACGAGTATAATCGATCAATAATTGTACTAATTATTCATAAAAATCTTTTATTCAATAATATCTTCAAGTAAATTATAACGTGCTTTAAGAATATATGTATGTGGATTCTCATGAAATTATTGCAATATATTAACCTCTGCTGTTTTTATATGTCTTCATTCATTTAACTTCGTTATATAGCCTACGTAGTGACCAATGATCCGAACGCTTTAGTATTCGGTCATTATTAGAGCTTCTTAACCTGTACTACTAATACTATAATTGTAAGCAACATTTGTAACTCAAAACTCACCTTTAATTAATCTCACAAAAGCTGGTTGTTCCATGGTTGATAGGGGATGCACACCTTGTATGATAAGATCTGCAATCAGCTTATCAACAACAGATTGTTTGACCTTCTTAGTATTCACCGCAAGACACTCCGGTAATGTCTTTACTTTTAACTGAACACTCTTCAATAAGAGAATACTCTCAAAATCTTAACCACCCATTCGACCCTGATTCTTTTAGTATATTATCTTCCGCTTCCTCTTCTCTGGATTTAAAAATTCTAGAATCACTTTTCATTAAACAAGTAAACCCAGAACTTAATGATTATTCCTCCTCCCTAAAATTGTTCCCTATATAGTCAAATAAAGAAACATTCAACCAACCAAATCCCCCCCCACACCTACATAGCTTTAATCCTGGCTAGTTCCGATCATAGTAATCAGTCGATATCATCAGCTCCAACAAAAGAAGGTTAGTTTCTGTCTAAAAGTTCTCAGTTTCATTTTTATTCTTTGTGGTTATTTTAAATATTTGTCCTCGTGTTATTTAAATGATCTTATATATAAAAGTTTTTCCCTTAGTTTCATGCTTTTCATTCTTATTTTTTTTGCTTCACTATTGCTTTATTAAGTTTTAAACTTTCGTTTTCTAGTTTACTCACATTTATTGATCGTTTGAATTTACCTTTACCTCGTGTATTCAACTGTTTTTTATCTATATTTTTCACTATCATATATTTGTATTTTAACTTATATTGAACTGTTTGCTTTACTTTTTGGTTTCCTTTCGGAGTCCTGGCTATTTGATTTAGCTTACCTTTCATTTTTTATTGTTCACCCTGCCCTTACATTTTTTTCGGGTATTACTTTAAAAACAAATTTCTTTTATTCCTATTGAGTTTGATTCATGTGTATTATTCATATTTGTTGTTTAATTTAGCTTCAAAGTTTAAATTTTCCTTCCTTGGTTAAACTCGTATTTATCGATCGCTTTATCCCTTGCATTCAACTGTTTTAAACATATTTTTTCAATATCATACATTCGTAAATTAACTTATATTTAACTACTTGCTTATCATTCTGGTTTCAGTTCTGTTACCTCTCGTTGAGTTTTACTTATTTTTCATATTGTAACTAATATTGAATTGTGTGTGCTATTTTTGCAATTTTGTCATCTAATTCTTAAAATTTATTGTATTCGTATTAGAATTCAATCCGCTGAAGATGGTCATTGCTAAAGACCGAAACGTCCGGCAAATAAATGTTTAGAGAGATTACATGGGTCTTCATATTCCTCCTACTATATTCCTCCTCCTATACTACGTTATGTTATTTAATCTTTGAGGATTTCGAGTGGCATGTGCAGCGTTTCGAGGATTGAATTAAATACTTCTAACCAAAATATATCTTCCTCTGACAAGAGATGTATGAGTGATCCTCGATACAAAGGGGCTAATTTCCGGTGTAACCACCAGGAACTGGCTTAGAATGAGCTTCTTCTCTGTTCCGATCTTTGTGTGCGGATGCTGGACTTCGTCGTGTCGATTTCTAACTCGATCGCCCCGTTCTTCTCCAGTTATCCGCCTATATACTTCACCGACCCACTGGAGGTAGGGGAAAGGGGGGGGGGGGCTGAGGGTTATGTATTAAGCCTCTCTCCACTAACCACGCTTCTTCGAGCATCTTTCACTTAGCGCTAAAAGCATCTTCTGGCTTTTAGTCGCAGCTCCTATAATTTCCTCTATTACGCGAAAGTTGATCTCAAATCTTAGGGGAAATAGTGCCTGTTTAAACATTGGTATTGCACCTGGTCTCTCCCCCTTCGTGTTTTATGCTCGCTGGCACAGAAACCTGTTGATTCATAATTCTCGTGGTTGAAGGAGGCGTCTGGTGGCCAGCGAGTCGAAGGGAGAGAGGGAGGGGGGCTAAGTAATCGGGTTACACCTCCTAGCGTAAGGACGTTGTGGTACCCGAACGAGGCATCTGTTATTATGGTGGGTATCGAGTGCCCAACATTCCTCCATTCGAAGAGGTTAATGGGGAGGGGGAGGAAGACTCCAGTGAAACAAACACACAAACACACATAACCGACAAAAACAAACTTACATGTCTTAGAACATAACACTGATTCTTACCGTTAGCTGGGTCAACCATCCTATTAACTTAAGTTTCTTTGATCTTGGGCGCACGTACAAAGGCAGGTGAGCGAAATAGGCCCCGTGAGCCTACTGGGTACGTCCCACACCACCCAATTTAAAAAAAAAAAAATATCGATTACACAAAGAAAAAATGAGCCTGGCTCTTAAGTGGTATCTAGACAGTTACTTCCTTACACTTCTAAACCTTAAGACCTTAAATATATACAAAAAACACAAACAACAAAAAAGAATGGTTTTAAGATCAACGGGAGATGAAATAACCCTCGATAGGGTTTCGGCTCAGGTTATACATAGGCTTTATCTTATTGGCACCTTTTATATAATTAATATTAAAGTGGTGCTCGATGACCAATACTTTACAGCGCATGAGTCGGCCGTTTTGGTTATTGTGTTTACGCAAATATGTCAAAAACTGGTGATGGTATTCCAATGTACTTTCACTACCTTTTTTATGGCCAGTAACTATCTTTACTCCCTAACTTATGGCTAGAGCAGCCTGTTAGAGGGTTGCATAAGAGATGGGAAAAGGAGTCCCATCGTCATCATTTACCAAGCTAAACTGGGAGATCACGTTTGGATTCCATCTAATGGGGTTGGTGAAAAGTTTCTTTACGGGATCGTTAATGGGCGCGGCTCTCATGGCGAATTGGGGTTTTAAATGTAACTCAGTGGACGTTTCGTTTTGGGGAAAGGCTACTGAGTGTAGGGAATACTCATTATCCGACTCAAACATCTGACTGGGTTTACCTGGGTATACCGCTTCTACGGTTCCTTATTCAGCCATTGTCACCCCCATTTGGCTGGGGTTTCATCGTAAGTACTTTCCTAGGTCCAGGCCGAGATACAACAGTCTTGACTTCCACCTGATCCCTGCTCGATGTTCTTTCATGTGCGAGCATTCTTTCTTTTTCTTCTATGTTCTGTTCTTTGAGTGCTGTGCGGATGCTGGACTTCGTCGTGTCGATTTCTAATTCGATCTCCACGTTCTTCTCCAGTTATCCGCCTATATACTTCACCGACCCACTGAGGGTAGGGGATGTTGGGGGGGGGGAGGGCTTATGTATTAAACCCCTCTGCTCTAAAGACGCTTCTCCGAGTGTCTTTCAATTAGCCCTAAAGGCATCTTCTGGCTTTTGGTCGCAGATACCATAATTTCCTCTATTACGCGAAAGTTGATCCCAAATCTTAGGGGAAATAATGCCTGTTTAAACAGTGTTATTGCACCTGGTATTCTGCTCTTCGTATTGCTATGCTCGCTGGCACATAAATCTGTTTATTCATAATTCTCGTGGTTGGAGGAGGCGTCTGGTGGCCAGCGAGTCGAGAGGAGAGAGGGGAGGGGTAAGTAATTGGGTTACACAACCTAGCGTAAGGACGTTGTGGTACCCGAACGAGGCATCTGTTATTATGGTGGGTATCGTTTAACCTATATGTATATGTATATATATATATATATATATATATATATATATATATATATATATATATATATATATATATATATATATATCACGAGCTACTAGGAGTTGACCTAAATATAGGTTCTGCCATATACAGGACACTGCTGCTTTATAGACCCCCTGCCCGACTCGTTGAAAAGGACAGTGATCTGTACCGGCTACTGAGTAAAATTGTTCAAGACAGTGTGTGTATCGCTATGGGTGATTTCAATACTCAAGTTGACTGGGAAACGAGAGAAACCTGTGGCGAGAACGCACTACGCCTGGAGTTCGCGAACAACGAGTTCCTGACTAAATGGGTGAGAGAGCCGACGAGAGGCAATAATACCCTTGACTTAGTTTTTACCTCTGACGATGACATCGTTGAAGATCTCTCTGTAGGCAAAGAGCTCGGTGGCAGTGATTACTGACCTGTCAGATTTATAGTCAAGGTCCCAAAGGTAGAGTCTGCGATTGGTAAATAGAGGAAACTTGATTTGAGAAGAGCAGACTTTGCAGGTCTTCGTGCTGGGTTGATTGATTCTAGGCTAGAAGTATGGAGGATGTTGAAGATTCGTGAAATAGATTCAAAACAACGTTCATGAGTCTTCAATCACATTTCATCCCTTCGTCGGTCTTCTGTTCAACCAAAGTGGTTTAATCAAGAAATTGGTCAACTGCTGAGGGGGAAAAGAACGGTGTACCGCCAGTCAAAGATTTCTGGTGACTTTGACGAGTTTTGTAAGCTAGATAGGAGAGTGAAGCCAGCATAAAGGTAGCAAAGCGTGCCGAGGAGCTTCGAGTGGCGAGACTCTGCAAGGAGAATCCAAGGAGTTCTTTGGTTATGTAAACAGCCGTAAACCAATCCCTCGCACGATTGGCCCTTTATTGAATGAGGAGAGGGGGCATTAAGGCACTCAGATGCAAAAAATGCCAACCTCCTCAACGACTACTTTTATTCAGTGTTTACTGAAGAGTGTGGTCCCATCCTCCAGCACACGGATTCTTACTTGGGGGAAAAGCTGGAGGAATGGGACTTCACCCAAGGAGAAATAGAAAAAAATATCACTGATCTAAAGACGATGAAGTGTCACGACATATGAGCACAATCTTCAACATGTCAATCCGGACCGGATGCGTTCCTAGAGACTGGCGTGAACCGGAGCTGACTACTAATTTCAAGAAAGAGGACCCTAGCCAACCGTCGAAATACGACCTATTAGCTTAACCTCAATAGTCAGTAAATGATGGAAAGCATCATGGTGGACAAAATGACGTCATATTAAGAGCCACACTTGCGATTGATGAGGACCCAGCACGGGTTTCGAAGGCAACGGTCATGCCTAACAAATCTTGTGCAATTCTTCCACTTCGTTTTCAGTGAGCATGACCGGGGTAGGGCGGTGGATGTTATCTTCTTAGACTTTCAAATAGCCTTCGATAAGGTGCCACATCGCCGCCTCCTCAGGAAAGTGCGAGCGCTGGGCATAGACGGAAATGTAGCAAGTTGGATAGAGAACTGTCTAAGTGACAGAGAGCAACAGGGGGTGTTGAATGGACAGGCTTCCCAGTGGGTGCCCGTTAGTAGCGGTGTTTCTCAAGGTTCAGTCATAGGACCATTACTGTTCATCATCTACGTCAACGACATGAACGGTGACATGGTTGCTAAGATTTCTAAATTTGCCGATGATACTAAGCTTGGTATGAACGTCGCTAAGGAAGGAAATAATGCCCGCCTTCAAGATGATTTTCGGAAGATTGGGGAGTGGTCGGATACGTGGCAATCTCAGTATACTCTTAAGGGCACTGCTCTTGAATCCACCGACACTGAGAAGGCCTTGGGTGTAACTATCACTAGTGATCTCAAGTTCTCGAGGCAATGTATTGATGTTAGGTTATATAAAGCGCCAGTTTGGATATTGGAACAAGGAGATAGTACTGGAGTATGCTGTACAATTTTGGAGTCCTTCGCTTCGAAAGGATATCGCAAGATTAGAAAGTGTGCAGGCCAGACCAACTAAACTGACTCCCTCTATCAGACACAAGAGTTACGAAGATATATTACGGGAATTAGACTTGTTCTCGCTGGAGATATGGAGACTGCGTGGTCAGCTTGTCGAAGTGTTGAAAATACTTCGAGGCTTCGACATGGTAGACTACAGGGATATTTTCCAGTAGCCAGAGTAGAACAAGAAATCACGGCTACAAACTTGAACTGAAACGTTACCAGCGTGAACTGTGTGGGAATTTGTTCAAATATAGCATCTGCGGCACTTGGAAAGCTCTTCCAGTGGAAGTCGTTAACAGCAACCCAGTTGAACAGTTCAAGTCGAGATTAGACAAAGTCTTGAAAAATAGCCTCATTGAGACTTGAAGCGTGGCGCGAGTGCTTATAGGGGTGCGAAAATATATCAGAGAAAAAATACTTTCAACTCGATAATATAAATAGCCCCTTAAATTACCAACTCAAGACCGACTAAGCCGTGGCGTAATGGCTAGAGCATTGGCGTTTAAATCTAACTGTACCGCGTTCGAAACTCAAAAGTCCAAAACCTTTTATGAAGAAATCTCAAGAAGAAAACGGAAGTTAAGGAAAACGGAAAGAAGGACCAACTCAACTAGAATCAAGAAGACTCAAGATAAATAGCTCGCCTCGAAAAAGAAAAACGGAAAAAAACGACTTCAAGGACTAACTCATCAAGAATCAAGAATGATCAAGAAATCAACTCAAGATAATTGGACGAAAATGAAGATGTATCAAGAAAGAAAAACGAAGATTGAGAACCAACCCAGCCAAGAAGAATACCTAAGTCGAGATAAAGTGAAGACAAATGTTTAAAGGGGCAACTTAAAAAGAAAAAAGGAATTTAAGTCACGAAAGAAGTAAATAGATTCGATAAAGTGAAAATCAAGAGAAAAGCAAGTATAACATGGATAAATAAATAAAGTTATAATAAATGCCCCCCCCCCTCCCCCATAACTGGTGACCCTCAAAGGCCGAACAATCTTCTGATCTTCGTTACAACTGCACCTGCTCTCCTACTATAAATTCTGAAAAGGTGCTGCTGGGAACTTCGGAGATCCGGAAAGGAGAAGCCATTACTCAATGATTAGAAACAAGACTTCGTTCGCTCTCCTCAATCCCACTGAATTAGCTCCACTCATCCCGCAGACTCGGAGGTCGTAGGAGGGAGAGCTATTACTCCTCGATTGAGAAATCAAAGACTAAGCTCTTCCCAATCCTCAAATTCGCTCCGCTTTCTAGAAAGGGAACTGTGTAGGGGTGCGAAAATCTATCAGAGAAAAATTCCTTCCAACTCGATAATAGAAATAGCCCATTAAATTACCAACTCAAGACGGACTAAGCCGTAGCGTAATGGCTAGAGCATCGACGTTTAAATCTACCGGTACGGCGTTCGAAACTCACAAGTCCAAAACCTTTTAGGAAGAAAACTCAAGAAGAAAACGGAAATCAAGGAAAACGCTCGAAGGACTAACTCATCAAGAAGCACGAAAGAATCATCAACCCAAGATAATCGGACGAAAACGAAGATGCATCAAGAAAGAAAAACGAAGATTAAGAACCAACCCAGCCAAGAAGAATACCTAAGTCGAGATAAAGTGAAGACAAATGTTTAAAGGGCCAACTTAAAGAAAAAAAGGAACTTCATTCAAGAAAAAAGTAAATAGATACGATAAAAATGAGAAAAGCAAGAATAATAGATAAAATAAAAAGTTACAATAAATGCCCCCCTCCCTATCCCCATATGCTCTTCTAGAGTGTCAATCTGACCCTTTTAGAGGACTCCGCCTGCTCAAGTATTCACCCAAAGGTACCCTCTTTGAATGGATCGTAAGGTCTACTAGGGTACCTCGTTTACTTGTTTACTCGTTATATATATATATATATATATATATATATATATATATATATATATATATATATATATATATATATATATATATATGAAGCTGCCTTTATCCATCTTAATAACATCAGATTGGAAAGAATATTTTATTTATTATTTTCACATTTTGGGGGCAAAGTTCCTTAAAGGTACCCCTAAGCACATATCTCTTCCCGGGCAACTGCCCGAGCTGTCGGTACCTTCAGCCGGCACTGCTTCTGACCTTCCCTCAAACGGTGGTGGGGTATCCTTCACCCATAGTGGTATACCCCGACTGTCAGAAGGTAACAATGCGCCCAAGTCTCACTACCATCCGACCAAAACCATATCCCATCTCCCCTTTTAGCTCTGTTCCTTTGAAAACCTACGGAACTACGAATTATGGCCTCCCTACACGTCACCGGTTCGTGAGGGCTCCCTCTCCCCTCCTGCACTATCTCGATCGTGGTTTCTTACCAATCTGAGTGATGCCAATAATTCTTCAATCGAACTGTCAGGGGATCCTTCTCAAATGGGAGGAATTGTCCTATTTAGTATATAAAATATCATCATCTGTCATTTGCCTGCAGTAAACAAAACTCAGGAAACACCTTTCCCCCCCAAGTTTCATCTTTTCACTGTTTTTAACTCTCTACCACTCCTTTCCGGGGTTAGCAATGGTGGTATCTCGCTCTTGGTGAGTACTGTAGCAGTCTATACCTCTGCAAGTGTAAATATTTACTTCTAACTGTATATATATATATATATATATATATATATATATATATATATATATATATATATATATATATATATATATTTCAAAAGGGTTGGTAACCATGATTTTAATCGTGTGATTGGTACGCCCGATCTCCCAAGCGTCTTAAAATCAAACCCATGAGGTTCATTCGTGTTCCTCGGCTGCTTCGGTAAACAGGTCTGTAATATTTGAATAGTAATTTTTAGCTAAATATGTGCCAAAAGAATCTCGATTTAATGCGGATTCTTTTCTCAATTACAGACCCTCCCAACTCCGTTATAGTCTATTTATCACACCACTAACCTATTTAATAATCTATTTAACAATCCATTTAACCAATTAATAATTACTAAGCAAATTACCAATTACTTTTCATAAATTATCAATCTATTTACCAAACTACCGTATTTACAAATTATTATCTATCAATTATCTATTAGCCAATTACTATTTAATATCTATAGCAATTACTAATTGTCAATCAACTTCCCAATTTATAATCTCTTTAATATTTCATATTTATCAATTGTAAACAATTCTCATTAACTCCTGCAAATTTAATTCACACGCGTAAAATTCAATCCAATCAAACTGTCACTGCATAATTTCACTTTTCAATAATAATGGTTTATTCCATAATATATATTTTTCTTAACTCTGTGCTTTTAATACATATTGCCACGACGTCACCGAGATTTAGGCCCAACGAAATTCGTCTGCAGAAATTTAGACTTCGCGTAGCAATTAACTTCATTCCCCTTGAATAACAAAATATAGTTTAGGTTTGTGACCTGAGCTATCTAGTGTATTGACGCAATAATAACCTAAACACCTATAGTAATAACCACTTTTGCACCCCTTCAATTCTGCGGACTACTCTTTAAGTAATCGCAGCTCGTGTCCATCTTACGAATATAATTTATCTTTGTTAAGTTTCTATTCGCCCAGATGAGCCCCCTTCAAGGAGTCACTTTGTAAATCTTTTATCTCAGCTTTCTACCCAATTTCTAGTTCTAGGTGACTTTAATGCCAGACACTCCGTATGGGGTGATAGAGTGAGCAACCGTCTCCTTGAATCTCTTTTATCCACTAATTCTTTTAGCATTCTTAACTCTGGTCATATTGCGTCCTTTCCATATTCTAACCGATTCTTTCTGTTGCGTGGATCTATCTATTAACTGCGCCGACTGTATCTCTGATTTGAAGTAGTCTATTTTAGATGACCTGCATGGCAGCGACCACTTTCCCATTGTTTTGAAATACACGACCCCTTCATATCCCTGCAAATGGAATGCTGTAAGGGCAGGCTGATCAAAGTTCCATGACGCTTATTTCACCAGTAGACAAATTGAAGATTTTGTAGATATTGATGCAGCTATACATTACTTATCCTATTTAGTGCTTGATGCTGCAGAGTCCGCAATTCCTCGTACTCGGTCCCACCGGGGCAGAACATCAGTTCCATGGTGGAATGCTGATTGCCCCAATGTTGTGGAGGCCTATAAAAAGGCTCATGCGCAGTTCCGCTGGCATCCAACTCTTCTGAACTATATTGACTGAAATCGAACTAGAGCCATTAGCCAGCGAACTTTACAACAGGTGAAAAATGACTTCTGGACGTTATATGTCCTCCTTATCTTTCCATATCTCTTCAGCTCAGGTTTGGAATAGAATGAACAAATTCAGGGGTTGATACGCTAGTCATTCCATCTCTGAAATAGAGATGAATGGCTCGATCATTTGCCATTCCGCCAACGTCGCCGCTATCTTGGCATCCTTTTTGCAGATTTTAGCAGCAGTGCGCGTTACCCGGCGGAGTTTAGACGTATCAAACCGGGCTATAGAGCGAAGCCCTGCGTTTCTCGGCTTGTGGACAGTAGCCCTACAACTTTGTTTACTACCGCCGAGATGCCCTCATCGCTGTCTCGTGGCAACCCCACGTCTCCCGGCATAGACAATATTCGATTCGACTTTCCTGGGCATCTCCATCCCTGTACTGAATCACTCCTACTAGATATTTTTAACTGGATTTGGATCTATGGATTCTACCCTACTGCATTTCTGAAACCAGGTCGAGACGGCTTCTCCTTCCAATTATAGGCCAATAGCCATCACCAGCTGTCTGAGCAAGTTGTTGGAGAAAATAGTGAATGTTCGCTTGCAGTGGTTTCTGGAATACCATGGACTCCTAACTCCATACCAGTGGCTTTCATAAGAAGCAGAGTACGACACATCTTCTTGTATGCATGGAGGGTAGTCTCCGTGAGGCTTTTGCTCGTAACTGTCTTCTTTGATATCGAGTGGGGATTAACGGGACTTTTACCAGTTTTTTAGCTACTCACAATTTTCCGGTAAGAGTTGGTAAGATCTATTCTGATCTCTATGTTGAGCAGGAGGGTGTTCTCCAGGGCAGTGTATTAAGTGTTACTTTATTCGCTATTGCGATAAATAGCCTTGTATACTCTCTGTCCGAAGGGGTGTCTGCAACCTTGTTTGTAGATGACCTCACTTTTTATTGTTCCAACTCACGCTCTGTATCAGTAGCCTCCAGTTGGCGGTTACCACCCACCGCCGGGTCCTTCATAGAGTTTCCCTTCTCCGCCTCAAAGAAAGCGATGCTTTTTCAACGGAAGCGGGGCCAGCAAGTTAAGCCTCCATTGTTGGAATTTGTGTCAAAGATACGGTTCCTTGGGATGATCCTAGATCCCCATTTTGTGAGCTGCAACAAAGATTACTCCGGAAGATACTATTTGTCTCGTACAAAGTTGGACTATGGTAGTGAGGTGTATTCTTCGGCCTCTTCACACCTCCGTATGCTGGATCTTATCCGTAACCTGGCCCTCCGTTTATCTAGTGGCGCATTCCGCTCTTCTCCGCTTCACACTACCCTCACAGGTCTGTCTACGGTATAATTTCCGTATTCAGCTAATCCCTTGCTCAGAGGCACATGGCAAATCTCTATCCATACACCCGCCCTTGGGACTTCGAGTAGCTAGCTGGGTTGATCTGCGTCTAGTACGTGTTATGTTCATTGAACATGCGGCATCTCACATTTCATCTCTTCAAAGACGGGTCAACAACTGATGATGGTGTGGAGGCTGCCGTGGTCTCACCAGGGTCTATCGTCGCTATCGCAAGCAGCTTTCATTTTTACCGCCGGTTTTATTAGCCTTACGCCATTTATCTACCTTTACTTTTTTATCGATTAGAAAAGCCTATTATATACTAACTTATGACAATCCCTTTGTCTCAAAAAATACAGTCCTGGTTGGTCAAGAACTCTTGCAGATACAAAGTAGAGTTTTACTGGGTTCCTAGTCCAGGGTAACGAGTGTGCCGATGATGCAGCTCGAATTTCGGTAACCGGGACACCGACTCGTTGCAGTCTACCTAATCGTGACTTTTACACTGGCAGTCAGAATGGGATGGCTGCATCGATAACAAGTTGCATTCCGTTAAGCCCTCAGTTTTACGGTGGGCTAGCTGCTGTCAACTCTGTCGGAGCTCCGAGATGGTCCTCTGTCACCTGCGAATGTCACACGCATGGGCATTTAATGAGTAGCGATGGACCCCACATCACCTCCCATATCAGTACGTCATCTTTTGGTCGACTGCCAGCCCCTGCCTGTCCTTCGTCTGGAATGCTTCCTCTTAGACAAGGGCACCTCATCTTTTAGCACTAACTCCCTCTTCGATTTCTAATACAATGGTTTGTTCTTTTTCTCTTATAGTTTGTAAATGTACCTTTTTAATTAAGTAGAAATGCAAATATTAGTAAAGTCTCTTTTTTTTCCTTGGTGCGGGGTAAGAAGTCCCCCCCCCCCCATCCGCTAGCTTAGTTATCGAGTTTAGTTTGGCTATGCCGGGGGCAGGGGCATGTCATTTGTTGATTGCCCATGTGCCCCTAATTAAATCCTTTCCTTTTATCGCTTTTAATCTTACCACTTTTTTATACTTAGGACATCGTACCCTTTTATGTCTTGCTGCTCCATAATCTTTATATTTTAGTGGCGTACACCCTGCTCTAAACAATAATTAGTTTTATTCTTTTTATCTCATCTTGCCTCATTCCACATGACCTTCTATTCTCGGTCCATGCGGAAATTTTCATTCTCCACTTTATTACGATATTACAGGAAGGTATTGTGATATATAAATTAGATTCATTCTCTCATTGGATTGATGAATGCATTGGCAACCATCCCCAATTTAAGATAAATACACAATTCTCATTTTCTGTTAAAGTAAACGCCAATTCCAGCAAAAGGATTCTTGAAATTTCTATTCAGCCACTTCATCAATAGATAGTACAGCGCCAAACCTCCCCTGCTTCATCATTAGATTGCGTACAGCTCCTTGAACTAAACGATCCTCAGGAGGGGTCAAGGGATAGCTTCATTTTATGGTGCGTCATCCCAAATGTGCTCTTGATAAGGTGGTAACAGGCCTATTTCGAGGCGTCAAGGAATTTGGGTGCAGACTCCTAGGAACAGTAGAGGTGCTCCAACTACGCTCACCTTAATTTTCCCACGTATGAAGAAAAAATCAAGAACCTCGTACTTCGATGTTGACCTGGAATGTGTATCGTGCTGAGCTCTTTTGAGAAGATAAAGAAGAGTCCGAGCTTTCATTTGAATTTCTTAAAAGAAACAATAAATTGCTGAGAAAGATTTTATTTTCATTTCTTAACAAAAAAAAATTTAAACTTAAGGTACACAAAAAAATTAGACGCATCATTGGTTCTTTCTCAAATTGTACTTATCAAATTCAAATTTGTCTTTTGAGATTTACAACCTTTGGGATCATCGGATGCTTGATTCCGATAACTTTGATTGCCTCATTCCATATATCAACATTCATTTCTAGAACGCTTTGTCGGTGATGATTGTGATTAGTATTCTGCGTCTGCTCGGAGGCCTTTTTGCGAACGGGGGAGATACAGGGAATGTGATACTCGTCTGAAGGAAAGAAAGAATTTTAATATGTGGGACATCGAAGGTGAAAAAGAGAAATTGCTAGGGTTTTGGTAGTGTTTTGCGTGGGAACCAATTTCGCAGAAGAGGGTAGGAACCTGTTTGGGTTTTTTGAGTGTGTGTGTAAGGAGGTGGTTTGTGAAGTAAAGGATAAGTCATCCGTTGGAACCGATTTGATAACCTCCAGTAGGCAAGGATGTGTTTTTAAAGTTTAGCAGGGTGGCTAAACTTTAAAAACACATCCTTGCCCTCCAAGGGGGTGCTTGGAGGGCAAGAGAAAAGGAGTTGTAAGAGTCATTCTCAAGTGGGTAGGACACCACCACCCACCTTAAATGTAATCCTGGTAGGGGTTGAGCTGCATTCAAACTCCCATTGCTAACTGTCGCCTGGACGGCTAGGCAACAGTTCTTCTGTTGCCGGCGCAGAAGCACGCGATCCACCACAAACAGTCAAATAAAGAGGAGGCCTCCTCCAAAAAGTCATACAGTCCGCAAGACGGTGTGCACGAATCAGTCCCGAGTACGAGGGACAAGCGGTAGCGACCCCGCTCGTCCTGATACCGGGACAGGTAACATGAGCAAAGATCACCCAAGACTGGGACATTCGCAAGAATGTGCCGAACAGTCTGGGGAACAACGCAGTGGTCGCAGTAAGGAGAAGGACGGAGCTCTATCAAATGACTGTGCTTCCCGCGAGTGTGTCCAATTCGGAGACGACAGAAAGCAACCTGAAGCCGTCGTGGCATTGGGGGGTAGGTCCATGGGAACAGTGGCGGAGCAATGACACGTAACTTTAAGTTCCCCTCGACCATCTCCAATCTTCCTTGCCAAGCCGCCCGGAGGGCAGCCCGTATTTCTGCCATGTAGTCGGCGCGAGGAAGAGCGAAACGATGGTCTGGTCGCCTAGTACTCGCGGACACTTTAGCGCCCTCATCGGCGTGCTCATTCTCAGCAATTCCTACATGTTCAGGAACCCAGCAGTAGATAATCTCGACATCCACCCGGATCGCCAAACCCGTGGCGTCACGGATATCGCGAACCAGGGGATGCGGAAATTACAATGCCCCGATAGCACTCAGGGCACTTTCTGAGTCGTTATAAATCACAATCCGGTCTCAGAACCGCACAGGTCGCGTTATCTCCCGTACTGAGCGGTGTAATGCAACCAGCTCGGCCGTGAAGACAGACGCAGAGCCTGGCTGAGCCCCTCTGACACTTAAGACAGAGGGGATACGGCGTGGAAACCAACTCCCTCTTCGGACTTGGAGCCATCCGTATACACTGGCACGGTTCCAGCGTGACACGAAGTGTGCTCCAAAAAGGTCGAACGCAATACTCCCGGCACTGTACAAGCTTTTGGAGCAGAGGCGTGGCGACAAATAGTCAAAGGTGGTACCTCCAGGGTGGCGTTCTGAGCAGAACCAGGGGCGCCAGCGGCCCGAGAGCTATACTTAGTACTTGAAGGAGTTTCCTAGCCCTAAACCCACAAGGCTTAGGGTATGACTGGCGTCTCTCGGCGGCATAGGCACTGTCGAGATCAGTTGCGGATGCAGTGAGATCTGTTGGCTTCTGAGAGGTGTGCCGTGCTTGCGCGTACAGGGTAATAAAGCCCTGTGCACGGCACAGAGCAAGTGGCTTCTCCCCAGCATCGACAAGTAGGGTCTCAATGGGGAAAGTGCAGAAGGCCGGTGTAGTGGATCGAGTCCACCTTCTGCAATATACGCTTGGCTGTGCATCCATAAAACTTGCATCTGTAGTCAAGCTTCGAACGAACAAAGGATCAATAGAAAGGTAAGGCAGTAGCCCTATGATCCTCCCATGTGAGGCATCGGTGGAAAAATGGACCAAGGAAACTATGCGAATTAACAACTTGCAGGCAAACACCGTTTGGCATGTGGAACTTCAACAAAAAACCTTATTAAAGCATTCATTATTCACGCCTAATTTGTGGATTGTCATCTTTCATTATTAGCCCACGGACGGAGGGAGGGAGATACGATGAAATATGCTGTAAAAGTAATCTTAACTTACCGAAAGTAATATGAACATGGTTGTCTCTCATAAGGAAAGTGGTATGAAACAAATTCTGTACAGTTGTGGCAAAACATGTAGGATCAATTATAAATTCTAGCAGAGGAATCGGCTCCCTCTGATTCTCTTGAAATCTTCGTTTCAAAACATTGAAAATACGAGTCACTTCCTCCACTTGGTTTTCTTCATTTGTTGTTCCATCCTTTAACTTTAAAAATAAAGAAAATAATAAAATTAAATATTTTAGTAACGAGCAGTCCCTGACAATTAAAAAAAAAAATTGGTTTCAGTTTCATCATAATCTCAAACTGCAGGGCTTGGGGCTGGGAGGGCATACGATTCTCCAGATGTTAGCTGCAGCAAGGTTGCTCATGCTAGACATGACAAACCCCTTGCTGTTAATGATCAAAGAGAATGCATTACTATTGTTGGATCCAGATGGGTGAGTCCGCCAACCATCCAAACTTAAAAGTAAGAATCATAAGGGATATTTGTGATGGGTGGGTGTGGGTTAGCTGAATAAAGACGACACGGCTGTTCAGTAGAGCCAAGTTAAACCATATTGGAGGTATTTAGTGCAAAGATGGAGTCTTGATTCAGGCCCAGTTTGTGCTAAGGGCCATGGTTAGTCGTAGTTGAGAATCTACGTTAAAATCTACGTCTCCATTGAGAAAGACAAAAAATAAAAGCAAATCAGCGGTAGCTTCTTTTTTTCCCCTTTACAGCGCCCATCTGGCAACTACCACCGAGGGCATAAGTCATCACAATTAAAATTTCAGCCTAGTATAAGCTACTTTAAAATTCACAAAAAACAAACCAAACAAAGAAAAATAAAACAACAAACAAAAAATAAGAAACATAAAGGCAAGAAGGAAGCATACTCTGGTGTCGGGGGGGGGGGGGAGGACCGCCTCCACGAGGTACAGGATCATATGACTAACACCAGAGAGTCAAATAAAATGTGTACAAGAACCAAATCAGTGGTAGAACATGTATAAAAAGCAATACATGAGATGTGAAAGTCAGAGGTAAAATGAAGAGAGTATAAAGATCAGAATGCCTATATTTCTATCACATCTTATATAACTTTTGCCATAGAAAATACAAGGTCCCCAAAATTGTTCCATGATAACCCATAAATATAACTACGTATGAATAAAGGTTTATCAAATTGACTCGAAAAATTGAAGTATTCAAAATAATCTAAAAAACAATTCCAGTGGAAGGGGAAGGTTAAAGACCTGAAGCCATAGGTACAAATCAAGTGTGGACACGTTTGCAGCAATCTTGCTCCATTTATCTTTAAGGATTTCCCAGAGTTCTTGAATTGTTTGGGAATTCCTCGTTAGGGACATCTCTCCGCCGAGTGTCTTCCAAACATTTTCAAAAGGATCCAGGTTCAGACTCTGTTTTGCAGGACACTTTAAAGCTGCGATGTGCTGCTCATCGCCCAGAAAGATCTTCACCGAGTAGGTCATGTGGCAGTGGGGGCATTGTCCTTGCAAAAAAATTGAAGTTGGACTTCAGAGGTCTGCAAATAAGAGAGCATGCTGTTGCAGTACCCTTGTACTAGGTATTGCATAAGTCATGCTACACTCGTTACAACGCTCTCAACAAAGGACACAATGATAGTAGTGATAGAGTTAAACACGTTTTTATTGTTTTAACATATAAATATGCGTTTAAATTGTAATATTAAATCAATGAGTGATTAATATTACGGATAGACTTTAAAGCCGCGCACAAAATGCGGACGAAGTCCTTCCTCATTCTGACCCACACGCGGGTTGTAGCATCTTCTCGCCATTCGAAGCCACGGCACGAAGCATCATCAGGAAGGCCGGGTGCTTGGTCGTGGACACGTAGCGGACCTCGGAAACGTCCTGGCCGAAGCTTACCACGCAGTCATTCTGCTTGTAGATGCCCAGATCGACCGTGAAGGTTTTTTCCATCAGAAAAATTGAGAATTCGATTGCCTTGTCTTCAAGGCGTTGGAAAGGCGACGACAGCGATCCCGATCTTGTTCTCGCATACGGTCGGTGAGCAGAGGACTTTCCACGCACCTCAAGCTCTTTCCACCCACCTCCTCGACGACCCAGGACAGCGCGGCCACCGAGATGTTCTTCGCGAGCGCAGTAATTTTGAGCTTCGGAGTAGTTTCGAGGGCCGTTCTCAAGGACAAACAGTTAAGTTGAGATCTACCTGAACGAGGTCGATCTTTGAGGTCTTCGCCGTTCTTGAAACTCTCCGCGACTTTGTGGACGGTCATCTGGCTGACGTTGTGCTGTTTGGCGATGTCGAACTCGTTGTGGCCCACGCGCAGGAGTAGAGATCTCGATTCTTTTGACTTCCATCTCGAAACACCTGCAAACAATTAAAAAGGCGTTTTACTAAGACATGTTGGAAAAGTATAACTTTAAGTATGTTTGACGGAACGTTTTCTATCACACAAGTAAATCTCTCGTAAGATACCAAAAAACGAGAGTAACAGAACTTTTTCAAAACCTGGTAGACTTGTGTACCAGTGGCCCAGTGTCTTCTAACGAAATCACGCACCAGACTATGAGAAATCATCCGCCAAACTTAACATCCGTTTTAGTGCAATTGACAATCTTTCGCCTGCTCTGTAACAAATGAACCTCTTGACATTGGATGCGAACAAATTGAACCAAGATTCTTCACTGAAGTGAAACTTGCTAAATTGGTAATCCGTCCATATAACATGCTCGGAGGCGAATGCAAGACGAGATTTCTTGTTCTTCAGTCTGATCAATGGGAAGCAAACGGCGTACAAAACGACCAGATGTTTGAGGTTGCCAGAGAAAAACTCAATGGTCTCATCCACCGACCTGAACTCCTCGATTGAGACAGAGAAATCAGTCATTTCCTGAAAAGCAGACCACCACGCCCGCGCCAAGTAGCACCCCAAACCAGGCTGTGTATCGAGGGAATACAAGGAAAGATTGAGGCAGCAAAATGAAGAGGTTCTCACTCAATGATGTGCAAACTCATCAACATTTAAGACACTTATTTCCAGCTCATTGATAAGATGAACAAGGACCTGACCATAGTCGGCCAGCTCTAAGGTGATGTAATTTAACGAGTAGTCAACGAGTTCCCTCGCTAAACTACTCCTTTCATGAAGTTCATGGTAGTGCAGCGTCACACTCACGGGCGTGCCATCAAGTGTCCGAAGGGCACTAATAATGGCCGCCTCGGAGCGATTCAACGCATTCGTCAGAAGGCTCCAGTCCGAGAAACGGAGTCACCTTCGGCTCTCTACCAATCACGCTAGCTAAAGCTCTCCTCTGATGGATCATTTTGCCCTTAGCCAACATGCTGTCATCAGTGGAGCGACTCCAGAGAAGTGGTTAAAGGGAAGTTCCCTGTACCCGTAGGTCTAGGAGAAGAGTAAACCTCCTCTCCGGTCAGAGAGGTTTGGAGGGTCCCATGAGAAAGCACGGGAGAGGGGGGGGGGAGGAGGGGGCTTTTCTTTAGTAGAGCTGCCCGAGAGCGGCTCCGATGGTGGTAAAAGGGGGAGACTTTGATTTCTTCATCAATGGGTATTGTGACCCTATTATTTGCACAGGACGAAAACACTAATCACCCTCACGCAGTAGCCCGCTCTGTATGGGGTGAATACAGGGCCAGCAAAGCCAGCTGCAGCCATTCAAGACCACTCCTCCTGCCCAGTGGCCAAGCAGCCTTCAGCATGGCAACTCCACCTTGGGCTGGGCATAAAATTGATAGACCGAGAAAAGAGAGAGAAAGGGTATGTGAGGAAGCTGTGGGTGGGGGTGAGGCAGATTGTTAAAAACCAACCACCCCAAACCGTAGTTTAGGGGTGAGGGGGCATTGTCCCAGCCCCCCCCCCCCCTCCATTGGGTGAGAGGAAGCTGGTCGGTGTGTACCCTGTGAAATTAGAAGCCGACCAGAGAAAGTTGTGGGAGAGGTTGTAGGGAAAGTGGGGAAGCAGGGTAAGAAAACAGGGTGTCAGAGAGAAAGAAAGCAAATCGACGTGCCTGACAAGGGAGGGAGAATTCAGAAGGATGGATGTCAGGAAGTCAAGCATACAGCAGTGTAATGTGTGAGAGTGACTGAATAGAGTGGTAGGGGGGGCGGGGATATGTTTGTGGCAACTGATTTGGGGTGAGAAAGGTGGGAGAGTTAACAATTTATCTGTAATGCAATATAAATTAGGTATCACTTTTGTTGTGGGAGTAGGTGTTCTGTCATGTAGTGTAGTGGGTGCATCGAAACAGTGCATCGAGGCAGAGAAGAAAGCCCACAGGATGTTAGGCTACATAAAGCACCAGTTTGGATACCATAACTAGGAGATAGTACTTTGTCTGTACAACTCCCTCGTTCGGCCGCACCTGGAGTATGCGGTACAATTTTGGAGTCCTTCGTTTCGAAAGGATATCGCAAGGTTGGAACGCGTACAAGCCAGGGCAACCAAACTGATTCCCTCTATCCGACCTAAAAGTTATGAGGATAGATTAAGGAAATTAGATCTGTTCTCGCTGGAAACCCGTAGACTGCGTGGTCAGCTCATCCAAGTTTTCAAAATACTTTGAGGGTTCGACAATGTTGACTACCAGGGTATTTTCACACTGAGTGAGAAGAGAACGCGCAATCACAGATTCAAGCTTGAACTAAGGCGTTACAACCGCAATCTGTGTGGAATTTTTTTTCCCTACAGTATCCGCGGTAAGTGGAACACACTTCCAGTGGAAGTTGTCAACAGTGAATCTGTTGACCAGTTCAAGTCAAGACTAGACAAAGTCTTGAAAAGTGGCCGTTTAGGGACGCAAAACAATTGAGCAGCCATGTGCCCGCTCGATTGCTAGTCCAAAGGTACCCTCTTTGAATGGACCGTAAGGTCTGCTAGGGTACTTCCTTTCCTTGTTACTGAGTTAAGTGGATGGAGTGGGCTACTATGAACTTGTGCCTCTCATGTCAAGGTAAGCCTAGACTTTGAGGATTCTGGGTCCAGAGTGTAGCTGGTCTATGGTCTGGAGAATGTTGAGGAATCTAGAGAGAGTTTAAGAACCAAGTAACCAAAGTAAGACACTCCCCTGTGTCTCTCTCTCTCTCTCTTCTTGCATTACATGCCTGGAGAGAGTAATACCTCACCCCCATAGAATGGAGTATCATAAGTCTTCTCTAAATCAAAAAATCCTCCCTTGCTTTTTCACAAGGTTGGGTAGGCATGCATAAACACAAAGTGACATGACTGGACAAGGTCTGTGACATCCTCACCCATTGCCAGCAATGCTTATTGAACTCATCAGACAAAACATTTGTGTGTGTAACTTCCTTGGCCAGTGGCACATATCCAGCTATTCTTTCACCCACATTTCAGGCAAGAAATAGTGGTGAAGTGCTATCTACAAAGAAAGGCTTCACAAATGGCACTCACTGGCCAGAGTGGAAAACAAGCAACCTCCATTCTTCAAGAAAGAAATCAACCTTTATTTTTACTACACTCCTAACTTTACCACTTTATGAGCCTCTACTGCAAATAGTTTCTGGATTAGATAGTTTTTTTTTTCTTTCAAAATTTATAACAATTCTAGCATGGAGAAATTTAATAAGTGTATTCCTGCAGACAAGCGTAAATTAACAACTTTAGTTAAAAATATACAGATTAAAATGTTCAAAGCTCATGTAATACATTTCACCATATACAAAAAGCCATTTCATTTCACCTTTTCCATTGATTTTTTCACAATATTTTTCTTGAGGTTGTCCCTTTGTAGTGGAGTTGCTCTTTTGGTCTTGGGTGCTTCCCATTCAAGTGCACCATACAGAGGCTCAAACCCATGGGTAGACTTATAAAAATGAGCCATTTCATTGGTTAGACTGTTTGGGGGGGGAGATTAAAAACATGAGAATTGGGAAATCACACAGCCTCCTCATATTTGCTACAAACTCCAGCTTGGTCGCAACATCCATTTGAAAGTTTCATTCATTATGGCAACAGTACAAACCTCTCCCACAACATCATGCCTGCCATAGCATTTCTTTGTGATAAACATCATACAATTAAAAATAAATGGCATAAGAAACAAACAGATGGATATAGGATTATTTAATCAAGCAGAACAGGGGTATAGTTTTCATCTATCAAAGAAAACACAAAATTACTGCAATTTATGCACATCAGGCAAAACAGACACAGAAGCAATGGAAGTGGAAGCTGAACTATGTATATCAGAGATATTTCATTTATTATACTAATACCTGTGCAACATATCAAAATGAAAATCTACAGCTTTTATGCACATATCATAGAATACACCTTTCACCTTCACCAACCTATATAGAACCCTGGTAAGAAAAACTGCAATGTACGCAACTACAGGGGTATAGTTTTCATCTATTCAAGAAAACCACAAAATTATCGCAATTTATGCACATCAGGCAAAACAGACAGAAGCAATGGAGGTCGAGGCTGAACTATGCATATCAGAGATATTTCATTTATTATACTAATACCTGTGCAACATATCAAAATGAAAATCTACAGCCTTTATGCAGATAGCACCAACCTATACAGAATCCTGGTAAGAAAAACTGCAATGTACGCAGTGATGGTATGAGGTTAGTATAGCAATGAGTACCCATCTTCATACTACAATGGTCCATTGCAGTGGTGGCAAAACTATGACATGCAAGGGCATTTTAAGTGACACGCGCGACACTAAGTACCTTAGACATTGAAAACATCTGCATAGCTGCATATGACACCAGTTGTGTCTGTTGTCTGTTTATTTCAGTGTAAATGTACCAAATTTAGTACTTTTGTATGAAATCAAGCTAAACAAATAGCAATTATGTACCAAGTGGCAACTAGCAGTGTTTGAAATGTCATGTGGCAGGTGTTGTGCAGTGCTCGATAACGTCAGCAATTCTGAGCTGTAAATTTCATTCTTAATTCCTTTCTTTGAGTAAAAAAATTTTAGGCCAAGAAGCAAATGGTTCTTTAAAAAGTAGATGGCAATCAATATATGTCATTTTCTTTTATTGAAGAGAAATTATTAGCCCCTGACAACTTGTGAAAATAGAAGTATCAGATGTTGCCACATTTATTATTTCCTTCTTTTTTTTCAGAACAAGTTTCAGATTAAATTCATTTCACAGTTTTGATCAAACCCTTACTTACATAATGAGTACAGGAAAGAAAATTAAATGATCAGAAAATCAGTGTAGTAGCAGAATTTTCCAAAAATGGTAGACAACTAAATATGGCATTAAAGAATGAAATAATAAAGCTCTTTGCATTTTATGTGATGAACAAGTTACTAGCAGAACTTGGAATATGAAAAGACAATTTGAGTCAAATCACAAGTGGTAATTAGAAAGAAGTGATGAAGAATGTAAAGAATATATTGCACAAGAGGCAATAAAAAAAATGGCCCAATCTCAAAGTTAGTTGAAATTTGTAAGTAAGTGGCGACTCAGGTGTGAATTTAGTGACAGCAAGTTTCAGTATTTCTCATACTATTGTTCAGCAAGGTAAAACCCTTTAATGAAGTTGTTTCCTTAAAAATTAATTTCTCAACTGTGCATCTTTTCTTTTTGACAATAAAAATTTAGAAGTGACACACGATGATGTAAAAATTACTAAGATATAAATGTATTGACACGCCTTGCATCAAAGTTTTGCCACCACTGGTCTATTGGATACAGTCATTTGTTTAGCGTGGATGTTAGGGTAAAATCCCCACCAATTGTTAAGAGAAAAAAATGGGTGGAATTCCAACCAGAAGGATGAAGTGTTAAAAAAAGGTCCAGATAGAAACAAGATCCTTTGAAAGGTAAGAAGAAACTAAGAAGAATATTGTGAGAAAGGATAAAAATGCGAAGGTACCAACACCAAAATAGATGGTATTCCTCAGACTGCCTAGCTAGGCACCCCGGGGATATGGCCTATACCAGGTTTTCCTACAGAACCCTCAAGGAAGTCTATCGGTGTTGGTTTATTGGTATGTTATTGTATGTAATGTAGTCTTTACTATGTTAAATGGTGTGAAAAGCAATGTTGCATCCTGGACAAGCATTCTTCTGGTAGCTCAAGAAGGCTAGATGATATTCACACTGCAGCCTCATCAGGTGGATCCTCGCAAGAGAGGATTCTGAAGAGTTGGATTGATATCAGGAGGTCATGCATTCAGCAGTGGTGTGAGTGAGTGAAATAGGTGTGAATTTGTTTCTGGAAGTTAGTTTTGGATGGGTGAGGTGAAAAAGTGTTCTGCCATGTAGTGTAATGGGTGCTCTGGGTTTGTGCAGGCTGCAGTTAGTATTTGTGTGCATCTCATGTCAAGATGATCTTTGAGGACTCTTGTTTCAAGGTGTAGGTAGTTTGTGGGTGTAGTAGCTATGTGATTGTTTTTAAGGCTTTATTTTTGTAGTGTGAAGTGTGTTTGAATCCATGAGAGATTTTAGAGAGCCAAGCAGGGATTGCATAGTTCATTATTGAGTGTGAATTGTTTATATAGTAGTGGTTGTTGTTTCTTTGTTTTGTCTGACTGTTCTGTTTGCAAGTAATGGGAAAGTTAAATCTTGGTTTATATTTGTTTTTGTTGTTTGTGACATGACCCTCCAATGTCATTGATGTCCAAAATGAGGTCAAAAGTTAATGAAAATAATAATAATAATTTGGGAGGGCCTTTTATCACTCATTTAAACTATTTGAGGGCCTTCTATTTCCTAGTAGGGACCTATGGTTTAATGTGGGGATTAAACCATGGGTATCTACAAGATATGGCAGCTGACCTGAAATCAGCCTGAAGTGAGATTTCTTCTACCAACTAACCATCCTTAATGTAGCTTAACTTTGCTAAAATTGGAAGCAGTTTTCCCACTCAGGTTGAAGTACTTCGATAAACTGTAAATATGGGTATGAAAGAGGAAATGAATGGTAATACTATGGCCTTGAAGGTGCAAATAATTGCTCTATCGTGATAAGGAGGCTTTTGAGTGACAAAACTGTTCAAAATCTGAAAAAATGGGATGGTAGCTGAAGTGGCTGATATAATAAATGAGCCACTTATTTTAATTGATGACCTCTTTGGAGTAGCCACCACAAAAGCCAAACCAGTGAGATTTCAAAGATAAGCCCATCTTTAGGCCACTTTTAAATAGAAAACCTCCCAATAAATTCCAAACAAAATAATGCCAACAAAAAATAAGGCATGCTGAGGTGGCGCAGGGAAGGCCTGCATCCCTCAGGGACCTAAGTGAATGACCACAAAATAAAATCACAATGAGGTAGGAGTCCTTAAAAAATCTATCACGACAATTTAGTGTGGATGAACCTGCTGCCAGCACCAGAGACAAGCAAACCCAGGTCATCAAAGTAATGGGTTAGGAACCTTGCAGAGATCACCCAGACTAGGACATTTAACCAAAATGTGGCATACAGTAGGGGGGGGGAGCAGTCTTTACAGAAAGGTTCAGGGAAGCACTTGATTCAATGAAACGTCTTGCATGTGAGCCCAATTCAGGAGCAACAAAAAATACATGTTACAGTAGAGGCATTGGGGGGGTAGGTCCATAGGAAGAGTTTTGCCATCTCTCATCTTTTTTTCAATGAAACCCAAAGGACTGACTTAATCTTTGCCATGTGTGATTGCACTTGAAAAAAAAAATTTGGTTTCTCAGTATATGAAGACAGCCTGGCACCCTCATCAGCAAGCTCATTTCCAGGAACCTAGCAGAAGACAATCTCAACTGCCTCCTAACTAGTGCAGCCATGACCTCACAAATACTGCAAGCAGGACAGTGTGGAGATCCCAATGCCTCAAGGTCAATAGTCTCCAGTAGCAAGCAGTAAAGTGAAGCCAGCTCAGCCATGAAGACTGACACAATGCCCGGACAAACTCCACCAGCTTCAAACAAGGAGAGATAACATGGAAACAGACTCCCCCTTTGAACTTGGAGCCATCCATGTACACTGGCATGGCTCCATGGTAACAAGATGTATGCTCCAAGAAATACTAAAGCAATGAACCATGGTGTGGAAGCTTTGGGAGCAGAGGCATGGCCACAAATATTTAAAAGTGGTATCCTACAGGAGTGGCGTTTTAGTCAGAGCCAAAGACGCCTAAGGACAAAGAGTAATACCAAACTCTTGGAGGAGTTTCCTTGCCCTAAATTGAAATGCTTACAGTTTGATTGGCATCTCTTGGCATCATTATCGAGGTCAGCTGCGGACCTAATGAGAACCATTGGCAACTGGGGGAGTTGCTGAACCAACATGTACAAGCGGACAATGCACTATGTGTTGAGATGTCAGAAAAATTGTGCATGCAATCTGGTAATGTGTTGTAAGGTCTTTGTAAGTGAAACATGCCATATGAGTGGAAAAATGCTGGGATAGTGACTCAATTTAAGTAGGTAAGAAAGGAGAATGCAACAACTACCATTGACTAAGAGCTGTAGGTAAGGTTTATGTAACAATACTTTTAGAACATGTAAGAATGATGATAGAACAGATTCTTAAAAAATTTAAAGCAAAAACCAATGAAGGCAACTCCCGCACAAAGTTTGTAACGAGGGATCTATAAAGAAAGTGGAAAGATAGAGGAAGTGAAAATGTGGAGAAGATATTTAGCTGTAGATCCTTCTGTAGGCATTGTGAACAGGAGGGCACAACTGCAGGCATTGGGACAGAGGGCAAACAAACATCTAGATATCAGGTGCAACATCATTGCCTTTCTTACACCTGACACCCCTTTGGTGGTGTAAGAAATTAGAAGTATAAAGTGTATGTGGTTTATAGATCTAAAGAAAGCATATAATTGTATCAATGTGAAAATACTACAACAGGTTCTATGACTGTATGGGATCATTGGTAAATTGTTTGCTGGATTTAAAAAGTTTTATGGAGGAAATCTGGCAGGTTGTTTGGGTGAAAGTTGACTGTAGTGAGAGGTGAGAAAGAGGGTGTGATGTCACCATGGCAGTTTAATATCGTTATGGATGGAATGCTGAGATAAAATATAAGCAGGGGTAAGGAATGACAATGCAAGACTGATAAGGAATGATGATGAGTAGGTGGTGGTGATGGTGTAAGCTGATAGAATGATAGTGGCTAAGAGGAAAAGGGATTTGGAATGTTGATTGATGCATTCAAGTGTAAGTGAGGAGGGGTTAAAAGTAAATATAGAAAATATAGTGGTGGTTTGTGGGTGAGGTTTAAGTGTGTTGTGATATTAGAGCTCAATGTGTGCTCCTAGCAACTGGATGTTTCAAGTAATTTGCCTGTATTGCAAATGATAGCAAAACATGTTAGTCATAAAGTTGACAATAAATTAAAGAAGTGGATATAAAAAGACTTTTATAACATAAAATAAGATGGCCACCATAAAGGGGAGTGACAAAGTGTTAGGAGATAAGTTAGTTAGTGTGAAGAGAGGCATGAAAGTATAAAGACACGCCAATATTAGTAGTGAAGTATCGGCCAGGCAATAAAGAACATAGTATCAGGAATCACTTAATTAAGGTGTGTAAGGGAAAAGGGGACACCAAGAAGAATACCCCCTTCTTTTGTTTCTTGAATTCCTTCACTCCCTATGTCTTCTAACACTCCACGTGGGGTAAAAAGCTCTGTATCTAAGGAAAAAATAAAAAATTTGAATATCAGTTAAGCTGAGCGCTAAAAGCTTTCACCTCACCGATGAAATGTTATAATCTCTGTAGTCGGGAAAAGGATAGCCGAAAGTTTCCCCCCACATCGTTGGAGATGATTAAGACTAGTGTCAGGCGACAAAAAGCTAATCCCTCTCGGCGACGGACGCTTTCTTTCAGATATCTGGGCCTTCCAGCAAAGGAGCACCATAAAAATGGCCGTCATATAAATAGCCTGGATTTTTCAAAGATCGGCAGATTGAGTTTGAGATCTCGTTGCCTTCGGTTCAGATCGTGTATCTGTTTCCCCCAAGTCCCTGGTATTTGCGTATACCATTGAGGTTGGATCTCACCAGGCAGATCCATCTCTTTTGTGAAGGCTTACTCTGTTCAAAGCAAAGCCTGGAATCGTTTTGTCCCCAAAGGACTGGCCTGGATTCTTCTAGTCTCATCAGAACCCCTCTTCAAGGATCTCCAGTTTCCTGTGTGAGATTTCGCGCCAAGCTGCGTCAGAGTCTCGATTTTTTGGAGGTTCCACTTCTCTGGAGCAGAGGTGCCTTCATTTGTCTTCAAGGAGGATCGTGAACTTGTCTTCTGCCACCCCCCCTCGCCTTCATCCTCATCACAATCAGGATATTCGGACGAGAATCACGACCATTTTCCGTCTCTATTCCCCCGCGCTGACTCACTAAAGGAGTCCCATTCCTCGAGGACTCCCTTTAAGGTAAAACGATTGCATATCCTGTTAATCGACCCACTTTCCGACTTTTAAATATTCGTTCTGTATAACTGATTTATAGTATCCAATTTAAAAGCTAATTAGCAAGTAATTAACGTTACGCAATTGCCAATTTTCTATAGTCTGTCAGTATTATCCTTATTTACATTTCCTATATTTCCTGTATGTATATATATATTCACTAGTGCCTTATTAAAAATGATATTTGGGGTTTTCACTCTTTAAATATATCCTTGAACTGTAACTTGGTAAACTCATTAAACGCTATCAGCCCCTGTATTAAAATCACACTCTTATACCTTGTAATCAACGGGTTACTTTTATGAAGTGAATGTACTTGTACGTAGCAAAAGACGCATACGTACATTAGAGGATATATGTGCATGTAACTGTATATATACATATTCTCGTGGCTTTTATCTTTTTCCTCCCAACCAATAGATACATATATGTCTGGGGAGTGACCTATTCCTTGACAAGGTGCAATAAGTGAACATATAAGAAGAAACATTATTGTGAAGAATTACATTCTTATTCAAGGGTTAACATTGCTTTGATTATATTACCTTAACAAATGAGTGGATGTTATCTCAGTTTTACAATCTGAATAAATATTATTGGAATAACATTGTGAAGGATGGATGAATTGAGACACATTTCATGGTGATCATGCCAAAGTATAATTGTGAATAATAATGCATTTATATGGCACTCTTTATAGCCATTAAACCCCTCGAGGAAAACCTGTCTAGCACAGAGGGAAGGTGTGTCCTCAAGGCAGTCTTGAAGGCACCAAAGGAGAGGAGCATATAATGGTCAGCAGTTCATTCCACATCATTAGGGTGCAATGGAAAAGGGGCACTCATCGAAGGAGCACAAATGACTATGAAGTACATGGGCCCAAGGGGCAGAGATGGAATGTAAGGGTCTCTGTGATTGGTAAAGGTTCATGAAGAAGACAGGTAGGATGGAATAGCAGTATCCAAGACCCTGTATGTAAGAACCTTAAAGGGCAACATAAAACATGATGGGGAGCAATGGCATTGCACAAAGTAACATGTAATTAAGAATCTGGGCAGATACCAGCCTTTAGAGAAACTTTTAAAAAAGGTATCAATCTAGTGACCTCCAAATAGCCACCACTAAGAGCATAGTTGACAATTTGGGGTTTCTTAAAAATAAGGAGAGAAACAGCATGTTCAAAGCCAGTTGAACTGATGAGCAGTGGCAGCTAGTATTTAAAATTAGTGGGGGTGCTGCAGCAGAAATTTTCTAGCATTGTTTTAATATTGTGTAAAAGGAAATAAACCCTAAAAAAATTTATAGATAAACTTGATAAAATCCTAAACAAAGCAAGATAAAACATTTTTTACTTAGTAATAGCCTAAAATGTTACAGTTCAAGCTTGATCTATTAATTTAAAATGAAATCCATGCTTCTGGTTTTAATTTGTGCAAAAAGATTAATTATTTTCTCCTTGATCTCTGGATGATTACTGAGGAAGTTTTTCTCCATTGAAAGCACTGCAAGTGCATTTAGTCTTTCAGAGTTCATAGTGCTCCTTAGAAAAGTTTTTATTCTTTTCAGTGTTGAAACGCAGTGTTGTGCCTCTGATGTAGTCATGGCAATTATCAAGAGGATAATTATCAGTTCTGTAATTTCACTAAGAACAAACATCTAGATTATTTTCCAAGATAAATTTCAGTAATAGCCTAAAATGTTACAGTTGAATTCAAGCTTGATCTATTAATTTAAAATGAAATCCATGCTTCTTGTTTTAATTTGCGCAAAAAGATTAATTATTTTCTCCTTGATCTCTGGATGATTACTGAGGAAGTTTTTCTCCATTGAAAGCACTGCAAGTGCATTTAGTCTTTCAGAGTTCATAGTGCTCCTTAGAAAAGTTTTTATTCTTTTCAGTGTTGAAACGCAGTGTTGTGCCTCTGATGTAGTCATGGCAATTATCAAGAGGATAATTATCAGTTCTGTAATTTCACTAAGAACAAACATCTAGATTATTTTCCAAGATAAATTTCAGCATCTCAATTAATTAATTAAAAGAAAAAAAAAAAGAATTAAATTCTACACTTTATCACATTCAAGAATATAAACACACTTCTAAGCACAACACATGCAGAGTCAAAATGAAACACTACCTTCCACCAATACACAAGGGCTGGCACTGCATGAGCCACAGTGCTCTTTCTCCCTAGCATGCAGCTTCCTATCTCGGACATGTGAGCATGTGAACAACAACCAGACCGCATCGCTGGAACTGTGAAGCACACAGTTCTACACAAGATATTTTGTATTTTTGTCATAAACTAGGGGATGGCTACTGACATTAAGCTTAAGGATTATATAATGTACAAGTATAAAGAAAGAATAAAAGATAAAAGGACTCATTACATTGAATGTTATCGAGATCAAGTGGAAATAGGAGGTGCTGCAGTTCCGCAGTGCCTATAAATGAGCCGCCACTGCTGATGAGATGGACAGAATGAGTTGAGCAGAGAAGAAATCTATTTAGAGGACAGGGGGGGAAGATGCTTCCTTTGAGGATGCAAGGGTGAGGGTAGGAATGGGTAAGCAGAGGAGTACTTAGAATTGGCAGGCAGAATGAAAGGAAAGCCAGAGTAGGGCTGTGGGAAGGAGGGATGAGAAAGTAGCTTACATAATGTCTATGGGCGTGTGCATCAAGGAAATATTTGATTTTTTTTTCTTTACTGGGAAGCTTTGAGAATGGTGCTGTATGGGTGGATAGATTGTAGGCGAGGGAGGCAGCAGACGTGTCAATGACATGAGAAAAAGCAACTAGAAAACAGTTCTTGTAAGTGTACCTATGTTGCTTTAAAGGGAGGGTACACAATAAGACAAAGTGGGAAGATAGGATGTGTGGACATCAAGACAGGAGAGGACCTGAGAGTGAAGAGAGTTACTGACATCTACTACATGAACCAGTCAGAGAAGAGGAGAGATGAGATCTAAGGAGATATGCTTAGTGTCAATGGATGAAAGCTGGCAATAAAAGGATGCGAGGGCAGTGAGTGGGTAGACAATGAATGAATGCCACAGGAAGAGTGGAAGTGGTCAGAGACTGCCATTGAGGGGTCTGTTATAATGAGGCTAGGGATTGGGATGGAGTAGATGATGTTTAAGATATTGCAGTGTACACTACTGAGCAAATTAAGAGAATTTCCTTTATTAAAATATTTTCAGAAATATGATGAGTAGGTAAATGAAATTTCCTTGGTACATAAAGGAATGCATTTAATATATTTTATGAAGATTTCATGATACAATCGTATATTCAATAAATTATACTAAATAAACTAACAAAATAAAATATTGAACATGCAAAATAAGAGAATCATCATTCACAGAATTGCTTAGCAAGCAAATACTCTAGAAACAAAGCAAGATTTGACAAAAACATCCCCCATATCATGATGCTGCCTCCTCAATGCTTGGAGCGTGTCTAGCACAGCATCTGCCATCAGATCCAACTAAAAAAATTTAATTTTGTATCAAATGAATTCTCTACGAATCTTCATCACTCCAAACAACATGAGCTTTACATATTCTATTCTTGCTTTCTGGTTCATCTTACTGATCATGGGTTTGAATGCTGGAGAATGAGCATTTAAACTAGATAGATTGAGGTAACAGGACACTGTGAAACGGCTCATGTGATTCTTTGCCATTATCGGTCTTAATTTATTGAGAAATTCCTGCTGCAGTCTTGAAGGCATCTTTCATAGAAACTGCCTAAAGTGTCTTTTCTTTGATATTTAAAACAAAAAAAATTTAAGAGCTCATCTGGTGACTGCCTACTTGGGCAGTAATCGCCGTATTCAACACTGCCTAGTACTAAGCTACTTTAGAATAAGATGCAAAAAAAAAGAAAAAGAAAAAAGACAACAAGCAGGAAGCAAGATCCGCCTCTCCCTGGCGAAGGATTGTGCGACCCACAAAAATAACAAAAACCAACAAAAAAACAATAGTTAAATAAAGGGGAGAAGGCCGGCTTCCTCCCCAAAAGTCTATAAGTCCACCAGTCAATGTGCACAAACTCATCCCGAGTACAAAGGACAGGCGGTAGCAACCCCGCCCATCCCGGTACTACCGGAACAGGTAACGTGCGCGAAGATCGCCCAGACTGGGACATCCAACAAGAATGTGCCGAACAGTCTGGGGGACAACACAGTCTTCACAGAGGGCGCAGGCGAGCGCTCTATTAAATGGCGGTGCGTCCCGCGACGGTGTTCAATTCGGAGACGAGAGAAGGCAACCTGAAACCTGCGCGCTTCGGCATAGCGAGAGATGCGGTTCAATGCCTGTTGGAGTCGACGCTCCAGAGTTTGCAACTGAGCCGCGCCAAAAGAGATCGAAAAGTCATCCGCGTAGAGCGTAGCGAGAACATCTTCCGGCAGCACCGAGGTGATGCCGTTGATGTTAGGGGAAAGAGTGGGACACTGAGGACACTTCCCTGCGGAACATCATGTTCCTGCTCCATTGGGCCGGAGAGGGCTCCACGCCACCCATACGCTGAATCGACGATCTCGTAAAAATTCAGATATAAAGACTGGGAGGCGTCCCCTCGCCCCCATCGTGTGGAGTATCCATGATACCGCATCGCATGCCGTATCAGAGATCTTCTCTAGATCGAAAAACACCGTGGCGTAGTGCTGTCTATGAAGGAAGGCATCGCAGACGGCATTTTAAAGTCCGAGCAGAGCATCCGACGTGGAATGGAACTCGCGGAAGCCAAACTGTGCAGAAGACAGATGGCCTCCGCTGTCCAGAAAAAAGGTTAATCTAACATTTACCAATTTCTCCATCAACTTGCATACGCAAGAGGTTAGAGAGATTGGGCGGAAACCGGCCGGAGTAGAGTGATCTCTCCTCGGTTTGCGAACACAGTAGGGATTCGCCAGGAATCCGGGAGGAGACCCTCTACCCAGATCCTATTGAACAAATCTAAGAGAAAGGCCATGCCTCGCTCACCCAGGTGTCGAAGCATGGCGAACGGGACATCGTCCGGACCATGGGAGGTGTCCGCGCACGAAGCATGGGAGGAACGCAACTCACTCAGAGTAAACATGTCGTTGAAGAGTTCTCCACCTCTGGAGGTAAAGTCCAGCCGGCATCCTTCCGCGACATCAAGACGTGCATTGAATGCTGGCGGAGCAGCATCACGGCTAGAGAATGCGGAGAAAGCGGTCAAGGAATCCGAATTGCGGTCCCATTCTCCTGGAGAACAGGAGGGGTAACCTGCGAGAACAGGCCCCGAATCCTTTTGACTCGCTTCCACACCTCTGCTAGAGGGGTCTTCCCGTTAAGTGAAGACACGTATGCCCTTCAAGAAGAGCGGCGGGCGTGTTTCGAAATATACCGGAACCTAGCCCTAGCCCGACGAAATTCACCCACAGTGAAATTGTTCGGGCGGCGCTTATAGCGCATGTAGGCATAACGCTTCTGCTTGAGGGCCGTCTCACAAACGGCTCACCACCACGGGAGTGGTCAGCGTGCAAAACGGCCAGAGCTTCTAGGAATAGTAGTTGATCACTCGGCGATGAGGTTGCCGGAGAAAAACTCAACGGCCTCATCGACCGACCTAAACTCCTCACCTGAGATAGAGAACTCACTCATTTCCTGAAATGCAGGCCACCGCGCCACCGGCAAGCACCACCAAGGTGCCAGTTGCCCTGCAAATGATATTTGAATGGGAAAGTGATCACTACCATGGAGGACATCGACCACTCCCCAATCAAAATCAGGCTGTGCATCCGGAGAGCACAAAGATAGATCGAGGCAGGAAAATGAAGGGGCTCTAGGGCAGTGATGCGTAAACTCATCCACATTTATTACACCCATCTCAAGCTCGTCGATCAGGTCGGCAAGGACTTGACCCCGGTGATAATAGAGCAGTCTCCCCAGAGTGGGTGTCTACCGTTTAGATCTCAGAGCAAGAGATAGGGCCTCAGCAACCATGCCACGACGCGGCGGAAGTTCCCCGCGTCGAAGTCGACTGACGGTGGAATGTACGCAGAAATAACAGTATACCTCCTATCAAGTTACAGCTACAGAGCTACTGCATGAATTGAGATATCTAAAGCGAAGAGAAGAACGGAGACATCATGCCGGATGTAAATCGCACATCCTCCCGCTCGGCCACCATCCCGGGGGCGTGGGGTCGCAAAACCCTTATACCAGGAGAGGGTGGGCAGGGGGCATGCGTCCAGCATGGTATCCTGCAAAAAGATAGCTAACAGGGAACGGGGCGAGACGAGCCACCACAGCAACTCCTAGCTGGCTCAGAGTCCGCGGCAATTCCATTGAAGGAATATGCCCTCTTCAAAGAGAAAACCCTCACGGGAATGGGCGTACGCTTCCCGGAGGCAGAACCCCGTGCGCTCTCGCTTTCGAGGACTTATTGGGGAAGGTTGGGCTCGCCATGCGCTTCTTTTCCTCCCTCCACCTCGAAAGCTTAGGTGGGAGGTCCTCTTTTCGAGAATTCACCGTCTCCGAGCCACCCAGCTCACCACAGTGTGGGCGAATTGAATGAGCCAAAGCTTCTTTAGTGCTGTTCTCCTTTCGGGGGGCAGCTTTAGGAACACCGGAAGATGGCCTGGCGACCAACCTCAGGGATGTTGCCTCCTGTGAGTCTAAAGACTTACGGGAAACGGTCACGCTGGAGGAAGTGGGATGGGGGGCTGGTTTTAGCCTGGGCTGGGTGTGGACCCTTTGTGCCGCCAGCTTTACCAGGGAAGCGCCTGGGGTGGGTGGAACCCGCAGAAGGGTTCCGAATGGGCGCGGAATCAACCGTACTCGTAGGCATGGATGGGCCAGGACGTCCCTGGCAGCGCCGGGCGCGCCAGGACCAAGTTTTTAACCTCGCAAAATGAGAGACGATCCTGAGCCTGAAAGACCAGGATTTTCTTCTCAAGGAGATACACACCACATTGCTTCGAAGAAGCGGGGTGTTTTTTTTTTCTTCTTGGGAGAGGAGGGCGGGGAATGAATCCGCTCCTCCCCTCCGCCGGGAGGAGCCCCCAGGCCAGATTGACCGACCTCAGCAAGGTCCTTCTCCGAGATGAAGAAGGCCCTGGCGGTCGCAGGGGCACCATCAGGAGGAGATCCCTCCCCTCGTTGCACTGCCTTGGAGACCTAAGCTGTTTGAGGAGGCCCTTGCATATGGCCGGACTCGGGTTCGGTGCTTGGTGCCGAGCCTGGATTCACCCCATCTGAGGCTGGGTTGCCTCAAGGAGCATCTATCTTGGGCGGGGGGGAGGGCGGCTCCCTGTTGCCATCCCCCCCAAGGACATCACCTGTGCCATTGGCAGCAGTGTCACAAGTCGAGTTTGGGTAGGCACAGGCCTTGACCCCCACATGTGAGCCAGCAGGTCTTTGGAGGGAAGCGGCCGATGGTCCCGGTCTTCCCTCTCCCCCCTAAGTGGGTTTGCCCTACCGAGCCGCTTCAATGGGGAGTGGTCAGTTATGGGCTGCCCGCTGGCTTTCTTGGCATTCCTTTGGAAAGTAAAGGGGGGGGGACTGCCGCTAGAAAGAGGCAGGCACCCGAGGGCACCTCCAGACAATGGGGTGAGGAGGGAGTCCACTACACCCATAGGCAAAGGAAAGGAGTAAGCCTCCTCTCTGGGCAAAGAATTTTGGAGGTTACCCTGTGAAAGCACAGGGGGCGGGGGACCTCCATTTTTAAGTGGAGCTGCCAGAGGGCGGCTCTGACGGTGGACGAGGAGAAATTGAGGGGAGATATTTTGTTTTTTTTTGTCATCATTGGCCATGGTGACCCTATTTTTTCACGGGATGCATACACTAAACATCCCTCGCAGTAGCCCACTCTGCAAGGGGTGCATACGGGGCTGGCAGAGCCAGGTGCCGCCATTTAAGGCCACCTCTCCCGCCTGGTGACCTGGCAGCCCTTTGGCATGGCGGCTCCAACTTGGGCACGGCATAAAAAGGATAGAGTGTAAAGTGAGAAAGAAAGGGAATGTGAGGAAGGTATGGATGGAGATAAAGCAGGTTGTTAAAAACCCACCATCCCAAACCGGAGCTCAGGGGTTAGGGAACATCATCCCCTCCCCCCCCCCTCAGCCCCGACCCGGGATAGTTGGCTGAGAAGGTCAGCATCTACCCTGTGAAAATAGAGGCCGATCAGAGAAAGTTGTGGGATAGGTTGTAGGGAAGGTGAGGAAGTAGGGGAGAAACACAGGCTGTCTGAAAGAAGGAGAAGAGGCTAAGCTGGGGCCGGACGGGGTGCTGAGTCCCGTTAGCACAGCGACCAGGAAGGCAAATCACCGCGCCCCTTACAGGGTTTTCTTGGACAGTGGTTATGCGGGGATGACTGACTTTTACCTGTTTTTATAACATTTTTTTTCATTGTATAACTTCAAAACTTGCGAAATAACACTCTTGGACTTTCCCTACCTCTCTTGAAACTCTGACGCAATTCAGGAGTCACTTTCATATGCAGTCGCATCTCTGCTTCACAACCATGGCAGTTATAGAGTTCTTATCTACAGAGCAAAATGTTGCTGGATGATTTCAAGAAACTTCTAAAATGTTACTGAAATAGTTCTTATTTTGAACATGTCAATAATTTATTTTGTTAGTTTATTTAGTATAATTTATTTCTTGTATACTATGAAAGCTTCATAAAATATATTAAATGCATGCCTTTATTTACCATGGAAATTCCATTTACATACTCATATTTTTTTAAGTATTTTAATAAAGGAAAATTGTTCTCTTTTTTTGCTTGGTAGTGTATGTGGGTACAGGAGGAGACTTGTGAGAGAAGTCTCAGGGGCAATCAGAGATCTAGAGAATGAAAAGGGTTAGAGTATGGAATGCACAAGAAAATTGCATGAGAGTATGCTAATACCAATGTAATCTATAGAAGTATGGTATGAAGGAAGGAAAGATTATTAGCAAAAGCAATGCAAATGCGCACTTTGAATGAGATAATGGAGGGAAGGGTAGATCAAGTGAAGTGTAAATGGAAGAGGTATATATGGTGTGAGGAAAGATATGAAAAAGATTGCAACCAAGAATATTTTTCAGTAGTAGGCACATTTATGATGATTAGTTGAGAAGAGACTTGAGGATATATAAGGGTGAATGACCTGGTGTGTGATTAGTTGGAAAGCACATAAGAGATAGAATGATGAGTCTGTTTAAGGGTTTATGACAGAGAAGCAGGTAGATTATATTGTCTTCAAGTGCATGAAAATGGTTTATGTAGGTGTGTGCTCGGGGCCATTCACCAGGGAATCAACCCTGTATTGATGAAATGTTACTGGACATAGCACCCTATGGTATGAAGGGCAAAGGGATAGGTAGCTTTATATTTTATAGCGTATAAACAGATAGGGGAGAGTACTTTTAGTGGCAATGATGTATGATCACTCCACTTTGTGGTAAAGTGGTTTATGATAATGAAAGAAATAAAGGTTTGTTCATAGATATTTGGCTATATATACAACTAGAGTGTAACAGTTCCGAGAGCAAGAATAAAAGTTAAACAAACCTGCATAAAGACAATGACTCGTGCTCAAATATGTCAGAAAGTGATTCTCCATTATTTAGGAAGTTAATCTGCGAAGTAAAAAGAAATAAATGCTGAATATTTGTTTTTTCTTTTAATAGCAATCATGACCCTTTTCACTTATCACTTATATCCAGACCTATTCAGGTGGAGGAATGATGGGTAAAACAAAAAAAAATAATTATATAAATGAAAAAAAAGAAGACTATAAAGGACTGCTGTAGCAAGTGTATGGCCTCTAGAAAAAATGTAAGTACACACAAAAAAAGTCTATGGCTCAAGAGTCTCGTCAATGTTACCACAATTGGGGCAGTGCCTTATGTCAGTGTGTCCTGAGAGACCAGGTTAGAGTAAGGGAGGATATTGCATGTTGTGGGAATTTCATAGCATCCCCCCTGTGGTCCATGCAACAGCTAGGAAGTGGGAGTTCAATTTCAGTTTAACCTCATGTTAAATACACCCAAGTGTGGTGGTAATATCATGTCCACTTGGAAATGACTGACCACTATTTTTTTTTTGCACTACAGGGTGGCTAGAGTTAAAAAAAGCCTTGCTTGCAGTGAGGAGGGAGGGGGGGGAGGGGCTTAAAACTAAACAGAGGAAGAAATAAAAAAACAGACAAAGTATGGGATAGTTTTAGGCAATTCACCAGTTTCACGAGGCTTGGCCAGAGCTGAAATCAACTGAGTGACCCACGCCTCACCTTAAGTATAGTCAGGCCAGGAGGATATGCTGTTTATCCTGAAACCAGGTGTACCAGCCTACACAGAACACCTACCTGCACTTCACAAAAATTTAATGAGGAAACAGTCAAATATAGTGGAGCCTTCTCCAAAAAATTGTATAGTCTGCAAGTCTGTGTGCACTGTGCATGATGCAGTGCTGCGGATGCATAAAGCTCGCATCCATAGTCAAGCTTCGAACGAACAAAGGATCGATAAAAAAATAAGGCAGTAGCCCTATCAGCGTCCCAGGCCCTGAAAGTCACATAAAGAATATCCATGGCGTGGGTACAAGAGACCTTAAGGCTATGAATATGAGCCTAGCAGGTGAGGTGTCAGTCAAATATAAGACACAGGAAATGGTGCGAATCCACGACTTTCAGGGAAACCCCATTTATAAACAAGGCTGAGTCAGGGCACCTGAGGATGGCGGCAGAAGTGCACCACCTTAGTCTCGGTGCAAGCATCCCCGGGCAGACTCTCAGGTGGAAGCGGCCCAGAAAATGATATTTGAATGAGAAAGTCCTCACTATCATGGAGGTCATCGACTAACCCCCACCATCAAATCAAGGTCAAGACAGGAATATGAAGCCATTCTCGGGCATTGATGCATAAACTCATCCACATTTAGGACACCTATCTCCAGCTCATCAATCAGGTCAGCAAGGACCTGACCCATAGGATTGATCGAGTAGTCTTCCCAGAGGGGGTGTCTACCTTTCAAATCCCTGAGCAACAGAAAGGGCATCGGCAACCATGCCACGACGCGGCGGAAGTCCCCTGCATCAAAGTCAGCTACTGCCTGAAAGCAGCTATCTAAAGCAAAGAGAAGAATAGAGATATCATGCCGGGTGTAAATCCCGGAGTCTGCGGCAATTCCATTCAAGGAATATTCTCCCCAGGCCTAGCTCGGAGGAGATGTCAGGGCCCTCTTCGAAGTGAAGACCTCACAGGAATGGCTGTACGTTTCCCAGGGGCAAAACTATTGGCACTGTTGACTTCAAATACTTATCGGGGAAGGTTGGGCTATCTATGCGTCTTTTCCTCCCTCTGCCTCAAAACCTTAAGCAGGTGAGGCAGCTTCGGAGGCGGGGGTCCCTCTTTTGGAGGATCCACCGTCTTCGAGTCACCCAGCCTAGCACTTGGTGTGGGCGTAGGAGCTGAAGCTCCTTTCGGGGGGCAGCTTTGGGAACCCCATAAGATGGCCACACGACCAACTTCAGGAGTGTTGCCTCCTGTGAGTCTAACAAATCTGTGGAGGTGTGCAGCTCTTTTGTATTATGGGAAACTATCACACTGGGGGAAGTGGGGGGCTGGTTTTAGCTGGGGCTGAGTGTGAACCCTTTGTGCCGCCAGCTGTACCAGGGAAGAGCCCAGGGTGGGCAGAGGGTGGCTTTTTTTAACATTTAGGTATAAGACATGGAGCACTGGGCGATGCCAGGACTAAGTCTTTAGCCTCACAATATGAGAGGAGATCCTGGGCCTAAATGGCCAAGATTTCCTTGTCAAGGAAATATGCACCACATTGCTTCGAAGAATCAGGGTGCGGCTCTCCGCAATTAACACACTTGTCCACACATGATTTGGACTTATCGTGTGGAGTCTTGATGCAACTTGCACACTTAAGGTAACCCCAACTTTGCATGTCTACAGGAGCGATTCATATGGGTGAAGTGGTGGCAGTGGAGTGGTCCATGAATTGCCTCGCATAAACCACTCATTTCACAGAGTTCATGGTAGAGTGTGGCATCACACTCACCATCATGCATTCAAGTGTTTGAAGGGCACTAATCATGGTCGCCTCGGAAATAGGTCACCTTCGGCTCTCTACTAATCATACTAGCTAGTGCTTTCCTTTGATGGATCATGTTGCCTTTAGCCAACATGCTACCATCAAATGAGCAAATAAACAGAAAGAGTTTGAATCCAGGGGGCTCAAAAATGCCAGGTAATCTCTTAATGAGAGGCACCGACGTAGTAGAGACTCTGCTCTGCGAACTTGCAATTTTGGATTTGTCAGGGACTCTCCACCAGGGGGAGCACCAGGGTTGGATGTGCCGATCTTGGCTTGGTCACTTACCGAAACGGCAGCGGACCCATCCGTCCCTGTGGCTCCCACAGAGGGAGAGGAGCCTTGAGTCTTTTTCCAATTCTTATTCTTTTTAAGAGAGGAGGGTGGGGAATAAACCTGCTTCTCCCCTCCACTGGAAGGAGGCCCTAGGCGAGATGGACCAGACTCAGCAAGATCCTTCTCTGAAATTGAAAAGGTCTTGGCTGTCACAGGGGCACCAGCTGGGGGAGGAGATCCCTCATCTCCTTGTGAGGCCTCGGAGGGCCTGAGCCATTTGAGAAGCTTACACAGGGGCAGACTCAGGCTCTGTGCTGGTCACTGAGCCCAGGGGTTCAACCTCATGAAAGATCCGATCATCTGGGGCTGGGTCACCTTAGGGAGGGAGGGAGGGGGGCGCTCCATGTGGCCATCTCCCCGACAAACCAAGATATCACGGATCTCATTGGAGGTACCTTTTGTCTCATCTTGGGCTGGTGAACCGGCCCAGAGAGTGGGGTAGGTACACTGGCCCCTTGTAGACTCACAATACATGAGTGCAGGACATTAGGGGGCACAGACCGACAGGCCCTGCCATCTCTTGCCCCCTAATCAGGTTGGCTCTATTGAAGTCAATATTGGGCCGCCTGTGTGCTTTCTTGGAAAAGAGGGAGTAACAAGGAAAGTAAGTACCCTAGGAGACCTTACGGTCCATTCAAAGAGGGTACCTTTGGACTAGCAATCGAGCAGGCACATGACTGCTCAATTGTTTTGCGGCCCTAAACGGCCACTTTTCAAGACTCTGTCTAGTCTTGACTTGAACTGGTCAAAAGATTCACTGTTGACAACTTCCACTAGAAGTGCGTTCCACTTACCGCAGATACTGTAGGTGAAAAGATTTCCACACATATTGCGCTTGTAACGCTTCAGTTCAAGTTTGAAGCCGTGATTGCGCGTTCTGTTCTCACTCAGTGTGAAAATATCCCGGTAATCAACATTGTCGAACCCTCGAAGCATTTTGAAAACTTCGAAGAGCTGACCACGCAGTCTACGGGTTTCCAGCGAGAACAGATCTAATTCCCCTAGTCTATGCTCATAACTTTTATGTCGGATAGAGGGAATCAGTTTGGTTGCCCTAGCTTGTACGCGTTCCAACCTTGCGATGTCCTTTTGAAACGAAGGACTCCAAAATTGTACCGCATACTCCAGGTGCTGCCGAACGAGGGAGTTGTACAGACAAAGTACTATCTCCTTGTTACGGTATCCAAACTGGCGCTTTATGTAGCCTAACATCCTTTGGGCTTTCTTCTCTGCCTCGATGCACTGTTTCGAGAACTTGAGGTCGCTAGTGATAGTAACACCTAAGTCCTTCTCAGTGTCACTCGATTCAAGAGCAGTGCCCTTAAGGATATAATGAGATTGGGGGTTTCTGTGGCCGATATGCATTACTTTGCATTTGTTCACATTAAAAGGCATTTGCCATGTGTCCGACCACTCCCCAATCTTCACAAGATCTTCCTGCAGGCGGGCAGTATTTCCATCCTTTGCAACGTTCATACCAAGCTTGGTATCGTCGGCAAATTTGGAAATCTTGGCAACCATGTCACCGTCCATGTCGTTGATGTAGATGATGAATAGTAGTGGTCCCAGGATAGAACCTTGAGGCACCCCGCTAGTAACGGGCACCCACTCAGAAGCCTGTACATTTACCACCACCCGTTGCCGTCTGCCAAGCTCTAGAGAAGGGTGTGAGGGGGAGGGTCGACCGCACTGGTGGGCTTAGGAGATGAGTAAGCCTCCTCTCTGGTACAAGAAATTTGGATGGTCCCCTGAGAAGGCACAGGGGTGGGTGGGGGAGGGTTCCTTTTCTGGCGTGGAGCTACCCAAAAGTAGCTCCGATCATGGTAAAGGGAAGGTTGGATTGCAATTCTTTTTTATTTCCATCATTGACCATAGTGACCCTATAAAATTCACGGGGTGCAAACGCTAACCTCACATACAGTAGCCCACTCTACTGGAGCTCAGGGGGGAGGGGGCATTGTCCCCTTCCCCCTCAGCCCAGATCCAGGATGGTTGGATGAGAGGAAGCTGGTCAAGGTCTACCCTGTTAAATTAGCGGCGGATCAGAGAAAGTTGTAGGGAAAGTGAGAAAGCAGGGTAAGAAAGAAGGAGGCTAAGCTGGGGCCAGACAGGGCACTAAGGAAAGCAAATCGATGTGCGCCTTACCAGGTTGTGGTAGATATAAAGCTCCAGGTCCTGCAGGCGCTGGTAGCAGTAGTATGCACTTCCTCTTCAGGTAAGAGGTCTAAAGGTCTACATCGGGTACCCCCCTGCAGGCAGGGAAATAGGGATAGAACTACCCATTGTCACGATTCCTTGCAACAGATGATTGTGTGTTCTGTTGTGAAGTGAGGAGAGGAAAGACAACGGTGTTGTGATGATCTATGGAAGATCTACCACTCTACATCTACAAATGGTGACAGACCTCTATGTGAGCTGTAGTTTATGTCCACTCTTAACTTAGGAATGAACTTAGTACCTTGACTAGGCTAGCAATAGTAATAGTTGCTGAGTTATAATTGAAAGATTTATTTCTCTAATAAAAATTCAAAAGTGATTCATTATTATTAACCTGTATCATTTCATCTCATCTTTTGCTCATACATTTGATCAAACCTATCTTTTGTTGCATCATCTGATCTTCTTTTTCACAGTTGTGCATGGTGGAAACCCCTCAAATCAGCTCTATAAATTGTCTGCCTGATTTATTGGAGAGGCTCCACACCAGTTAAAGAGCAGAATAGAACACATCTAGAGATCTTCAAAGTATGCTTTCAATGGAATGAGTACCTAGGTAGTAATGGTACTTAATCCGATTAAAACAATTGCCTTAGGCCAAATAATTAACAAGTTAAACAAGGATGAGAAGCAAAACATAACTACTCACAAGATTTGCTGCATATTCTGAGGGATGGAAGGAGAGAAAACCAGACTGTGATTTCTGAATGGTACTTTTGCCCAAGCCTGAAATGTGGCTTAGAATTTGACCATCTAAACGAATTTCTTCAGTTCTCACAACTGGAAAAAAAAACCTGATAGTGAAAGAGTAAAAATACCATGTTGATGGTAACAGTTATAAATTGTAGAATGCAACTAAATGCAACCTTGACTTAAAATGCCATTCTCCATTTTAACCTACCCCTTTTCACTGCAACATTAGGAAATATTTGATATTTTATACATTACCCTGTATTGCAGATCTTAGATTTACCCCAAGCCACTAGAAAATTTTCTCTTTTTACTGCTACATGTGAAATTTCCCATTATCGGTAGTGCAAACCTATTTTTGCAATAATAAGTAAGTTTAAGGGAAAACAAGGTGGCAGCCACCCAATCCTAATGGATTCTCAATGGCAGCGCTGTTTTAAAACGAGGTCGCATGAAAAAAGTCATAAGGGGCGCAGGAAACACTCAATAAAAATGGGGAAAAGCAAAGGATTAAAAGAAAACAGCACAACAGATCCACACTTAAATTACAGGCATAAAGCACACATTCTAAAAACAAGGATGGCTGGGGCAATAAACAAATAACATGCACCAGCCACATGGGAGAGCGCAAGACAAAAGATAAAACAATAAACCTAAACACAAAAATCGAAAGACAATTTATAAAAGGGATAAAATGCCACTTCTGATAGAAATGTAAGGAGGGAAGATGACCGAAGGGAGTCCTCTGTTAAAAGAAAGTGAAGTCAAGCAGGGGGAGGGGCGACGCCAGAAAGGGTAGGAAAGAGGGAATTTTGAAAAGAAGCAAGGCGGGGACAAACTACTAAGATGTGAGCCACAGACAACTCGCCACTGCAAAAGGGACAATCAGGGGCAACTCGGCCTCCACCAGAGTTGCCCCTCGGCAAAGAGCAACCTCCCACCCCTGTTGTCGCTGAGAGCTAGAGGACCAGGGATGGACAGAATGTTCAATAAGGGACAGCTTAGAAGGGGGGAACGAATCCCACTCTCTCTGCAACAAACGAAAGATATACGCCCTGATTACGCGGTAGTAGTCCCTAAAGGGCAGAGGGACGGCATCCCGGACATCAAGAGCAGCCGATCGGCGTCCCCGTAACTCCAACAGAACGCCACCCTGTAACGGGAGGCATTTCTAACCAGGCAGGAACGAATCCGTAAAACCAAACCGCCTCCAAAGCAGGCCGGGAATCGCTAAAAATAATAAAATCCCAAGAAATGAGGGATAAAATCAAATTAAAAGCAAAAAGAACGGCCGTCAACTCGGCGGAAAAACGGATGCTGCAAGAGGGAGAGCGGACCGACGAGACTCCGTAGAGAACACCGAGGTCTGACTTCGAGCAGTCAGTATAGATGGAACACTGATGTGCATGAGAACACGCATGTTCAAGAAACAGGCACTTAAATAGAAGGGGATCAGTAGACCCTTTCTCGAAACTCAAGAAAGCAGTACAGACCTCAGGAGGGAGAAAGCTCCAAAACGGGAGACGGCGGGAATGGGAGGGCTAACAGCCCGGGAATACCCAGGGAGGTGAGATGGTCCCCAACCCGGAACGCCAGAAGCCGGGGTAGAGATGGCCGCCGATCAAAAGAGGACAGGGCAAAATGGCACTCGTTGAAAAGGGAGGAAGGGTACTGCTGAACACGAAACAGGGATCGTAGGCACACCTATAGCTTGTGATATCGCAAGGGAAGCACGCTACTCCCCACAAAAAAGGCTAGGGATAGGCGAGGTGCGAAAGGTTCCACTACTAAGACGGGAGGTCCGCCTCCCCCTGGCGCAGGAATGTGCGACCTATAAAAATGAGTAAAAACAGCGCCCCAAGCGCTGAACGTCACGGATCGGAGAATATTCATGGCGCGGGTACAACAGACACTAAGGCTGCGAATATGAGCCTCCCAGGTGAGGCGTCGGTCAAATACAAGACCAAGGAAACGGTGCGATTCAACCACTTCCAGGTACCCCATTAAGAAACAAATCTGGTTCAGGGTGGAGACGTGGATGGCGGCAGAAGTGCACCACCTTAGTCTTGGCCAAAGAAAGCCGAAACCTGTGCGCTTTGGCATAGCGGGAGACGCGGTTCAATGCCTGTTGGAGTCGACGCTCCAGAGTTCGCATCTGGGCTGCGCCAAAAGAGATCGAAAGGTCGTCCACGTAGAGCGTAGCGAGAACATCTTCCGGCAGCAGCGAGGTGATGCCGTTGATGCTCAGGGCAAAGAGTGTGACACTGAGGTCACTTCTCTGTGGAACATTGGGCCCAAAAAGGCTCTCCCCGCCCGTACGCGAAATCGAGGATCTAGCAAAAATTCAGATATAAAGATTGGGAGGCGTCCCCTTGTCCCCATTATGGGGAGAGTCTCCATGATATGGTATCGCTATGCGGTATCATAGACCTTCTGCAGATCGAAGGAAGCCTGTCTACGAAAGAAGGCCTCGCAGACGGCATTTTCCAGGCGGATCAGAGCATCCGACGAGAAGTGGAACTTGCGGAAGCAGCACTGTGCAAGAGGTTAGAGATATTGGGCGGAAACCGGCGAGCACAGTAGCGATTCACCAGGAATCCGGGAGGAGACCCTCCAACCAGAACCTGTCGAATAAATCTAACAGAAAGACATGCCTCGCTCACCCAGGTGTCGAAGCATGGCGTACGGGACATCGTCCGGAGGATGCGCGGGGTCCGCGAACGAAGCAAGAGCAGAACGTAACTCACTCAGAGTAAACCTGTCATTGAAGGGTTCTCTGCCTCTGGAGGTAAAGTCCAGCCGGCCGCCTTCCGCGACATCACGAGGTGCATTGAATGCTGGCGGAGCAACATCCCGGCTAGAGAATGCGGCCCCATTCTCCTGAAGAAAGGGAGGGGGGTCCTGCGAGAACTTCCCCCGAATCCTTTTGACTCGCTTCCACACCTCTGCTAGAGGGGTCTTCCCGTTAAGTGAAGACACGTATGCCCGCCGAGAGCGGCGGGCGTGCTTCGAAATATACCGGAACCTAGCCCTAGCCCGACGAAATTCACCTACAGTGAAATTGTTCGGGCGGCGCTTATAGCGCATGTAGGCATAGAGCTTCTGCCTGAGTGCCGTATCACACTCTGCTGACCACCACGGGATTGGTCGGCGTGCAAAACGGCCAGACCTTCTAGGAATAGTAGCCAGGCCCCCATCCCGTGGTGGTGGGGTCACAAAACCCTTATACCCAGGGAGGGTGGGTAGGGGGCATGCACCCAGCATCGGGACGAGAATAGCCTCCGCAGCTCCTCCCAGTTGGCCCGGAGTCCACTGCAATTCCATTGAAGGAATATGCCCCCCAGGCCTAGCTCGGAGGGGACGCAGGGGCTTTCTTCGAAGAGAAGAGCCTCACGGGAATGGCCGTAAGCTTCCTAGAGGCAGAACCCCATGCGAATCTTTTCCTCCCTCCGCCTCGAAACCTTAGGCGGGCGTTGCGGCTTCAGAGGCGGGGGGCCCTCTATTCGAGGATCCACCGTCTCTGAGCCACCCAGCCCACTACTAGGCGTGGGCGAAGGAGCCGAAGCTCCTTTGTTGCGGTCCGTCCTCCTTTCGGGGGCAACTTTAGGAACCCCGGAAGATGGCCTGGCAACCAACTTCAGGGGTGTTGCCTCCTGTGAGTCTAACGACTCGGTGGAGGCGCGTGGCCGTTTCGCCTTAAGTGAAACGGGCACGCTGGGGGAAGGGGGGGAGCCCTGGTTTTAGCCGGAGAAGGGGGGGAAGCCCTGGTTTTAGCTGGGGCTGGGCGTGAACCATTTGTTCCGCCAGCTTTACCAGGGAAGCGCCCGGGTTGAGTAGAACCCGCAGAAGGGCTCCGAATGGGTGCAGAAACAACCGTGCTCATTGGCCTGGATGGGCCAGGAGAAGAGGGTGTCTTTCTTAGCATTGAGGCGTAAGACGGCCCTGGCAGAACCAGGCGCGCCAGGACTAAGTCCTTAGCCCCGCGGAATGAGAGACGATCCTGGGCCTGAATGTCCAGGATTTCTTTCTCAAGGAGATATGGACCACATTGCTTTGAAGAAGCGGGGTGCGGCTCTCCGCAATTGACACACTTGGCCACAGACAATTTAGACTTATCGTGTGTGGCCTTGGAGCAATTTATACAGACTTCGGGTGAGCCCGACTTTGCACATCTACATGAGCGATTCGTATGGCCGAAGCGGTGACACTAATAGCACCTCTGCGGCAGTGGCACGAACGTCTTCACGCGGTAGCGGTACCAACCGGCACGCATCGAGTCAGGAAGCTTGTCACAGTCAAACATGATAAAGAGTGTAAGGGTGGGTCTCGATGCCCCTCTCTGTTTTCTCATCACACACTCGACCTTGCCCGCCCTGTGGTCGGCCAGCTCTAGAGCGATATCTTCTATGGAGTAGTCAACAAGTTCCCTCGCATAACTACTCCTTTCATAAAGTTCATGGTAGAGTGCGGCGTCACACTCACCGGGGTGTAATCAAGCGTCCGAAGAGCACTTATCTTGGCCGCCTTGGAAAGATCCGACGCATTCGCCAGAAAGCGCTCGTCTGAAAAATGGGTCACCTTCGGCTCTCAACCAATTACATTAGCTAAAGCTCTCCTCTGAGGGATCATGTTGCCCTTAGCCAACATGGTGCCATCAGTGGAGTGAATAACGAGAAGCATTTGAAGCCAACAGGCTCGAAAACGCTGGGTAATCTCTGAATGAGGGGCCCCGAAGTAATCGAGGCTCCACTCTGCTCTCGACCACTTTTGGTCATAGTCAGGGGCTCTGCTCCTGGAAAGGCAGAGGGGCCGGATGTGCCAATCTTGGCTTGATCGATTACCGAAATGGCAGCAAACCCATCCATCTCTGCGGACCCCGCGGATGGAGAGGAGCCCTGAATCTTCTTAGTCTTTTTTTTTAAAGGTTGAGGATGGGAGGAATGAACCCACTTCTCTCCTCCGCCGGCAGGAGCACCCAGGCTGGATGGACCGGCCTCAGCCAGGTCCTTCTCCGAAATGGAGAAGGTCCTGGCAGTTGTGGTCGCACTGATCAGAGGAGGAGATTCCTCCCCCCCTTCCTTGTACTACCTTGGAAACCCTAGCCGTTTGAGGAGGACATTGCATATGAGCAGAATGGAGTTCGGTGCTTGGCGCCGAGCCCGGATTTGCTCCCATGGAAGGCACTACCCTCTGAGGCTGGGTTGCCTCAAGGACCATGTCTATCTCGGGTGTGGCTTCCATTTGCCATCCCCCCCCCCGAACATCACAGGTCCTATTGGCAGCAGTGTCATTAGTCTCGTCTTGGGAGGCACAGGCCTTAACCCCCACTATGTTTAGTATTCTAACCAGCAGGTCTTTTGATGGAAGCAACCGATGAGGCCTGGCTTCCCTCTCCCCCTAAGGGGGTTTGCCCTACCGAGCCGCTACATTTGGGAGCAGTCAGCTATGGGCTGCCTGCCGGCTTTCTTGGCAGTCCCCTTGGAAAGTAAAGGGGGGACTGCCGCTGGAAAGAGTAAAGTGCCCGAAGGCACCTCCAGACAAGGGGGTGAGGGGGAGTATCCTACACCCGTAGGTGAATGAGAGGAGTAAGCCCCCTCTCCAGTTAGAGAGATTTGGAGGGTCCACTGTGAGAGTACAAGGTGGGGGGGGGGAATCTCCATTTTTTTCTGTGGAGCTGCCCAAAGGCAGCTCCGTTGATTGTGAGGGGGAAAGGGAAGGTTTTTTTTAAAAGATTTGTAGCATTGGGCATGGTGGCCCTAATTTTCTCATATGATGCAAACACTCATCACCTCTTGCAGTAGCCTGCCCTGCAAGGGGTGCGAACGGGGCTGGCAGAGCCGGGTGCCGCCATTCAAGGCCACTCCTCCCGCCTGGTGACCTGGCAGCTCCACCTTAGGCACAGTGTAAAATTGATAGTGTGTGAAGAGAGAAGGAAAAGGGATGCAAGGACGGTATGGGTGGGGATGAAGCAGGTTGTTAAAAACCCACCATCCCAAATGGGAGCTCAGGGGTGAGGGATCATTGTCCCCTCCCCTCTCAGCCCCGATCTGGGATAGTTGGCTGAGAAGAAGGTCAGTATCTACCCTGTGAAATTAGAGGCTGACCAGAGAAAGTTGTGGGGGGTTGTATGAAAAGCGAGGAAACACAATTGTCTGAAGGAAGGAGAAGAGGCTAAGCTGTGATCAGACGTGTTGCTGAGTCCCGTCAGCACGGCGGCTAGGAAGGCAAATCGCCGCGGCCATTACGGGAAAAATCGCCGGAATTTAAAAGAAAAAGGGAATCAAATAATAAGAGGGACTTAACCACTCCGGCCTGGGAATTACGGGCAGTGTGAGGGAACCCCCACGTGGAATCTCTTGAGCAAATCAGAACTTCCATGTGATGCAGAGGGCCCGGTTAGGCCTAAATTGGTAAGCTTAACCACCACCACCCCCTTCCACAAGCGGTAGCCTCGAACCACGTCCCCCATGATTCACCTTTACGCAGACTAGAATAGCCTCTGCAAGAAGATTTGAGGCCATTGGAGAGTAGAGCTGTTTCCCGCTAACCCCCCTCAGGGAGAGCCTCGGACATGAGGAGACACAGAGTTGAGAAGTCTCACCCAGACCCCAGAAGATTCCCCATGGTTCCAAGTCAAGTGCTAGCAACAAAGCAAAGTGACAGCTGAACTATTTTGTGTATATGGAATTAGCCCCAGCCAAGAGGTAATTCCACTGAACGATCTACCCAGAGTGATTTTCCCGACTTCTCCCATTACCTCCTGTCGAAGCCTTCCCCATTTTGGGTAGCTGCAATACTCTCCCCTGGACTGGAAGTTACCGCCCCCCCCCCCTTTGTCTTTGGAGAACCATCATCACTCCAATCTCTTGCTCAGAAGTTCTGAACGGCCACACCTCATGTGCAGAAGACATCCGTAAGCCAACCCCTTTCCCCCCCTTCAGTAACCCAATTGAGTTAATTCCCCCTTTCCTCTACTGATGTGATTTTGCCCATTAATTCTCTGAGGTAATTTTACCCATCAATTCTCTCATTATTTTAGTGTAAATAAAATTATATTTTTGTACATACCTCTTTAAATAACCTTGAGCTCTGCCATTGTCCATAATTTACCGGACCTTGTTGCACTCTCTCGCTACTCAGCCCGTCTAAACTTGTGGTTTCCGTCCCTTTTGTTGGTTCGCTTTCAAGTTATTGGTCCCTCCCTCATAGATATAATATGGTATTGATATAATGTAATGTCATACTATGATATATATATATATATATATATATATATATATATATATATATATATTAATATACATATTATATAAATCTGGTGTCAAGTGTGTTGGGGTAACCTGTGACATTTTAATTTTGTACATCCCTTTTATTTTAAATTTTGTATTTTACTGGCAGAAGGCAAGTTCAAGTTATTTGAAGAGCAGTGGAACGTAATCTATTTAGATTTTGTGTTGGACCCCAGATAATTAGTTTTTTTATGGTGTTCGAATGTTGGAGACTCTCCTGGTTATTAATCTAAAAGAGTTAAGGTCTTTGGTGTCCTAATTCTGGTAGAACCATTTTAATTTTTTTCCAGCTTAGAAACAGCAGAGGTAGGTAGCTGTATCTTAATTTCTTTTTGTGATCAAGGCCTTCACGAATATTCAAGTATTCGTTTCGCGTGGGTAGTGTCCTAGCTCATTCGTGTGTCAGTGTTCCCTCAGTTAACTGGGTAAAAATGTCATCCTTCGAAAAATTCAAGAGTCAGGGTGAAATGTTAGGTCTTGCGGGCAAAGACCTGCTGAATTACGTAAAGGAAGAAGAGAGGAATGAACGGGCAGAGCGAAGTGAAGAGAAACTAAGAAAAACAGAGATGGAGAACAAACTGAAGATGAAGGAGAACAAACTGAAGATGGAGATGGAGGAGAGCAAACTGAAGATGGAGATGGAGAACAAACTAAAAACGGAGATGGAGAACAAACTGAAGATGGAAATGGAGATGGAAGAACGTGAACAAATTAGGCAAGATGAGCTGGAAATGACCTGAAATCAAATGGATTCTCAGTCCATCAGTTCCGGGGTGAAATTCCCCAAACTCCTTCAGTGCACCTTCCCGCTTTCAATGATGTAGAGGACTTTGGGTCATTTTGAGCCCATTTTGAGAGAATCTTTCAGATCAATAGATGGGATCTCGAAAATAATGGCGTCGCTCACTTACTTCCCCTCCTAAATGCCAAGTTAAGGGATATCTTTGTATCCCTTCCCCCGGAAGCAACTTGGGACTATTCCACATTAAAGTCCGAATTGTTAGCCGCTGTTCATATGATTAGCAAATTCTACCGCTCCTGATTCCACCAGGAAAGGATCCGCCCTGGCCAAACATTTCAACAACACAGGTACATCCTCCAAAGACACCTTCAGTGTTGGCTGGATGTGTGCAAGATTCCCCAGGTCTACGAGTCCCTTCTGGACTTCTTCCTTGGGGATCAGCTTTTAGCTGCCGTGACTCCTGAAATTTGCGCCTTCATTAAGGATAACCGTTGTGCCACTTTCAAGGAGTGCTTGGAAGAGGCCGATGTTTACGCGGGTAGTCACAATTTATACCCTAAGGATGTTCAAAAGGCTCCCCAATCACCCCCCCAAAACTAAATTTTATGGTCCTAAGGCCCCTCCTAAATTGGTTCCAAGATTCACCAAGGTTCCTAGTCCCTCGAAGCCAAGAAACTTCCATCCACCTGAGCACTGAGACGTTAAGCCTATCCTTTCTTCTCCCCTGGTTGTGCCGTACCAAAACAACCCGATCATCTGCTACAACTGCAGAGTTCCCGGCCATTACCGCACGAAATGTCCTCAAAACTCCCGATTCGCAAACTCTCAGTCCCACCAAGTGCACCAAATATGGGCCGCCCCTGCTCCTCCTCCGTCGCCTCAGGAGAACCCCGAACCGCCAAAGTTCCAGACCATCAGGTGAAACGGTCTTTGGATAAGGGTTGTCTCAGGTTCGGTGTCTGTCGATGAGCCAAGGTTTGCCCCATTAGAAGACCATGCCATCTGGGTTGAGAATAGCTCCAGGACCATCTCTACCTCAGAAGGGACCTCTAACTAGCCACCTCCCTCTGTGTCTATGGCCCATCATAAACATCAGTGAGGCTGGCATGGTGACTGCAATGATAAGAAAGGGAGAGTAGGCATGCCAGCTCTCATCAATGTGACAAATCATGGACTGTTGGGGTGTTTCGGTAAGGCCCATGGAACAATACGCCTACCTTTCTAAAAGGTTGTTGTGGATCATCTGACTTCAAAGCAAGTGGTCGGGAGTAAGGAAGCTCATCCTCTGCCATGCTGTGTTCTTGGCAGGTCTCTGAAAATGCAAAGTGGGACCCGCTGCCAGTGGAGAGTCGCCTAGAGGCAACTCTGCAAAAGGTGGTGAGGGGGAAACCCATGAAGCCATCGAAAAAGGAGAGGGAGAAACATCCTCTCTGCTAGGAGCCCCTGAGAAAACATGAGGGGGGAGGGCACCTCAGTCCCAGAGGTGGAGCTGCTCAAGGGCAACTCTGAAATGGCAAAAAGGAAACCCCTTTGCTGCAGTCAGTAGGTTGAAGGGGAGCCACTCTACCTGTCACCTTATCCACCCCAACACCAAGGGTGAGGGAGTATTTACAGAGGGGGATGTAGTCCAAAACTTGGGGGCAAGTTTATCAAGACCTACCAAACAACAGATACTTCCTACACCACTAAAGAAACAAGAAGGGGCTTGGTAGGCTAGATCCTGCATTTCAGGTTTTCAGACATTTCCGGGGTCCACCTTGAGTGTGCATTAATTAATGGTGTTAACAAACTACGACAGCCAGGCCAACAGGGCGGATATCCTGGGTAGGACAGAATAATCCATGACAGGGCAGCCAGGATCTAAAGATTTGTTGTGGCAGACCCAAAGACTTTTAATTGGCCTGGCAACCAACAGGGCAGTAAAGCCTGCCCACCACAAGCACCCGAGAACAATCACAGGGTAGTGATCAGTGCATTACATGTAAGGAAGTGGTTCTTGGAGCAAAACCAATATTCCCATTATTCATAACCCAATATTCAGGTTCCCTTGAGGCCTGGTCTCTTGTAACCTGCATGCATTAAAGGGTGTTGGTTTATAGAGGTTGCAAAGCCTGTCATCTGACATGGCATGAAGTAGCTGGTCAGGTTCTTATCCCTCCACAAGTGGGTTGAGGGGATTAAAAGGAATGTTGAGAGGAAGCAAGGAGAAAGTGCACCAAAAAATTTCCCCAGGCCCTATCAAAGAGTTAAATTCAACCCTAATTTGCACTCTGTGCAGGTGAGAAAAGTTCCTCCTGGTACCACGTGCAGGTAGAGAAAATAGGAGTAGCATTAAAAAAAAGGTGCTGTGAGGAAGTAAGGGGTTAGCGCACCAAAAACTTTCCCAGGTCCCATCAGAGAGTTCAAGTCAACCTCAAGCTGGGAGGACATGCATCTCCTCCAGGTACCACCATCAGATTGAGTGTAGGCTGAAAGGTAAAACCAATAAGTTCCACCCATACAAAATGCCACAGCTGTATCTATGGGGGTAATCAAGGGATGCAAACTCTCAAGACTGTGGTTCAAATTGATACAAGTAAACACAGAATAAGAATCAACTAGCATATTAATTGTATGCATCTATTGACATAATTATTTTTATTTTGAATTTTTGGTTGAAGAAATTTTTTTAAATAAACTCACTTTTGTGTATTGCAAAATTGATTACTATATATAATTTATAGTGATTATAGCTGTTGAATGGTTGTGTTTAATATTTAAATTTGATTGCTATATATTTCTATGCCAAGGTTTGTCTAATGCCTAGCTTCTCTAAGTGTGTACAAAAACAAATTATATACATAACTTATGAAACAACAAACCTTCTTTAAATGTTTTGTCCAATTTTCCAAGTATATTTGAATTTAGATCTTCAATATTGCATCCTCCATCTCCTGCTTCATCAGACATCTGCTTCACAGTTTCCCATATTCCAAAGTAGTTATTCTTTATTTCTTGGTATTTGACATTATCTGGGTTTCCCTGCAAGTGGAATACAAGTAATAATATTCTTAATATAAATTTCTTATGGTAAATATTATATACAGGGTGAGTGTGGCAATAGTCAATAGCTACAAACAAAAATAAAGGAACAGGTGGGAAAAGGCTATTGCAATGAGCTCTCTCACCTAATGCCTCCCCACTGATAACCCACCAACCTCAAACAAGGCTTTCATTTTCCAGGGGAAAATGAGCTTTTGACTTGGCATCAGGCTGGTGAGTTTGGAAGCAATGGTTAATAATAAAACCAGTAAAAATCTAAACTCTATGAAATAGAAGAAATTCAAATAACCAAATGATAACAAATGAAAATGAATAGATATTTTTCTTATAAAGAAACAATGGACATTGGTGGTGCAAGATTCCATATATAATGTAGCATATAACTTTACATGAAAGGAAATAAAAAATAGCCACTAAATTTATCAAACCAGTATTAAAAATATGAAGTAGATATCCCCCAATAATTAAGTCTTTCCATCTGTATGATAGTATGATTGAAATGGGCAAATGTATTTTTTTATTTTACTGAAAATGTCTACCTCTTTCCTTCAATTTTCCACAAAGTTAATTGTAACCTTTGTTTCGGGATGTCCTGTTGTGTGTGCAACCCTGCATAATTTAATTGAATTTGCTTAATATCCTTTCTTAGTCTGCTTGCACTTTTGGCTGCACTAATTTTCAACTAGGCCTTCTCAGGAAACACATTATGCTTTACATGACTTCTTTTTTTATTGTTCTGTTTAACTTGCATGACGCTGATTAATTTTTATTATACCTGTATATATTCGTGTTTCATTATGTGTTCTGCCAATGGGTTAGTTTATGTAAAGATAAAAGCAAGTTATTTTTCATTTCTTTTTTAGGGCAATGAAAGTTTAGCCCATGGAAACTTGAACAACACTTCTCACTTTCACTAATTTCATTGTTTTGAAAATTGCACCAATGTGCTATCTCTTGTTGTGGTTGTAATGCATGTAGGAAAACTGTGTAGTGTCAATTTTCTTTCTATATGTACCATTGATTTGGGTTGAGGAAAGTGTCCTGGAGTTTGGCAGGTGACCTCAATAAGTCAATACAGAACTTATTTGTATGCATTTTATTCTTGAAACTAGTCTTGTGACTGTGTTGACTGTCTATGTTGTGCTACTGTGGGCTTGGGTCTTGTTAGGCTAGAAATGAAGCCTAGAGCACTATTGTAATAATTGTAGGTTCTGGGTTTTTTTAAAAACAACCAGTATCCCTGTATATGATTTTGGATTTAGGGCATTTTGATCACACACTCGCCTGACTCCTTTCTCTTCATGAGTAATAATTACTAACCAGTTGTAATCCCTCCTGACTTTCACCCTTGTCTATTCTGGTTCCAACCCCACAACCAGAATCCAATAAAATACATTGCATACACACCCATAATGAACTTTAAAAGCAACTGCCCAATACCCTACTTCAAAGTGCCCCACCTGACTTTTGCATATACACTCCCTACATGAATACAAAAATAGAATAAACCTCAACACCACCCAAAGTGAGCCTGGTGCAACCTCCAGCACCTAAAAAATACTACATATCTTATTCTATCCTGCCTTTCCCTTGACTAGTTCAAAACTTCTTTCAATATAATGATGTGACATCATTCCTGAGTGCTGTTAGCTTTGAATAGGGCCAATAATCCAGAAGGGCTATCTTACATACTAAAATAATGAAAAATCACTAAAACGCTACAGTAGACAATACTGACTGAATGCAATAAATATATAATGGTAATTGTGTAGAGTATGGCCGGATCCGAGTCCTAGCTTATTTTGGGGCTATTTTTCTGAGCTGAAATCTATGTGGACAAAGTTTATGGCGATTTCCTATTATATACTGGGGGTGCTGTGCTCCCCCTCCCCAAATGATTGAAATCTCAGGATCATTGTAGGCCTATCCCCCCGACGAACCGTCCCCAACAATGAGCCGACCCTCAAAATAAGCTCCGCCCATACTCGCAACATTTACCTATATAATTTAGGAGATTGCTGCTTTAAGGAGAAATATTGTTCAATCTTGGGTACATGTGAAACCAGCACTTCCAAACTGAGACAAGGTCAGTTGTAACTGACATTGGCATTGTGACTCATATATGCCTTGAGTTTTGGTATCCCATGTGGCATGGTTGCTGCAGGATTTGTGGTATTGCAACAGAAAGTAGGAATATAGGGACAAGATAGATTGTCTCATGGTGTATATTTGGGGATTCTTCTACTAGTATCACTTAGTATCATTATCTGCATCATATGGCCTTAGGCCATATATAAAAAAAAAATTGCAGGTGAAACTGTTTCTGCAAAAGAAGTGTATTGAAAAATGACTACACAACAAAGCCTCACATGATGAAACAAAAGCCAAGATGCACAACATGAAGCTGGATGATTTTATTTTTTAAGGGGCTATCTGCAGACTGCCCACTTGGGCATAAGTAGCCGCAATCAAACAGCCTAGCTCTAGGCTACTTTAAATAAAAATGTGAAAACAAAACAACGATAAAAAGGGAAGATGACAACAATTAGGAAGCAAGAACCGGCGTCAGGGGGAGGTCCCCCTCAACCCAGCGCAGGAGCGTGTGACCTACAAAGAAAACAACAATAACAAAAAAAACCTGGTTAAATAAAAGGGAGAAGACCGACCTCCAGCCAAAAGTCTAGAAGTCCACCAGTCAAGGTGCACACACTCGTCCCGAGTACAAGGGACAGGAGGTAGCAACCCCGTCCATCCCAGTACCGTGACAGGTAACATGCGCCAAGATCACCCAGACTGGGACATTCGACAAGAATGTGCCCAACAGTCTGGGGGACGACGCAGTCATCACAATAGAGCGCAGGCGAGCGCTTCATCAAATGGCGTACGGGACATCGTCCGGACCATGGGCGGTGTCCGCGCACAAAACAAGAGCGGAACGCAACTCACTCACAGTAAACGTGTCGTTGAAGGGTTCTCCGCCTCTGGAGGTAAAGTCCAGTCAGCGGCCTTCCGCGACATCACGACGTGCATTGAATGCTGGCGGAGCAGCATCCCGGCTAGAGAAAGCGGTTGCGAAAGATTCCGCAACGGAGGTGGGGTGCGAGATTGCGGTCCCATTCCCCTGGAGAATGGGAGGGGGGTCCTGTGAGAACTTGCCCCGAATCCTTTTGACTCGCTTCCACACCTCTGCTAGAGGGGTTTTCCCGTTAAGTGAAGACATGTATGCCCGCTAAGAAGAGCGGCCGGCGTGCTTCGAAATATACCGGAACCTTGCCCTAGCCCGACGAAATTCAGCGACAGTGAAATCTTTCGGGTGGCACTATAGCGCATGTAGGCATAACGCTTCTGTTTGAGGGCGATCTCACACTCAGCTGACCACCACGGGATTGGTAGGGGTGCAAAATGGCCAGATGTTCTGGGAATAGTAGTCAGGCCCGCGGCGATGAGGTTACCGGGAATAACTCAACGGCCTCATCTACCGACCTAAACTCCTCGACTGAGATAGAGAATTCAGTAATTTACTGAAATGCAGGCAACCGCTAAGCACCACCGAGGTGGGCTCTCAGGCGGCCGTTGCCCTGAAAATTATATTTGAATGGGAAAGTGATCACTACCATGGAGGTCATCGACCACCCCCCAATCAAAATCAGGCTGTGCATCCGAAGAGCACAAAGATAGATCGAGGCAAGAAAATGAAGCGGTTCTCAGGCAGTGATTTGTAAACTCATCCACATTTAGGACACCTATCTCAAGCTCTACGATCAGATCGGCCAGGACTTGTCACCTGGGATTTATTGAGTAATCTCCCCAGAGAGGATGCCTGCCATTCAGATCTCCAAGCAAGAGAAAGGGCCTCAGCAACTGTGCCACGATGCGGCGGAAGTCCTCGGCGTCAAAGTCAGCTGACGGTGGAATGTACACAGAAATGATAGTATACATCCTATCCAGGTGAAGATGGCCAGCTACTGCCTGAAAGGAGGTATCTAAAGTTAAAGCAAGAATGGAGACATCATGCCGGGTGTAAACCGGGCATCCACCAGTCAGACCCGGCACCGCCATCTCGTGGTAGTGGGGTTGCAAAACCCTTATACCCCGGGAGGGCGGGGCACGCGACTAGCATGGTCTCCTGCAAAAAAATAGCTGATGGGACAAGACGAGACGAGCCTCCGCAGCTCCTCCCAGTTGGCCCTCTTCGAACAGAAGAGCCGCTATCGTAGGCAGAACCGCAGTCGCTGCTGGCCGGACAATACGGTGAAGGCGTTGTCGCCTTCGAAGACTTATTGGGGGAGTTTGGACACGCCATGCAAGTCTTTTCCTCCCTCCACTACGATACCTTAGGCAGGTGTTGCGGCTTCGGAGGCCCCTATTTTTGAGGATCCACCGTCTTCAAGACACTCAGCCCACCACTAGGAATGGGTGAAGGAGCCCAAGCTCCTTTCTTGTGAAGAAGGTATAGGTGGGGATGACGCAGGTTATTAAAAATTAACCATCCCAGACTGGAGCTCAGGAGTTATAGAACATTGTCCCCTCTTCTCTCAGCCCCAATCTGGGACTGTTGTCTGAGAAGAAGGTAAGCATCTACCCTGTGAAATTAGAGGTTGACCAGAAAAGTTGTGGGAGAGGTTGTAGGGGAAGTGAGGAGGTAGGTGAGAAATACAGGCTATCTGAAAGAAGGAAGAGAGGCTAAGCTGGGGCCAGATGGAGTGCTAAAAAGACTCGGGGCTCCTCTCCATCCGTGGGGGGTGCACGGACGGATGGGTCTGCTGCTTTGGTTAAGCCACCAAGCCAAGCTTGGCACATCCAGCCCCTCTAGCCCCCCCCCCAGGATGTGGAGCCCCCGACTAAAACTAAAAGTGTGCAGGGTGGAGCCTTGATAACATTGGGGCACCTCATTCAGAGGTTACCTGGTGTTTTCGAGCCCATTGGCTTCAAACGCTTCCTCGTTAATCACTCCACCGATGGCAGCATGTAGGCCAAGGGCAACATGATCCATCAGAGGAGAGCTTTAGCTAGTATAATTGGTAGAGATCTGAAGGTGACCCGTTTCTCAGACAGGAGCCTTCTGGCGAATAGGGCGGATCCCTCTGAGGTGGCCAAGATAAGTGCTCTTCAGACAATTAATGGCACCCCGGTGAATGTGACGCTGCACTCTTCCATAAACTTTGTGAAAGGAGTAGTTTATGCACAGGAACTCGTTGATTACTCCATAGAGGACATTACCTTAGAGCTGCATGTTGGTACCACTACCGCGTGAAGGCATTTGTGCCACTGACGCGGCGGTGCTATTACTGTCACCGCTTCGGCCATATGAATAGTTCATGTGGACCGGCAAAGTCGGGGTTACGCGGGAACTGTGCCAGTGCATACGGATGGCTCCAAGTCTGAAGATGGGGTCGGCTTCCACGCCATATCCCCTCTGTTTGAAGTCAGCGGGGCTATGCCAGGCGCTGCATCTGTCTTCACAGCCGAGCTGGTGACAATACACCACTCAATACGGGAGATTATGTGATGTACCCGGTTCGGAGACCGGATTGTGATCTATAGTGACTCAAAGAGCACCCTGAGTGCTCTTGGGGCATTGGAATCTCCGTATCCCCTGGTTTGCGATATCTGTGACACCAAGGTTTTGGAGAGCCAGGTGGATGTCGAGATTATCTTCTGCTGGATTCCTGGACATGTAGGAATTGCAGGGAATGAGTGCGCCAAAAAGTCTGCTTGGCAAAGACGATGGGAGACGGTCGAAGGGAACTTAAAGTTGAGTGCCATTGCGCTGCGACTGTTGTCATGGACCTATCCCCCAAGGCCGCAATGGCTTCAGGTCGCTTTCTGTCGTCTCTGTATCTGACACACTCGTGTGACGCATCGCCATTTGATGGAGCACTCACCTGCTCCCTATTGTGACTGTTCTGCACATTCTTGTTGAATGTCCCAGTCTGGATGATCTTCGCGCATGTTACCTGTCCCAGTACCGGGATGGGCAGGGTCGCTACCGCCTGTCCCTTGTATTCGGACGAGTGCGTGCACATTGACTGGTGATCTTGTTGACTTTTGGGGGAAGGCCGGCATTCTCCCTTTTATTTAATTAGGTTTTGTTGTTTTTTGCTATTGGTTTTCTTTGTAAGTCGCACACTCCTGCGCTGAGGGGAGGGGGGCCTGCACCGAGGGGAGGGGGGCCTGCACCGAGGGGAGGGGGACCTCCCCCCGACATTGGAGCTTTTTTCCTAATTGTCATCTTCCCTTTTAACTTTTTTTTTCAAATTTTTATTTTAAAGTAGCCTAAAACTAGGCTGTTTGTTTGTGGTGACATACTCAAGTGGGCAGTCTCCAGATAGCCCCTTAAAAAAAATCCTGTTATTTTTAGGAGAGGAGGGCAGGGAATGAACCCGCTTCTCCCCTCTGCCCGCAGGAGCCCCCAGGCCAGATGGACCGGCCTCAGCTATGTCTTTCTCTGAAATGGAGAAGGTTCTGGCAGTCATAAGGGCACCGGTTGGAGAAGATCCCTCCCCTCCTTGTCCTACCTCGGAAACCTTAGCCGTTTGAGGAAGACTTTGCATAGGGGCAGATTCTGGTTCGGTGCTTGTTCCTGAGCCCGGATTCGCTCCCATGGAAGACCTTACCATCTGAAGCTGGGTTGCCTCAAGGACCATGTCTATCTCAGGCAAGGCCTCCAGTTGGCCATCCATCCCCCCAGGACATTGCAGGTCTCGTTGGCAGCATTGTCACTAGTCACGTGTGGGGAGGCACAGGCCTTGACCCAGGCAAGGTTCAATATTCTTGCGAGCATGTCTTTAGAGGGAAGCGACCGAAGGGGCCTGGCTTCCCTCTCCCCCCTAAGGGGGTTTGCCCTACTGAGCCACTTCATTGGGGACCGGTCGGCTATGGGCTGCCTGCTGGCTTTCTTGGCAGTCCCCTTGGAAAGAAAAGGAGGAACTGCCGCTGGAAACAGGGAAGTGCCTGAAAGCACCTCCAGAGAAGGGGGTGAGGGGGAGTCCTCTACACCCATAGGCGAAGGAGAGGAGTAAGCCTCCTCTCTGGTTAGATGAATTTGGAGGGTCCCCTGCACAAAACAGAGGGGATGGACCTCCATTTTTACTGTGGAGCTGCCCGGAGGCAGCTCCGTCGATGGAACATGGGAAGTTGAGGGTTGATTTTCTATTTGTTCATAATTGGGCATGGTGACCCTATATTTTATATGGGAAGCAATCGTTCATCACCCCTCGTAGTAGCCCACTCTGCAAGGGGTGTGTACAAGGCTGGCAGAGCCAGGTGCCGCCATTTAAGGCCACCCCTCCCGCCTGGTGACCTGGCAGCTCCACCTTGGGCATGGCATAAAATTGATAGTGTGTGAAGAGAGAAGGAAAAGGGATGTGAGGAAGGGATGGGTGTGGATGAAGCAAGTTGTTAAAAAAACCACCATCCCAAACTGGAGCTCTGGTGTGAGTGAGCATTGTCCCCTCCCCTCTCAGCCCAGTTGGCTGAGAAGAAAGTCAGCATCGACCCTGTGAAATTAGAGGCTGACCAGAGAAAGTTGTTGGAGAGGTTGTATGAAAGGCAAGGAAACAGTGGGGAAACACAAGTGTCTGAAGGAAGGAGAAGAGGCTAAGCTGGTGTCAGACGGGGTGCTGAGCCCCATCAGCACTGCGGCCAGGATGGCAAATCGCCACGCCCCTTACAGGGTGAAGCTGGATGAAGGAATACAACAATTTAAGCAGTTTTAGATGAGATTCATACATATAAACTTGTTTTAAAAATATATGTTTATTTTTATGTTAATACTTACAATTACATCAACCATCTTTTGTGGCAATTTGTCTAAATTATCTGTAATGGATGACATTTTTTACAATGATGTAACAGAAATTCAGATGTTTTCTTCTTTGCAATTTAATAATTAATATTTCAGATATAGTAACTAAATAATATACACAAGGCCTTATTATTGCCCAGCTATCAAAATTTACAGAAGAACTGAAAATAAGAGAATTGCATGAGGTATAAACTTACTCATTTGAACAATCAATAAAAAAATTGACTGGTATTAAAACCACCAGATTCAAGAAATTTTCCAGTAATTACACTTACTGATGACTGGTGAATGATTTGGATACAGGAACCCTTCTCCCCTACTACTAGTGTGAGTTCTAATCAAACAACCCTTTAGCTTAAAATCAGTGACTTCATATCACTTGGATATTTTAGCAATAACTGAGACATAGCTTATTCCTTGCATTGCTGATTCTTTTATTCATTTAAATGGATATAAATTTGTGAGGACTGGCAGTAAAGATAAAACCCAGAAACATAGTATTGGTATTTATGCAAAAAGTTAAATTAATTTTTTTTAATAAATTAACTCTTCCAGCACATGAATTCATGTTGGCAGACTAAAATATATTTAGTAGTAGTATATACACAACTATCTTATTCACTAGTGAATAAACTCATGGTCATTAAACTTCTTAGGTAATTTCTGCTTAGGGGAAATTTTTTTTATTATAGGTAATTTTAATCTTCCTTTGGTAAGTGCAATAATGAATCCTCCTTTGCTCATTAAGATTAATGGTTGAATTATTTACTGTTTTGGCTTACTTTGTTTAACTCAGTAGGTAACCAAACCACCATATTTCTCATGGGTTACTATCTTTGATTTGATTCTAAGTTCTGAACAGGAACAAATTGGGTTCATGACAGTTCTATTCCAATTACCTTCCTGTAGTTTTTTACCAGCTGGAATCCCATTGAATACATTCAAAACGCCTGGCCATAGTATTATTAATGGATTGAGAGACATTGATTGGGACTGCGAATTTTGGAATGGCAATTCAGATCAGATGTTTAGTTTCCATACTACCCTGGACCCATAAACAACATATTCCCAACAGATATAGGCAAGGTGCCTGGAACTTCTAAGAGACTTCAATTCAATAAAGCTCTGGCCTGGTATCAATACAAGCAAGCTCATATTAACACAGCAGAAGATCGCCACAAGCATTAGAGGCCTGAGAACCATTTAATCTTCTCAACATGACATGGCAAAACTTCTTTCATTTTATATGACAATGCAATTATGAGAATTCTAAGAGTTGGGCTTGTGAAATTAGTTAATGGTTTTCTAACAAGTGCAGTATGCAGATAAATTTGCAACATATCAGTTGTATACAAGTAATAGTGATGCAATTACTTTGACAGTTAAGTTTAAGTTTAAGGGAAAAACCAGGTGGCAGCTGCCCAATCCTAATAGATTCTTAATGGCAGCACTGTTAAAACGGAGTCGCACAAAAAAAGTCAGAAGAGGTGTGGGAGACACTCAATAAATATGGGAAAAAGCAAAGGATTAGAAAAAACAGTAAAACACACAGAGATGCACACTTAAATTACGGGCATACAGCACTTATTCTAAAAACAAGGGCGGCTGGGGGAATAAACAAATGACATGCACCAGCAGCAGGGGAGGGCACAGGATAAAAATAAAACAAACCTAAAGACAAAAATGGAAAGAATTTATAAAAGGGATAAAATGCCACTTCATGATAGAAATGTAAGGAGGGAGGACAACCGAAGGGAGTCCTCTGATAAAATAGAGCAAAGTGGAGCCGGGAAGGCGACACCAGAAAGGGTAGAGAAGCAAGAATTTCATAGAGAAGCAAGGCGGGGACAAACTACTAAAATGTAAGCCACAGACAGCTTGCCACTGCAAAATAGACAACCAGGAGCAACTTGGCCTCCTCTGGAAACTAAATAGCCATGGGTAAGTCATATGTGCACAATTTGCAACCTGCAAAGAGCAACCTCCCAAGGCCAGAGTCGTTGAGAACTAGAGGACCAGGAATGGACAGAGAGTTTAATAAGGGGCAGCTTAGAAGAGGCGAATGAATCCCATTCTTTCTGCCACAAACAAAAGACATACACCCTGATTACAGGGTGGGAATCCCTAAAGGGCATAGGGGCTGGATCCGGCATCTCGAGGGCAGCTGAGCAGGCCAGTCAATCAGCCGCCTCGTTGCCTGGGACTCCAATATGAGTCGGAGCCCAACAGAATGCCACGCTGTAAGGAGAGGCATTTGTGACCAACCAGGAACGAATCCATGCTAAGACTAAAGCTAATAGGATATTGGGATTCATTAGGAGGAGTGTAAGCAATAAGTGCTGAAGTCATTCTAAAACTGTATCTGGCGCTAATTAGGCCTCATCTAGACTATGCAGTACAATTTTGGTCACCATATTATAGGAAGGATATTGATTTGCTTGAGTCTGTGCAGAGAAGGATGACAAAGATGATTGGTGTGCTAAGGAACTTACCTTATGGTGAAAGGCTCAGAAAACTAAATCTACATACATTGGAAAGGAGAAGAGTCAGAGGGAAATTGATTGAAGTCTTCAAATGGGTAAAAGGATATAATAAAGGAGATCTGGGTAAGGTTCTTATACTTAGTGAACATGACAGGACACGTAGCAATGGGTTTAAGCTTGATAAGTATAGGTTTAGGAAGGAGATTGGGAGGAATTGGTTTACAAATCGTGTGGTAGATGAATGGAATAGGCTCACTAGACATGTGATAGAAGCCTCCTCTCTGGGTAGTTTTACGAATAGATTAGATAAATATATGGATGAAGTTGCTAGATGGGACTGACTTTTTTTATGTACATATGTATATATTTTTCTAAGGAGTGGGGAGATTATATTTTGCGGTTGCATGAATGGACATAATCCTCTGGATGCATTTTATGTATATTGTAGATTAGATCTGACGAACTCCTGTAAAGGGTGACAATGTTGATGACTTTTCTCTGGTAAGAAATCTTTTGTGTGTTGACTGGAACAGGAGCTGCCAAGTGTAGGCCATGAATGGTCTTTTGCAGTCTCCTTCTTTTCTTATGTTCATAAAACCAAAGGGTGTGTGGACGTAAAAGAACTAACTGCCTCTAATGCAGACAGGGAATCGCTAAAAACAATAAACTCTGAAGAATTGAGGAATAAAATCAAATTAAAAGCCAAAAGAATGGCTGGTAAATATGTAGACGAGCGGCCCGGCCGATAAAATGTACTATTTTCATCTGTGTTCCAAAATGTTTCATGTTTTTGGAGTGCATTTAGGGGACAGCTCGTGTGGGGGTAAACACAAGGGGGGAACACATTATGAATATCCTGAGTTAAGAACATAAGAACATAAGAAAAGAAGGAGACTGCAAAAGACCATTCATGGCCTACACTTGGCAGCTCCTGTTCCAGTCATCACACAAAAGATTTCTTACCAGAGAAAAGTCATCAACATTGTCACCCTTTACAGGAGTTCGTCAGATCTAATCTACAATATACATAAAATGCATCCAGAGGATTATGTCCATTCATGCAACCGCAAAATAATCTCCCCACTCCTTAGAAAAATATATACATATGTACATAAAAAAATCAGTCCCATCTAGCAGCTTCATTCATATATTTATCTAATCTATTCTTAAAACTACCCAGAGAGGAGGCTTCTATCACATGTCTAGTGAGCCTATTCAATTCATCTACCACACGATTTGTAAACCAATTCCTCCCAATCTCCTTCCTAAACCTATACTTATCAAGCTTAAACCCATTGCTACGTGTCCTGTCATGTTCACTAAGTATAAGAACCTTACCCAGATCCCCTTTATTATATCCTTTTACCCATTTGAAGACTTCAATCAATTCCCCTCTGACTCTTCTCCTTTCCAATGTATGTAGATTTAGTTTTCTGAGCCTTTCACCATAAGGTAAGTTCCTTAGCACACCAATCATCTTTGTCATCCTTCTCTGCACAGACTCAAGCAAATCAATATCCTTCCTATAATATGGTGACCAAAATTGTACTGCATAGTCTAGATGAGGCCTAACTAGCGCCAGATACAGTTTTAGAATGACTTCAGCACTCTTATTGCTTACACTCCTCCTAATGAATCCCAATATCCTATTAGCTTTATTCTTAGCATTTAGGCATTGCTTTCTAGGACGAAGGTCTGAACTTACCAAAATACCCAAGTCCCTCTCACAATCGGTCCTCCCTAAATTTCTCCCATTTAATTTATAACTATTCAGTGGATTATTTCTACCTATACTAAGTAAACTACATTTGTCTATGTTAAACTTCATTTGCCATTTCTCAGCCCAATTGGACAGAATGGTCAATTCCTCCTGCATTACAACAGCATCAGAATCAGCCCTAATGGCCCTACCTAGCTTAGTATCATCAGCAAATTTACTCAGGTCACTACTTATACCTATGTCAAGATCATTAATATAAATTAAGAATAGCAAGGGACCCAAAACAGATCCTTGTGGAACTCCACTGCTAACACACCCCCACTCAGATTTAACTCCATCTATACTAACTTTTTGCTGTCTGTCACCAAGCCATGACTGAATCCACCTAAATATACTGCCATCGATCCCGTGTGCTTTAACTTTGCTCAGAAGCCGTAAGTGTGGCACTCGATCAAAAGCCTTACTAAAGTCCAAGTATAAAATATCATAGTTTTCATCATTATCTGCTGCTTCATACACCTTACTATAAAAAGACAGCAAATTAGTCAGGCAGGATTTACCCTTACTAAAGCCATGCTGTGATTCTTTTATCAACTTATGCTTATCCAAGTGATCCCTAATATTCCTTGCTATAATAGATTCCATCATTTTCCCTACCACTGATGTCAAACTTACTGGTCTGTAATTAGACATATTTGTTTTATCCCCTTTCTTAAATATAGGTATCACATTGGCTTTCTTCCATGCCACTGGCACAATGCCACTCTCCAATGATTTTCTAAAGATGCATGCTAGGGGCTCACTTAACACATCCTTACATTCTTTCAAAATTCTAGGAAAGACCTCATCAGGACCGGGTGCTTTACTACTTTTGATTTTATCAATTTCCTTTGTCACTATCTCCTTTGTGATCAAGATATCCTTTAATTTCTCTTCATCATTACCCCGAAAGATCATTGACACCTCGGATATATTTAGAGTATCCTCCTGTGTAAATACTGAGAGAAAAAAGTCATTTAGCATTCCAGCCATTGAGTCCCTATCACTCACTAATTCTCCATTGGAATCTATAAGTGGGCCTATTTTATCTCTAACCTTAGTTTTGTATAATTGATAAAAACTTTTAGGATCTTCCTTTGCCCTATTTGCCACTTTAATTTCATAATTTCTCCTTGCTACTCTAACTAACTTTTTAACATCTCTTGCTAGTTCATTATATCTCTGCCTTAAGTGATCCTCTCCATTTTTTATTTTCCTATAAATGCCCTTTTTAATGCCAATATAATGCTTAATTTTATCTGTCATCCATTTTGGGTCATTATTTTTAGTCCTAATGTTCTGTTATAATGTTCTGACGTTTACAGAGGTGAATGCTTTAACTACATCATGTCAGCGTCTTTAATGGTTTTGCGAATTATAATATGAGTTGGGAGGGGGGGGGTATGACATCAGAAATGCTTGATTTATATTTTTTCCCACTTAATAGCTTTTTATTATCCTCATTCGGAGTCATTTTTATTTGTCAATATATTTTTCCCCATTTTACTATATTTGTTACCTTCTTTTATACATTTAAATGTAATTAGCTAGATCATTTCAAGGAACTACTTGTTTTTTAGCAGTTTGGGTGTCAAACATTCCCCTTTTACGCAGTTTGAAAATAATCATCGAATTGTGAACTTTGTCAGTCGTCTATTGCGGAATTATTAACCCTAGTTTCTGATAAAGATAAATTAAACACCTTTTTGGATGTTCATAATTTAGTGCAAATTAAAAGCGAATGCGACATTTGTGGCCGAGCATTAGATATGAACCCTAACTTTGAATTTAGATGCTCGAAAATAAACTGTGATTCAAGTCAGCTAGATTTTGAATAGGACGCAGACGCACAAAATAAATAGGCTTTCCTCTTCGCTATTTCGGAAGTATAACCACTGCAATTAGTATGGAAACAGCGTGTTTCGTTTGTGTTTTCCGGCAATTTTGTTACAAAAAATGGCCTACATAAACAACATTTTTGGTTTGTTTACTTTTGGGCATTTTTTTAATACAAAAAATGGCGCAGCTATCATTTGAAGAAAACTCTAACGAGCATGAATATTCAAACACGGGTGAACGATAATATTTACACAAAAATATTTTTTCCGGCCGGCCGCTCGTCTACATGTTTACCGAATGGCCGTCAACTCTGCAGTAAAAACGGATTCTACAGGAGGGAGGGCGGACCGAAGAGACTCTGTAGAGGACACCGCGGCTGCTCCAACACAGGGATAGAAGGGCTAAATTGTTTCTATACAAATGATCGTAGTCTTAGAAACAAGAAGGATGAGCTATTTAGTTATATTAGCAATGAAGATATAGATATATTATGTTACTGAATGATGGGTTAATGAAATAGAATTTAGTGACACTATAAGTGAATTTGATTTACAGGGCTAAAATATGTAACATAACATAACATAACATAATTACACGGATGACAAAAGCCACAAGGGCCTATCAAAGGTCATCCGCCTCCGTCAAAACCCACCCACAAAAAGCACCATCACCAGGGGAAGACAAAAGCAAAGTCCCCCACAATATAATATAACGGATGACAAAAGCCACAAGGGCTCATCATAGGTCATCCGAGTCAAGCGGCCTCTTTTTCAAGGCACCCAAACTCCCAGGAAAACTACATCCAGAGGATTGCATCCAGAAACAAGGGTATCACCAATCAAGGCTTGTCAAGAACTAAATCATGCAGCTATAGATATATACAAACAATATTAATATATACAAAACTTAGGAACCATCACAACCTTCCCTTCCCATAAACTCATCCAACCTACTCTTAAATACATTTAGATTTGGACTACCTACTACCCTCTGCGGCAATTTGTTCCAGAAGTCTACCACTCTATTGGTGAAAAAATACTTTCTTAAATCCAACCTACACCCTTGCTTTTTAATTTTCAAGTGGTGACCTCTAGTCCGATTTCCATCATCTAACTCAAAAAACTTGCTAACATCCAATTTATCTATCCCGGAAAAAATTTTAAAGAGCTCAATCATATCCCCTCTCACACACCTCCTTTCGAACGAGAACATATTTAATACCCTCAGTCTATCTTCATATTCAAGGTGCCTCAGGGAAGGAATAATCTTTGTTGCCCTCCGTTGCACTGACTCAAGAAGGTTAATATCGTGTCTAAAATGTGGGGACCATGCCTGTATACAGTACTCTAGATGTGGCCTAACATAAGAGTTATAGAGTTTAAGAATAACCTCCTTACTTTTGTAACTGACATTTCTCTTAATAAAACCCAGCACTCTATTTGCCCTATTTCTTGCTTCAATACACTGCTTAGAAAACCTTAATGACTTATCTATTACTACTCCTAGATCTTTCTCATCCTCTACTGAGCTCAGCCAATGCCCATCCATTTCATAGTTAAATTCTCTATTATCTTTTCCCATGTTAATAACTTTGCACTTATCAAGGTTGAAAGTCATTTGCCACTTATGTGCCCAGGATAACAATTTATTTAAGTCCCCCTGCACTTTAAAATTATCATCAATATCTTTAACTACAGCTGCTAATTTGGTATCATCCGCAAAAATTGACACTTTATTATTAACTGCCTCCCCAAGATCGTTTATATAGATGACAAATAATAATGGACCGAGAACTGATCCCTGAGGAACCCCACTGATAACATCCCTCCACTCTGACTTTACACCATTTAGCACTACCCTTTGCTTCCTGTCTTTCAGCCACTCAGCTATCCAATTTGAAACACCCCCACATATCCCAATCATTTTTAATTTATGAACTAGTCTCCTGTGTGGTACCTTATCAAATGCTTTACTAAAATCTAAGTAAATTATATCTACATTCTCTCCCTTATCTACTTGATCTGTTACAAACTCCAGAAAGTCTAGTAAGTTAGTCAAACATGATCTACCTGATCTAAACCCATGCTGAGCATCGCTGATTAACCCCTCCCTCTCTAGATGTTGGCAAATCCCTTTTTTAACTATTTTCTCAAGAATTTTACAGACTACAGGAGTTAGGCTAACCGGTCTAAAGTTATTTGGATCCTCTTTACTACCCTTCTTGAAAATGGGGACTACATTCGCTCTCTTCCAATCATCGGGTATTTCTCCATATTCCAATGACCTAGTATATAACTTGTCCAGAGCTATTGAGATACTTTCTACCCCTTCCTTAAGTATCCTAGAATGAATATTATCAGGGCCGGAGGCCTTGGTAGTATCTAAATCACCTATTAGTCCTTTTATCATCCTCCGATCCACACAAATGTTAGTAAACACCTCTTTTCCTGACCTATGAGTACTATACATAGGATTATTTAGTTTCTCTTTTGTAAATACTGATGCAAAATGACCATTTAGTACCTCAACTATTTCCTCATCAGTTTCTCTCACAAACCCTTCATATTTGATAGGTCCTATTTTAACTCTGCCACACTTGTTATTAGTTTTATAGTAACTAAAGAACTTTCTAGGATCTTTGTTGCTATCCTGAGCTAATTTAATTTCTGACACCCTTTTGTTCTTCTTTATAATCTTATTTAACTCATTCCTAGCCATTCTATAATCACTTAAATTTTGAATATTATTTTCTACCTGTAATTTTTTATATGCCCTTTTCTTCTCTGAAATTTTTCTAGCTATCTCCTGATTCCACCATAATGGTTTCCTACTTTTGTTCCTAATGGCCTTCATTGGGATACATTGTTCTTGGACTACATTTATTATATGCTTGAAAGTATCCCACATCCCAGAAGCATTTTTACCTCTGAATTCTATATCCCAGTCTACCAAATTTAGCAAGCTTCGAAGTTTTACATAATCTCCCTTATGAAAATTTGGAACTTTTTCAGCATTCTCAGTTATTTTACCCTTCTCAATTCCCAAGTTAAAACGAACTATCTGATGGTCACTATTTCCCAATGCTTCCCCAACAGTCAATTCTTGAACTAAATGATCACTGTTAGAAAGTACTAAATCTAATATATTGTCCCCCCTCGTTGGCTCATTAACAAATTGATTCAAAAAATTATCCTCAAAGCATTCTATGAACCTGCCACTTGTTCTATCCCTACCTATCATATTTTCCCAGTCCACAGAGTTTAAGTTGAAGTCCCCAATAATAACTGCATCTGTTTCACATCCCTTACTTATTTCCCTTATCATTAGTTCATCTATATCATCAGTCTGCCCAGGTGGCCTGTAAAAAGCTCCCAAATGCACCATTCTATTTTTACTGAACCTAATATCTATCCAAAGTGACTCAACTCCATCCTGCTTTATTGAAGTATTTAAACTTGAAACAATCTTGTTTTTTATATAGATAATTATTCCTCCACCAATCCTACCTGTCCTTTGACTAATGTACATATTATAGCCCTGAAAATCAAATTCACTTATAGTGTCACTAAATTCTATTTCATTAACCCATGATTCAGTAACGCATAATATATCTATATCCTCATTGCTAATATAACTAAATAGCTCATCCTTCTTGTTTCTAAGACTACGAGCATTTGTATAGAAACAATTTAACCCCCCTATCCCTGAAGCACCTCTTGAAACTTGAATGACCTCACCTCTATCGCCTTGGAACCTATTTCTGTTATGTGCCAAGTCCATTCTACTTTCAGTACTATAATGTCCTCTCATAATTCCCTGACCACTATTAGTATCTAGTTTCCCGCCCGCAAAGACCTAATAACACGATCATACTCCTCCCACAACACATCTACCCCCCTCCTACTCAAATGCAGTCCATCCATCGCATACATTTCTTTCATTCCAACAAACCTATCCCACACATCCACAAACATGACACCTTCCATCTCACACATCCTCCTCACATAATCATTCAGACCAATTGCATGAGACATCCATTCTACCCCAACATCCATTCTTGGAAGCACACCTGTCACAACACCTTTCATTCTACTTTCTTTCACCTTTTCAATCAACCTCTTGTACCTCTCACGTAACTCACATGCACCCACTTTCTTCACATCATTCACTCCTACATGTGTAATCACAACCGCATCCCTTGCACAGCCAGACACCAGTTCCTCATACCTATCAGACAGATCTCTCACTCCAGCACCCGGCAAACACACCCTCAAACCATTCAATCTACTTGCATTCAACTTCCTATCTAAATATCTAACTCGCGAATCACCCATCACAAGCACTTCAGTCAGACTCCTATTCCTAACCCCCACAGACCTAACTCCATCCCCACTCCTATTCTCATTCAAACTACCAGTCACTCGAACTCCACCCCCACCCCCATCAGTCATATCACTTCCAGTTACTTCCTCTCTTAGGGCACTGAATCTATTAGTCAAGCTAATAGGTTCTGTGTCCCTCTGACTCACACACCTATTCTCCCCCTGGCTAACCACCTCAACAGAGGCAACCGTATTCTCACAAAGAACAGGAGAAGCCTCCCTAGCTTCATGTTTCCTAACCACTCTCCACTGTCCCCCATCCTCACTAGGCCTATTTCTAACTAATCTAAGGGGGCTAACTTCACTATCACTAGAACTATCATATCCTACCTCCTCCACCGGCCCTCTACCTTCACCTGAAACATCTAACTGGCCTACCTCACCACCTAACCTATTCCCAAATCTAGGCCTAACACTAAGTTCCCTCCTGAGCTCAGCAACTAACCCCTCCAGCCTACATATCCTGTCTAAATCCTGCCTTCTCATCCCCTCTAAATCTACAATGCATTCACGCAGCCCACATACAACACATGTATACCCCTCACCTAATACACCACAACCAATGCATACATTCCGACACTCATGCTCACTTTCATCCCCAAACTCCATCACTTATTCAAACAAAGAAAGAATTTAAGTAGCAATAAGAAAAAAAAGAAGAGCAACTTAGCTTTGGCTGATTGTGGTGAGAAAAAAAACAAAAAACAAACAAACTATAGAAAAATCTGAAAAATAGATCAACAGACTGAGAGCTCTATAAAACACGTGCTACCTGTTCGAAGGTCAGTCGAAGGACAGGTAGGATTGGTGGAGGAATAATTATCTACTATATAAAAAACAACATTGTTTCAAGTTTAAATACTTCAATAGAGCAGGATGGAGTTGAGTCACTTTGGATAAATATTAGGTTCAGTAAAAATAGAATGGTGCATTTGGGAGCTTTTTAAAGGCCACCTGGGCAGACTGTTGATATAGATGAACTAATGATAAGGGAAATAAGTAAGGGATGTGAAACAGATGCAGTTATTATTGGGGACTGGGAAAATATGATAGGTAGGGATAGAACAAGTGGCAGGTTCATAGAATGCTTTGAGGATAATTTTTTTAGTCAATTTGTTAATGAGCCAACGAGGGGGGACAATATATTAGATTTAGTACTTTCTAACAGTGATCATTTAGTTCAAGAATTGACTGTTGGGGAAGCATTGGAAAATAGTGACCATCAGATAGTTCGTTTTAACTTGGGAATTGAGAAGGGTAAAATAACCGAGAATGCTGTAAAAGTTCCAAATTTTCATAAGGGAGATTATGTAAAACTCCGAAGCTTGCTAAATTTTGTAGACTGGGATGTAGAATTCAGAGGTAAAAATGCTTATGGGATACTTTCAAGCATATAATAAATGTAGTCCAAGAACAATGTATCCCAATGAAGGCCATTAGGAACAAAAGTAGGAAACCATTATGGTGGAATCAGGAGATAGCTAGAAAAATTTCAGAGAAGAAAAGGGCATATAAAAAATTACAGGTAGAAAATAATATTCAAAATTTAAATGATTATAGAATGGCTAGGAATGAGTTAAATAAGATTATAAAGAAGAAGAAAAGGGTGTCAGAAATTAAATTAGCTCAGGATAGCAACAAAGATCCTAGAAAGTTCTTTAGTTACTATAAAATTAATAACAAGTCTGGCCGAGTTAAAATAGGACCTATCAAATATGAAGGGGTTGTGAGAGAAACTGATGAGGAAATAGTTGAGGTACTAAATGGTCATTTTGCATCAGTATTTACAAAGGAGAAACTAAATAGTCTTATGTATAGTACTCATGGGTCAGGGAAAGAGGTGTTTACTACCATTAGTGTGGATCGGAGGATGATAAAAGGACTAATAGGTGAGTTAGATACTACCAAGGCCTCTGGCCCTGATAATATTCATTCTAGGATACTCAAAGAAGGAGTAGAAAGTATTTCAATAGCTCTGGAGAAGTTATAACATAACATAACATAATTTAACGGATGACAAAAGCCACAAGGGCCTATCAAAGGTCATCCGTATCCATCAAGTCCCACCCATATAATGCATCCATAGGATTTTGTCAGATCATGCAGCTACAATATACAATTTAACAATCCATAGGAATGTCCAACCATGCATCTACAATATATAATTTAAAGCCTCCATAGGAGTCTGTCAAAAACAAAATCAAAATCCTCCAAAATATACAATAAAAAGAAACTGCATCCACAGGAATGAGTCAAGAAACATATCCACATACCAAAAAGTAAGAAATTAACCCTCCATCCCCATATAATCATCCAATCTGCGCTTGAAAACATTCAAGTTTGGGCTGTCTACAGTCTCAGGTGGCAAACTATTCCAATAATCCACCACTCTGTTAGTGAAAAAATATTTTCTAACATCCAGTCTGCACCTCTGTTTTTTAATCTTTAAGTGGTGGCCTCTAGTTCTATTACTACCTTCTAACTCAAATAACTTGCTGAAATCTAATTTATCCATCCCAGAAAAGATTTTAAAAAGCTCAATCATATCTCCCCTCACACACCTTGTTTCAAATGAAAACATATTTAATACCCTCAGTCTATCTTCATATTGAAGGTGCTTCAGGGATGGTATTATTTTTGTTGCCCTCCTTTGTACTGACTCTAATAAGTTTATATCATGTCTAAAATGTGGTGACCATGCCTGTATACAGTACTCTAAATGTGGCCTGACATAAGAGTTGTATAGTTTAAGGATGACCTCCTTACTCTTGTAGCTAACATTTCTTTTAATGTAACCTAGCACCCTATTTGCTCTATTTTTTGCCTCAATACACTGCTTTGAAAATTTCAGTGACCTATCTACTACCACTCCTAAGTCTTTCTCATCTTCAACTGAATTAAGCCAATATCCATCCATCTCATAGCTAAATTCCCTATTATCTCTCCCCATGTTAATAACTTTGCATTTATTAAGGTTAAAAGTCATCTGCCACTTCTGAGCCCAAGCTAACAGCTTATCTAAGTCACCCTGCACTTTAAAGCTACCCTCAACCTCTTTGACTACAGCTGCCAATTTAGTGTCATCAGCAAAAATTGACACTTTGCTATTTACACCTTGCCCAAGATCATTTACATAGATTATAAATAATAAAGGGCCTAAAACTGATCCCTGAGGTACGCCACTAATAACATTCCTCCACTCTGACCTCACTCCATTCAGTACAACTCTCTGTTTCCTATTTTTCAGCCATTCAGTTATCCAATTTAAAACGTTCCCACATATCCCATGCAGCTTTAATTTATGAACTAGTCTTCTATGTGGAACCTTATCAAAAGCTTTGCTGAAATCTAAGTAGATCACATCAACTTTCTCACCCCTATCTAATTCTTTACTAGGTCACTGGAATATGGAGAAATACCCGATGATTGGAAGAGAGCGAATGTAGTCCCCATTTTCAAGAAGGGTAGTAAAGAGGATCCAAATAACTTTAGACCGGTTAGCCTAACTCCTGTAGTCTGTAAAATTCTTGAGAAAATAGTTAAAAAAGGGATTTGCCAACATCTACAGGGTGTCCACAAAGTCTGGATACATAGGAATTTTAATATTTAATATTTTAATATTCTAAAGGTATGTATTTATCCCCTATGTACCCAGACTTGGGTGTCTAGAGAAGAAGGGGTTAATCAGCGATGCTCAGCATGGGTTTAGATCAGGTAGATCATGTTTGACTAATTTACTAGACTTTCTGGAGTTTGTATCAAATCAAGTAGATAAGGGAGAGAATGTAGATATAATTTACTTAGATTTTAGTAAAGCATTTGATAAGGTACCACATAGGAGACTAGTTCATAAATTAAAAATGATTGGGATATGTGGGGGTGTTTCAAATTGGATAGCTGAGTGGCTGAAAGACAGGAAGCAAAGAATGGTGCTAAATGGTGTCAAGTCAGAGTGGAGGGATGTTATCAGTGGGGTTCCTCAGGGATCAGTTCTCGGTCCATTATTATTTGTCATCTATATAAACGATCTTGGGGAGGCAGTTAATAATAAAGTGTCAATTTTTGCTGATGATACCAAATTAGCAGCTGTAGTTAAAGATATTGATGATAATTTTGAAGTGCAGGGGGATTTAAATAAATTGTGTTAATACTTCAGATTCGAGGCGCACGGTAGATGGCACTGTTAGTGGACTACAATTTTAGGCTACAGCATATCTCTTATGACGTCAGACGGTGGCGTCAGATGTGTCAATCACTGCGTTATATTTATTTTGTTGTTTTGGGGATTTGTAACTTTTAGTCTATTATTTATTAAATATCTGCGCTCTGCTCGTTTATAGTTTTTTCTAAGTTAGGTAAGGTTTCTTGATGTCTTTTATTGTTTTTTGTTTTGTTTTCGTATTTTTTGTTTACTGCGAACGATAACAGCATCTTCCTGGCAACATCGTAGCTTATAAATAGGACCCGTTTTGCAAATGTTTTTCTTTCGTTATTTTGTTTTCGTGCAGTCATGTACTTCTTTGTTATTCGAATTCGGCTTTACTTTGTATGATCGCCAAAAACTTTTAGATTATCTAGAGGCGCATAAACTAATCAAGAAACCTATAAAAGTAAGAATTGTTTGTTATTAGGTTAGGTTTTTCTGCCACTAAAAAGGTGCTGGGGAGAAAAAAAACCCAGTAAATCCAAGGGGACTGCTCGTGGGGGAGATATCACTGCAGGTGACCACCCTGCGATGATCCTGAGTTTCAATCAATTGGGGGGTCTGGGGGGCGCAGCCCACCAGTATATACTCATATACAAAAAATATTACGCCGATATTGTTCACATCTGACGCTACCGTCTGACGTCATAAGAGATATGCTGTAGCCCAAAATTGTAGCCGACTAACAGCGCCAGCCATCTACCGTGCGCCCCGAATCTGAAGTGTTACCTAAATTGTTATGCTGGGCACATAAGTGGCAAATGACTTTCAACCTTGATAAGTGCAAAGTTATTAACATGGGAAAAGATAATAGAGAATTTAACTATGAAATGGATGGGATTGGCTAAGCTCAGTAGAGGATAAGAAAGATCTAGGAGTAGTAATAGATAAGTCATTAAGGTTTTCTAAGCAGTGTATTGAAGCAAGAAATAGGGCAAATAGAGTGCTGGGTTTCATTAAGAGAAATGTCAGTTACAAAAGTAAGGAGGTTATTCTTAAACTCTATAACTCTTATGTTAGGCCACATCTAGAATACTGTATACAGGCATGGTCCCCACATTTTAGACACGATATTAACGACTTGAGTCAGTGCAACGGGGGGCAACAAAGATTATTCCTTCCCTGAGGCACCTTGAATATATAGATAGACTGAGGGTATTAAATATGTTCTCGTTCAAAAGGTGTGTGAGAGGGGATATGATTGAGCTCTTTAAAAAAATTTCCGGGATAGATAAATTGGATGTTAGCAAGTTTTTTGAGTTAGATGATGGAAATCGGACTAGAAGTCACCACTTGAAAATTAAAAAGCAAGGGTGTAGGTTGGATTTAAGAAAATATGGTAATACTTCAGATTCGGGGCGAACGGTAGGTGGCGCTGTTAGTAGGCTACAATTTTGGTCTACAATATATCTTATGACGTCAGACGGTAGCTTCAGATGTGACCAATCACGGCGTTACATTTTTTTTGTTGTTTTGAGGATTTGTAACTTTTAGTCTGTATTATTTACTAAATATCTACGCCTCTGCTCGTTTATAGTTTTTTTTTCTAAGTTAGGTAAGGTTCCTTGATGTCTTTTATTGTTTTTTGTTTTGTTTTCGTATTTTTTGTTTGCTGAGAACGATAACAGCTTCTTACTGGCAACATCGTATCTTATATATAGGACCCGTTTTGCAAATGTTTTTCTTTCGTTATTGTGTTTTCGTGCTCTCCATGTGCTTCTTTGTTATTCGAATTCGGCTTTACTTTGTATGATCGCAGAAAACTTTTAGATTATCTATAGGCGCATAAACTAATCAAGAAACCTATAAAAGTAAGTATTGTTTGTTATTAGGTTAGGTTTTTCTGTCAGTAAAAAGCTGTTGGGGGAAAAGACCCCAGTAAATTCAAGGGGACTGCTCGTGGGGGAGATATCACTGCGGGAGGACCACCTTGCCATGATCCTGAGTTTCAATCAATTGGGGGGGGATCTGCGCCCAATATATACCCATATACAAAAAAAAATATAACGCCGTAATTGTTCCCATTTAAGCTACCGTCTGACGTCATAAGACATATATTGTAGCCCAAAATTGTAGCCTATAAACAGCGCCACCTACCGTGCGCCCTGAAACTGAAGTGTTACCGAAAATATTTTTTCACCAATAGAGTGGTAGACTTCTGGAACAAATTGCTGCCGAGGGTAGTAGGTAGTCCAAATCTAAATGTATTTAAGAATAGGTTGGATGAGTTTATGGGGAGGGAAGGTTGTGATGGTTCCTAAGTTTTGTTTTTATTAATATTGTTTGTATATATCTATAGCTGCATGATTTAGTTCTTGACAAGCCTTGATTGGTGATACCCTTGTTTGTGGACGCAATCCTCTGGATGTAGTTTTCTTGGGAGTTTGGGTGACTTAAAAAAGAGGATGTTTGACTCGGATGACCTATGATGAGCCCTTGTGGCTTTTGTCATCTGTTATATTATATTGTGGGGGACTTTGATTTTGTCTTCCCCTGGTGATGGTGCTTTTTGACGGAGGCGGATGACCTTTGATAGGCCCTTGTGGCTTTTGTCATCCGTGAAATTATGTTATGTTAGGTCCGACTTCGAGCCGTCAGTATAGATGGGAGGCTGGTAAGCATGAGAACATGCATGTTCAAGAAACAGGCACTTTAATAGATCAGGGTCAGTAGACACTTTCTCGAAATTCCAAAAAGCAGTACAGACATCAGGAGGGCAGACACCCCAACACGGATCCGGCGGGAATGGGAAGGCCAACACACCGGGAACCCTCAGGGAGGAGAGATGGTCCCGAGCCCCAGAGGCCGGAGTAGTGATGCCGAAGAGGACGGGGCAAAAAGGCACTCCTGGACTGGGGATGAAGGGTATTGCTGAACACGAAACAGAAATCACAGGCACACCTGCAGCCGATGGTATCACAAAGGAAACACGCCACCCTCAACAAAGAGGCTAGGTATAGGCGAGATGCGAAAGGCTCCACGGTAAATATGTAGACGAGCGGCCCGGCCGATAAGACGTACTATTTTCGTCCGTGTTCCAAAATGTTTCACGTTTTTTGAGTGCATTTAAGGGGACGGCTCGTGGAGGGTTAAACACGATGCGTGGACCGCACTACGATGATCCTGTTTCATTAAATTTGGGGGTCTGGGGGGCACAGCCCCCCAGTATATGATCCTAATTGTTATAATGTTTGAATCGTTTTGCGAATTATAATATGGGTTGGGGATGGGGTATGACGTCAGAAATGCTTGATTTCAAAAATTTTCTCCACTTAATAGCTTTTTATTATCCTCATTCGGAGTCATTTTTATTTGTCAATATATTTTTCCCCATTTTACTATTTTTATTACATTCTTTTATACATTTAAATGTAATTAGCTAGATCATTTCAAGGAACTACTTGTTTTTTAGCAGTTTGGGTGTCAAACATTACCCTTTTACGCAGTTTGAAAATGTTCAATCAGACGTCTTTTAAGCAGTGTGGAAACGGTATCGAATTGTTCGTTTTGTCTGTCTTCAATTTCAGAATTATTAACTCTAGTTTCTGATACAGATAAATTGTTCACCTTTTTGGATGTTCATAATTTAGTTAAAATTAAAAGCGAATGCGACATTTGTGGCCGGGCAGTAGATGTGACCCCTCAGTTTGAATTTAGATGCTCTAAAATAAAACGTGATTCAAGTCAGCTAGATTTCGAATAAGTCAAAGACGCGCAAAATAAATAGGCTTTCCTCTTCGCTATTTCGGAAGTATAATACTGCAATTACGTACGGAAACAGCGTGTTTCGTTTGTTTTTTCGGGCAATTTTGTAAAAAAAAATGGCCTACGTAAACAGCGTTTTCGGTTTGTTTACTTTCGAGCATTTTTTTAATACAAAAAATGGCGCAGCTATCATTCGAAGAAAACTCAAACGCGCATGAATATTCAGACACGGGTGAACGATAATATTTACACAAAAATAATTTTTTCCGGCCGGGCCGCTCGTCTACATGTTTACCCGCTCCACGACTAAGACGGGCCCCAAGCGAACGAACAGGGTCAAGTATCTTCAAGGTTGAAGGAGACGCTAAAGAATACACCTGGCAACCGTAGTCCAGCCGGGATTGGAGCAGTGCCGATTAAAGCGACCACGCGGTGCGCCTATCATCACCCCAAGTGGTGTGGGATAAAACCCAAGCAAATCCATAGCCTTCGAACAGGACGCCCTCAAGCGTCGCAAATGGGGTACCCAAGAATTTAAAAATGGAGACATACTCAATCGCCGTGCCATCGAAGAAGAGCGTAGGGGCAACAAGGATACCACGACCCCGATAAAAATGCATGGCCTTCGTTTTGGTGACCAAAGAAAGGAAACCCTTTGAGACAGCACGACCCGACACGGCATCAATTGCCAGCTGTAATCGATGGGCAGCAAAAGGCACGCGGAGAAATGAACAAAACAACGCCAAGTCATCCACGAAGAAGGAAGCCAAAACCCGCTCCGGAAGAGGGGACACCAGACTATTAGTGGCAACGGCGAAACATATCACACCCAAAACACACCTTGGGGGAATATATATATATATATATATATATATATATATATATATATATATATATATATATATATATATATATATATATATGAAAAACTCACAAAGTATCACGTGAGGGTGGCAAATGAATGCAATATATATATATATATATATATATATATATATATATATATATATATATGAGAAAAAGAAGATGTTCTCAAGTTTCTGGCAACTTTTAGTAGTTCAATTCTAGAATTAGTGTTGAGTATTTGGGCTCTGAATTATAGTAATTTATGTTTGATTTCATTGTCATTTTCATTAATTTATATATTTAAATGATCATTAATTTAAAGATAAAATATACAGTAATTTTCTAGAGAATGATAATTTTGCTTGGCTAAACTTTGAGGTTAACTAGGTGTTACATTTTTCACTAAAATTTAATATCACGTGACGCATGACAAATGCTCCTGTGCGTAAAGAAAAAGCGACAGTTCTCTCAAAAAGGTCCGCATCAACGCATTGTTAAGAAGAAGCGTTCAGGACGTCTCTTTCAGTAAATTCATAGTTACAAGAGAAAGTTAATGATAATATAGTGTATGGTTATCTATGTGATTGATCTTGTTAATAAATCAGCCTTAATAGCATTTAGAAAACCATAACAATAAATTTGTTTGATCGAAGTTGTTTGCAGTTAGTTTTAGGCCTAAGGCGACAGCGAAATAAATTTTGGGAATAATGACTTGGGCTTTAAGAAAGACAATTACACAAATATAAATATATTCATAAAATCAACGAATGTACAATGAGATAAGTAGGTTAGGTATACAATGTAAGATATTTTAACATATGATTTACAGTAACAAGATGCGAAGAGAATTGAAGTATATGAAATTAATATGGTGGAATAATATGGTGAAGCACTAAGGTGAATAATATATAATATAATGTAGTAATGTAGTGTATAATATAGAATAAAAAATAATATAGAGTATCTATGAAGGACTGAATTGGGGCTGTAATGAGAAGTGAATATAATTAGAATTTACTCTCGCATGGTCGTTTGCAAAGAATTGTGAGAGAAAATGGAATTAACCAAGTATGATTTGTTTGGAGGTAAATGAATAATTGTAGAAGGAATGATTACCGACCTTTATACGAAGAAAGCTGCGAGTCGAGTTGGAAGCGAGCGTGCTGTTTTGATCGAGCTGGGAAATTTAAGAGATGTTGTTTGAAACAGTATACGTTAATTGAATTGACAAGTAAAATAAATGAATTGATTAATTATTAAGTTTAACAAAAAATATTTAATTTACAAAAGTAGAAGTATATTAATTGAAAGATTAAATTGACAAAGTTAAAGTAAAATAATTGAATTATTAAATTGACAAAGTTAAAGTAAAATAATTTAATGATTAAATTGACAAAGTAAAATAATTGAATGAATTTTATACATAATAAATGATGATATATATATATTTAAGTTTCCCAGGAGGTTTTTATTATAGGAATGCCCAGAGGCATTGCTATAATAGCTCACCCAAAATACTAAACAAGAAGAATAAGCTGCTCCAGATGGCAACGATATTCTCCGGAATCAAATATCATAAATCCCTGGACTTCATTATTAGTTTTTTTCTCGGGGTGAGCCAATCATGTATCATTCTCTTTGCTAATGTTCTGTTTAACTCATTAAAAGTTCTTATATTAAATCTTTCAGGAAATATCGCATTATTAATTAATTCATTTCCATTTAGTTATCAAACATATTTTATAATATTTTTTCCCTCGCCGTCCTCTCAGTTTTCGATGTAATCCGGTGTTCGAATGCTTGCAAATATGTTACTATTCTTTGAATAGATATATTTTTTGTTAATTTATTTATAGTAGCCCATTATAGATATTGTTTAAAACTCAGTGTTTGTTTGATTGTTAAGATACGTAAGTGCTATTTTTTTATATATTTTAGTTTTCCTTGTATAATTCGAGGTAGAATAAAATTTATTTTATTATATTGCATTTTGTTCTAAATCTAGCACGATATCCGTATTAAAATATCAAACCACTCTTTAAAGCCTATTGTTTATACTTATAAGTGATCTATTTTATTTGCTCTTGACATGAATGTTACAAATTAGGAATAATTTACGGCCGAAATCGCTATCATTATTTGCTGTCGTTATTACAAATGCTATAGATCGTACTATAGTGCATAATTGATGTTTATATTTTTCTTGGTTAAATAGTTAGTTAGTTAGGACATAAGAAAAGGAAGGACCAATAAAAGCCACTGGGGCCTGTCAAGGTGGACCTTAAGTTGATATACATTTATATATATATATATATATATATATATATATATATATATATATATATATATATATATATATATATATATATATATATATATATATATATCCCAGTTAACACTATTTCGTCCAAAGTCTGATGTCAAATATTTACAAACCCAACTATATACACAATTTATAGACCATAGAGCCCAAGTCAGTGATGGACTCCTGGCCCATCTAGGCCATTGAGCAATGTTGTTTCCGCGCCTATTCAGAGCACTTCTGCGGTTCTACTCAACCCGGGCACTACTCTGATAAAGCTGGCGGCACAAAACGTTCCCCCCCCCCTCCCTTCTCCTATCGTGACCGTTTGCCGTAAGGCGAAATGGCCACGCGCCTTCACCGAGTCGTTAGATTCACAGGAGGCAACACCCCTGAAATTGGTCGCCAGGCCAACATCCTGGGTTCCTAAAGCTGTCCCCCGAAAGGAGGACAGCAAGAAAAGAGCTTCGGCTCTTCGCCTACGCCTAGTGGTGGGCTGAGTGGTTTGGAGACGGTGGATCCTCGAAAAGAGCCCCCGCCCCCCCGCCTCTGAAGCCGCAACGCCCGACTAAGATTTCGAAGCGGAGGGAGGAAAAGACTCGCATGGCCAGCCCAACCTTCCCCAATAAGTCATCGAAGCTGCGCTTTGTCCGGCCAACAGAGCCTGTGGTTCTGCCTCCGGGAAGTGTACAGCAATTCCCGTGAGGGTCTTCTCTTCGAAGAGGGCCCTTGCGTCTCCTCCGAGCTAGGCCTGGATAGCATATTCCTTCAATGGATTTGCTGTGGAATCCGAGCCAACTGGGAGGAGCTGCGGCGGCTCGTCTCGTCCTGTTCCCCGTTAGCTATTTTTCTGCAGGAGTCCATGCTAGGAGTGTGCGCCCTGCCCGCCCTCCCGGGGCATAAGGGTTTTACGATCATTAAAATTGGGCACACTCTCCGGATGCACGGCTATTTGATGGAGCGCTCGCCAGCGCCGTACTGTGAAGACTGCATTGTCCCCCAGACTGTTCGGCACATTCTTGTTAAATGTCCCAATCTGGGCGATCTTCACGCACGTTACCTGTCCCGGTACCGGGATGGACGGGGTTGCTACCACGTGGTATTTGATTATCCATTGCTACTGTCAAGTTCTCCATATATGTCAGTAAATTTGTAAGTGTGCTTCTCTTTGCTCTAAACCCTTGTTGACCATCATAAATCAATTCATTATTTACTAGATGCTTAACTACAAGTTTTCTCATCAGTTTTTCAAATATTTTACAAAGTACAAAGGTCAGAGATTCTGGTCTATAATTTAGAAGTTCAAGAATATCACCTTTTTATAGATTGGACACAAAGATCCAAGAATCCAAAGAGCCGCTACTATCCGTGAATCACGTGATTTCTTAATAATAATTAAAACTAGTAAGGCCAGTTCATTGGGACATTCGCTCAAGAGCTTCAGATAAATTCCGTCTGGACCCTTTGTTTTTATTACCATTAGCTTTTTTCAGTAGGTCCTTAACCTCATACATATCCACATCAATGTCTTCAATTACTGGCCCATAATATCCAACATCAAATGCTGGACTATTCAATACATCTTCCTGTATGAACACAGCCTTAGGGTCTCTTGTACCCGCGCCATGGACATTCTCCGTTCCGTGATGTTCAGCGCTTGGGGCGCTGATAGGGCTACTGCCTTACTTTTTTATCGATCATTTGTTCGTTCGAAGCTCGACTACGGATGCGAGTTTTATGCGTCCACAGCCGAGTGTTTATTGCGGAAAGTGGACTCGATGCACCACACCGACCTTCGCCTTGTGACCGGTGCCTTCCGCACTTCTTCCATTGAGAACCTACTAGTCAATGCTGGGGATATGCCACTCGCTCTAAGCCGTGTACAGTGCATCATTCGCCTGTACGCGTGAGCCCGGCGCCTACCTCACTAGACAACAGCTCTCACTGCATACGCAGCTGATTTCGACGGTGCCTATGCCGCCCAGAGACGCCAGTCATTCTCTAAGCTATTTGAGTTTAGGGCCAGGAAACTCCTTCGAGAGCTAGATATAGCTCTCGGGCCTGTGGCGCCCCTGGTTCTGCCCAGGACGCCACCTTGGAGGGTACCACATTTGGCTATTTGTCGCCACGCCTCTGCTCCCAAAGCTTGTACAGCGCCGGGAGTATTGCGTTCCACCTTTTTGGAGCACACTTCGTGTCATGCTGGAAGCATGCCAGTGTATACGGATGGCTCCAAGTCCCAAGAGGGGGTCGGCTTCCACACCGTATCCCCTCTGTTTGAAGTCAGTGGGGCTCTGCCAGGCGCTGCGTCTGTCTTCACGGCCAAACTGGTGGCAATACATCACTCGGTACGGGAGATTACGCGGCGTGCCCGTTTCGGAGACCGGATTGTGATATATAGCAACTCACAAAGTGACCTGAGTGCTCTCAGGGCATTGGAATCTCCGCATCGTCCGGTTCGCGCTATACGTAAAACGGGTAACGCGCAGGAGTAACAGCTCGTGACCTCTCGTCGTACAGCTGCTTCTCGGCGATACCGATGAATCGATTACATGAACAAGAGAAATCAGATAACCGATAATCCTATATCGTTATCGCCATTACGCCCACCTATAGTCTTCAGATCTGGTAGAAAAAATATTGTTAGTCCCAACGTGGATCACAAAAGCCGTCTCCTGCGTGGATCCACTCGTGTAATCATCAAGCGAAATCTATCAGGTTTTCAACTCTTCCCTCTGGGTAGCAATAAATCCTGCTCATCGCGACGCGCTTCCCGCGTTGCGGGATAGCCGTTAGCGAGAGTCCTAAACCACTCGACCATCCTGAGTCCTACAAATAACCCTTTTAAGCAGCTCGCCTGAACTTCTCGCACGCTACACAAGCCCCCTCCTAGAAGCAGAGCATATTTTGAGGATTGAGGAGAACGGCGTCTGGAAATGTTATTCGAGGACTAAAGGTCTTCCTCCCGGGTCTTCGGCACCATTGTAGATAGCTTAGAGTAAGAAAGGGGCACAAAGAAAAATAAATAAAGACAAGTAGCGAAACGTGTTTCGAACGCGCTTCCCGCGTCGCGGGACAGCCATTAGAGAGATTCCTAAGCCTCTCGGCCATCCTGAGTCCCCCCAAAAGACTCATTCAAGCCAAGCTTTTAAGCCGCTCGCGCATGAACTCCTCGCGCATGACACAAGCCCCCCTCCTAGAAGCGGAGCGTATTTTGAGGATTGAGGAGAACGGCGTCTGGAAATGTTATTCAAGCACTAAAGTTCTCCCTACCGGGTCTTCGGCACCATTGTAGATATCTTAGTGGAGGAAAGGCGCGCAAAGAAAAATAAATAAAGAAAAGTACCGAAACAAGTTTCGAAAGCGCTTCGTGCGTCACGGGGCAGCCGTTAGCGAGAATCCTAAACCACTCGGCCATCCTGAGTCCCACAAAAGACTCATTCAGGTAAAGCATTTAAGCCGCTTGCCTGAACTTCTCGCACGCTACAGTCTGAAGATGGAATCTCCTACCAGGCGAATCTCAATTTCCTCACCCCGTGAGTCGTCTAAAACAGAAAATATATTTGGCATTATTGTTGGTAGCCACCACTTCAGGAGTCTCAGTGCAACTCTTCAACGAACGGGCACGAAAGGTTCGTCTCCGTTGCACACCAGCTGCTTCACGCGATTCCTGTGTTGTCTGACTTCCGTGGGGCGATCCAACTAGTGCAGGTGTCTCTGGTCCTCGTTGTCCAAGGGAGACAGACGTTGCTTGCTCAGACACACGCAAGTCGCCCCCGGCCACCTGTGAGTAACTAGGCCGCCCATCATTTCTCGTCTCTAGCTCCTCAACCCTGGCACGTACCGCTGTTAGCTCTCGGTTTAGGCGACGGAGCTCAACTTCCAACTGATCACGAGACACAGCCTCTACAACTTGTTAGTCGACCTTTAAAGTGGCCCAGCAAAAAACGCACGTCGCGCAGACACGTTTCTGAAGTCATCTTAAAAACAAGACTTTAACCAAGAATAAAAAGAGAATTGTTAATTTACCTGAAATATAAATAGATGTTATATTCTGAAAGAAATGGAGAAGTGTTATGGCGTCTGAAAAAAATAAGCAATGATTATTTTACCTGGAAGAGGACCCCCCCGCCCCCTCCCCAAAACCCTGTTAATTTTCCTGAGCGTTGTATTCCTGAAAGAAATGGAGTATTATGCCAGACAGGAAAAAAAAAGAAACTATGTTATTTTACCTGGAGGAGCAAGGAAAAAAACAACAAAAACTTATTTTATCTGAAATAGAAATAAACGTTATATTCATGAAAGAAATGGAAAAGTGAAAGGTTCCTGAAAAAAAAAGAAGAGAGCAATGTTAGATTGCCTAGAACTAAGGCACCATGTCAGCTTAATCGGCTATCAGCTGTTCAAATGGCACGAACCGAACCACTGCCTGTATTACTCCGCCAACAAGGAGAAATAATATATACAGTATTACGTAACAGAGACCTAGTTATTATATTTACTGGAATTAAGTGTAAACATTTATACCACCTGAAAAGAATAAATAAGTTAAAATAAATTCACTTGCGCAGACGACTATTACATGACGCAACCTTGTGCTGACAAGATGGCCGTATTATTCCGCCAACAAGGAGAAGAATATATACGGTATTACGTAACAGAGACCTAGTTATTATATAGACCGGAGTTAAACGTAAAAGTTTGTCCGCCTGAAAAGAATAAACAAGTCAAAATAAATTCGCTTGTGCAGACGACTATTCCGTGACGCAACCTTAAGCTGACAAGATGGCCGTATTATTCCGCCAACAAGGAGAAGAATATATACGGTGTTACGTAACAGAAACCTAGTTATTGTATTGGCTGGAGTTAAACGTAAAAAATTATACCGACCTAAAAGAATAAATAAGTTAAAATAAATGCAGATGTGCAGACGCCTATTCCGTGACGCAACCTTGTGATGACAAGATGCTTGCTTATAAAGCAAGAAGAATGGGACTTTTATAACTCCGCCCACAAGGAGAAAGGAATGTATATTTTAATACAAATGCCTACAAACAAACTATACTTGCACTTTTTTGAAACTAGAGAAAAAAATAATAGGAAACTACACACACAGATTCTTTGAATTGCAATTATCGGGAGAAAACGAAAAAACGCACATTAAAACACTGTTAGTCCATATTCGATCATTATGTGGAACTATTAACCAGTTTTGGTAGCCGTGAGCCCAGGACTTTTTCCTCGTTAGAGTACAGGTAAAGGTGGCTGTCTACGATGATGTCTACTTTCAGACGGTTCATTGGAAGAATGATGTGGAATTTCTGGCGGTTCGGCTTGATTTTCCACCTTTTTTTTCATATTTGTTGACATTTTCGATCTCGGCAGCTGTCTCCCTTGCTTGAACTCCAGAGTTCTTGAATGCACTGGAGATAATTTGTGTGAGGTCGTCTGAAAACTGCAGATACATCACATCCTTCTGCACTAGAGCAGGGATATCCACTAGGTAAAGCAACGGACTCAGACAGCTACCTTGTGGAACACCCGCCTCGAGTTTGAATTCGGGTCCTTTGTAGCCCTCGATCATTATCCGTGTTTTTCTGCCCATGATGTATTCACAGAGGTTCATGATCCTGCATTCGAGTCCTCTCAGCCAAACCTTATCGAAGGCCTTCTGTACATCTCGCAGTAACACGTCTATGTACTTCCGCTCCGCTCAGCTTTGCAGTGCACGAGTTTCTCCGTTACGAGACCAAGGTCGGTTTCCGTACCCCGCCTCCTGCGGAACCATGGCGCAAAGGGGTTGTGAGCTCCTTGTTCGGCTAATTGGTCTTGGAACGGGTTTATCAGTAGCTTCCCGTAGACTTTCACCACAAACTCAAGCAGAGATTTTGGCCTGTAATTGGCCAGTTGATCAAGAGGTTTACCTCCCTTAGCCCCGTAAGGGGCGCGGCGATTTGCCATCCTGGCCGCCGTGCTGATGGGACTCAGCACCCTGTCCGACCCGAGCTTAGCCTCTTCTCCTTCCTTCAAAAGACTTGTTTCCTTGCTTTTCATACAACCTCTCCCACAATTTTCAATGGTCAGCCTATAATTTCACAGGGTAGATGCTAACCTTCTTCTCAAGCCAACCCCCCCGGATCGGGGCTGAGGGGGGAGGGGACAACGTTCCCTAACCCCTGAGCTCCGGTTCAGAATGAGTTTTTTTAACAACCTGCTTAATCCCAACCCATACCTTCCTCACATCCATGTTCCTTTCTTCTTCACACTCAGTTTTACGCCGCGTCTAAGGTGGAGCCGCCATGCCGATGGACTGCCAGGCCACCAGGCGGGAGGGGTGGTCCCAAATGGCGGGGTTTAGCTCTGCCAGGCCTGTAAGAACCTCTTGCATTGCGGGCAACTGCGAGAGGTGATAAGTGATTGCATCCCGTGAAACAAATAGGGCCACTATGCCCAAGGATGAAAAAATATAAAAATCTCCCCTTAATTGCCCCTGTGTCGCCAACGGAGCCACCCTCGTGCAGCTCATCCGAAAAAATGGAGGTCCCCCTCCTTTGCATGCGCAGGGGACCCTCCATATCTCTCTAAACGGAGAGGAGGCTTACTCCTCTCCTTCGCTTACGGGTGAAGGGGACTCCCCCTCACTCCCTTCTCTGGAGGTGCTTTCGGGTACCTCCCTTCTCCTAGCGGAAGTCCCATGTGTTCTTTCCAAGGGGACTGCAAAGAAAGCCAGCAGGCAGCCCATTGCCGACCGCTCATCGTGTGAGCAGCTCGGTAGGGCAAACCCCCTTAGGGGGTAGAGAGAAGCCAGGCCCCTTCGGTAGCTTCCCTCAAAAGACCTGTTGGCAAGAATATTAAACCTTGCCGGGGTCAAGGCCTGTGCCTCCCCACAAAAGACTCTTGACGCTGCCAAGGGGACCTGCGATGTCCTGGGAGGGGATGGCCAACTGGAAGCCCCTCCTGTGATAGGCATGGTCCTTGAGGAAACCAGGCCTCAGACGGTAGGGCCTTACATGGGGAGGAATCCGGGCTCGGCGACATCACCGAACCAGAATCAACCCCTATGCAAGGTCCTCCTCAAACGGCTGAGGGCTCCGAGGCAGTACAAGGAGGGGAGGGATCTCCTCCAACCGGTGCCCCTGCTACCACCAGGACCTTCTCCATTTCGAAGAACTACCTGGCTAAGGCCGGTCCATCTGGCCTAGGGGCTCCTATCGGCGGAGGTGAGAAGCGGGTTCATTCTCCGCCCTCCTCTCCAAAAAAGAAAAAGACTAAGAAGACTCGGGGCTCCTCTCCACCGGAAGGGGCTACGGGGACGGATGGGTCTGCTACCACTTTGGCAAGCGACCAAGCCAAGATCGGCACATCCGGCCCATGTGCTCCTCCGGTTGCGGAGCCACTAACTAAGACCCAAAGTGCACAAGGCGGAGCCTCGATGACATCGGAGCCGCTCATTCAGAGGTTACCTGGCGTTTTCGAGCCCGCTGGCTACAAACGCTTTTCATTATTCGCTCCACTGATGGCAGCATGTTGGCCAATCGCAACATGATCCATCAGAGGAGAGGATTAGCTAGTGCAATTGGTAGAGAGCCGAAGGTGACCCGTTTCTCAAACGGGAGCCTTCTGGCGAATGCGGCGAATCCCGCCGAGGCGGCCAATATAAGTGCACTTCGGATACTGCATGGCACCCCGGGGAGTGTGACGCCGCAATCTACCATGAACTTTGTGAAAGGAGAAGTTTATGCGTGGGAACTCGTTGACTACTCCATTGAAGACATCACCCTAGAGCTGGCCGACCATGGAGCGGTCAAGGTCGAACGTGTGATGAGAAAACAGGGAGGGGCCTCCAGACCCACCCCTAAGCTCTTCGTAAAGTTCGACTGTGACAAGCTCCCTGAGTCGGTGCGTGCCGGTTGGTACCGCTACCGCGTGAAGGCATTCGTGCCACTGCCGCGGCGGTGCTATTACTGTCACCGCTTTGGCCATACGAATTGTTCTTGTAGACGTGCAAAGTCGGGGTCACCCGAAGTCTGTGTAAATTGCTCCAAGGCCGCACACGATAAGTCCAAATCGTGTGTGGCCAAGTGTGTCAATTGCGGAGAGCAGCACCCCACTTCTTCGAAGCAATGTGGTGCATATCTCCCTGAGAAAGAAATCCTGGCCGTTCAGGCCCAGGATCGACTCTCATTCCGCGAGGCTAAGGACTTGGTCCCGGCGCTTCCTTGGTAAAGCTAGCGGCAAAAGGAGTCACACCCAGCTGCGGGTTAAACCAGGGCTCCCCAGCGTGACCGTTTCCCGTAAAGCGAAACGGCAACGCGACTCTGCCGAGTCGTTAGACTCAAAGTAGGCAACACCCCTGAAGATGGTCGCTAGGCCATCTTCCGGGGTTCCTAAAGCTTTCCCCCGAAAGAAAAACAGCAACAAAGGAGCTTCGGCTCCTTCGCCCACGCCTAGTGGTCGAGCAGGTGGCTCGGAGACGGTGGTTCTTGAAAAGAGGGCCCCCCGCCTCCGAAGCCTCACCGCCCGACTAAGGTTTCGAGGCGGAGGTAGGAAAATACTCGCATGGCCAGCCCAACCTCCCCCAATAAGTCCTCGAAGGCGACACCACCTTCAGCGGTTCGTCCGGCCAACAGCGCCTGGGGTTCTGCCTCCGGGAAGCGTACGGCCGTTACGTTAGGGACTTCTGTTCGAGGATGGCCCCCGCGTCTCCTCCGAGCTAGGCCTGGAGGGCATATTCCTTCAATGGAATTGCCGTAGACTCCGGGCCAACTGGGAGGACCTGCGGAGGCTCGTCTCGTCCCGTTCCCCGTTAGCTATCTTTTTGCAGGAGACCATGCTAGGCGCGTGCCCCATGCCCGCCCTCCCGGGGTATAATGGTCTTGCGACCCCACCGCCGCGGTGTGGCTAAGCTGTGGGATGCGCGGTTTACACCCGGCATTATGTCTCCGTTCTTCCTTTCTCTTTAGAAACCTCCTTTCAGGCAGTGGCTGTGCAGTTGCACCTGTATAGGATGTATACTATCATTTCTGCGTACATTCCACCGTCAGCTGACTTTAAAGCGGGGGAGTTCCGTTGCGTCGTGTCACGGTTACCGAGGCCCTTTCTCTTGCTTGGATATCTGAACGGCAGGCATCCTCTCTGGGGAGATTACTCCATTAATCCCAGGGGACAAGTCCTTGCCGATCTGATGGAAAAGCTTGAGATGGGTGTCCTAAACGTGGATGAGTTTACGCATCACTGTCCGAGAACCGCTTCATTTTCTTGCCTTGACCTATCTTTGTGCTCTTCGGATGCACAGCCTGACTTTGATTGGGGGGTGGTCGATGACCTCCATGGTAGTGATCACTTTCCCATTCAAATATCATTTTCAGGGCAACTGCCGCCTGAGAGCCCACCTCGGTGGTACTTGGCGAAGGCGCGGTGGCCTGCATTTCAGGAAATGACTGAATTTTCTATCTCAGTCGAGGAGTTTGGGTCGGTAGATGAGGCCGTTGAGTTCTTCTCCGGGAACCTCATCGCCGCGGGCCTGACTACTATTCCTAGGACGTCTGGCAGTTTTACACGCCGACCACTCCCATGGTGGTCGGCCGAGTGTGAGACGGCCCTCAAACAGAAGCGTTATGCCTACATGCGCTATAAGCGCCGCCCGAACGATTTCGTTGGGCTAGGGCTAGGCTCCGGTATATTTCGAAGCACGCCCGCCACTCTTTTTGGCGGGCATACGTATCTTCACTTAACGAGAAGACCCCTTTAGCAGAGGTGTGGAAGCGAGTCAAAAGGATTCGCGGCAAGTTCACGCAGGACCCCCTCCCGTTCTCCAGGAGAATGGGACCGCAATCGCGGATCTCACGTCGTGGTGGAATCCTTCACGACCGCTTTTTCCGCATTCTCTAGCCGGGATGCTGCTCCGCCAACATTCAATGCACGTCGTGATGTCGCGGAAGGCCGCCGGCTGGACTTTATCTCCAGAGGCGGAGAACCCTTCAACGACAGGTTTACTGGGAGTGAATTGCGCTCCACTCTCGCTTCGTGCACGGACAGTGCCCATGGTTTGTACGATGTCCCATACGCCATGCTTCGACACCTGGGTGAGTGAGGCATGGCATTTCTGTTAGATTTGTTCAACAGGATCTGGGTGGAGGGTCTTCTCCCAGATTCCTGGCGAATCGCTACTGTGCTCGACTTCCGTGGCCTCGTAGCGACGGAAGAACCCGAAATGGTAGCCATAACCGAATCGTGGATAAAAACCTCAAACCGAGACTTTGAAGGCGAATACACGGTTCCTGGCTACCAACTCTTCCACAAAGATAGGCCAGACAGAGAGGGTGGCGGTGTAATGTTGTACGTCAAGGATACAATCAAATCTACGAACTCCAACGTTATATCCGACCACGAGCTCCTAGGCGTTGACCTAAAGATCGGTCCTGTCAGATACAGGACCCTGTTGCTTTACAGACCCCCTTCCCAACCCGTTGAGAAGGACAGGGAACTGTACTAGCTGCTGGGTGAGCTGGTTCAAGGCAGAGTGTGCATCGTTATGGGCGATTTCAACAGCCAAGTTAACTGGGAAACCAGAGCAGCCTGTGGCGAGAACGCGCTACTCTTGGAGTTCGCTAACAACGAGTTCCTTACTCAATGGGTCAGAAAACCGACGAGAGGAGACAATATCCTCGACTTGGTCTTCACCTCTGAGGATGATATCGTTGAGGATCTCTCTGTAGGCGAAGAGCTCGGTGGCAGTGATCACCAGCTAGTTAGATTTAGCGTCAAGATCCCGAAGGTAAGGTCTGTTGCCAGTCAATCAAGGAAACTGGACTTGAGAAGAGCAGACTTTGCAAGCCTTCGTGCTGGACTGACTGACATGAGGCTAGAAGTGTGCGATGCTGTTGAAGACTCGTGGAATAGTTTCAAAACCACATTCATGAGTCTTCAATCGCGTTTCATCCCTCTGAAATGCCCCCGTCTGTCTTCTGTTCAACCTAAGTGGTTTAATCGAGAAATCGGCCAACTGCTTAGGGAGAAGAGAACTGTGTATCGGCAATCGAAGATCTCGGGTGACTTTGACGAATACCGGAGGCTAGCCAGGAGAGTGAAGTCCAGCATAAAGACGGCTAAGCGGTCTGAAGAACTCCGAGTGGCGAGACTCTGTAAAGAGAATCCCAAGGAGTTCTTTGGATATGTAAACAGCCGTAAACCAATCCGTCGAACGATTGGCCCTTTGAGGAATGAGGAGGGGACATTAAAGAATTCAGAGGCAGAAAATGCTAACCTCCTCAACGACTACTTCTCTTCAGTGTTTACTGAAGAATGTGGTCCCATCCCCCAGCCGACGGATTCCTACTCGGGGGAAAAGCTGGAGGATATGGACTTCACCGAAGTTGAAATCAAAAAGAAGATCAGTGACCTAATGACGAATAAGTCACCTGGCCCAGATGGGTTTTTACCTAAAGTGTTGAAAGAAGTGCGCGATCAAGTGTCACGACACCTGAGCGCAATCTTTAACATGTCAATCCGGACCGGATGCGTTCCTAGAGACTGGCGTGAGGCGGTGGTGACTCCAATCTTCAAGAAAGGAGACCGTAACCAACCGTCGAACTATCGACCTATCAGTCTGACTTCGATAGTCGGTAAACTCATGGAAAGCATCATGGTGGACAAAGTGACGTCGTATTTAGAGTCGAACCTGCTACTGAGGAGCTCCCAGCACGGCTTCCGAAGGCAACGGTCATGCCTGACAAACCTTGTGGAATTCTTCCACTTCGTTTTCAGTGAGCACGATTCGGACAAGGCGGTGGATGTGGTCTACCTAGACTTTCAGAAAGCCTTTGATAAGGTACCACACCGCCGCATTCTCCGGAAAGTGCGAGCGCTGGGCATAGACGGAAAAGTAGCCGGCTGGATCGAGAACTGGCTAAGTGGCAGACGGCAACGGGTGGTGGTGAATGGACAGTCTTCTGAGTGGGTGCCCGTTACTAGCGGGGTGCATCAAGGTTCTGTCCTGGGACCACTACTATTCATCATCTACGTCAACGACATGGACGATGACATGGTTGCCAAGATTTCCAAATTTGCCGACGATACCAAACTTGGTATGAACGTTGCAAAGGATGGAAATACTGCCAGCCTGCAGGAAGATCTTGGGAAGATTGTGGAGTGGTCGGACACGTGGCAAATGCCTTTTAACGTGAACAAATGCAAAGTGATGCATATCGGCCACAGAAACCCCCAAACTCAGTATATCCTTAAGGGCACTGCTATTGAATCCACCGACACTGAGAAGGACTTGGGTGTAACAATCACTAGTGAACTCAAGTTCTCGAAACAGTGCATTGAGGAGGAGAAAAGGCCCAAAGGATGCTAGGCTATATTAAGCGCCAGTTTGGTTATCGAAACCAGGAGATTGTACTGTGCCTGTACAACTCACTTGTCCGACCGCACCTGGAGTATGCTGTACAATTTTGGAGTCCTTCATTGCGAAAGGAAATCGCGAGATTGGAACGCGTACAAGCCAAGGCAACCAAGCTGATTCCCTCTATCCGACATAAAGTTATGAGGATAGACTAAGGGAATTAGATCTGTTCTCGTTGGAAACTTGTAGACTGCGTGGTCAGCTCATCGAAGTTTTCAAAATACTTTTTCACTTACAGTATCTGCGGTATGTGGAACGCATTTCCAGTGGAAGTTGTCAACAGTGAATCTGTTGACCAGTTCAAGTCAAGACTAGAAAAGGTCTTGAAAAGTGGCCGTTTAGGGACGCAAAACAATTGAGCAGCCTTGTGTCCGCTCGATTGCTAGTCCAAAGGTACCCTCCTTGAATGGACCGTAAGGTCTCCTAGGGTACCTTCTTTCTTTTTGTTACTCTTGTTGTTACTCCGACCGGTTTCCGCCCAATCTCTCTAACATATTGCGTGTGCAAGTTTATAGAGAAATTGGTAAATGTTAGACTAGCATTTTTCATGGACAGCGGAGGCCATCTGTCTTCTGCGCAGTGCGGCTTCCGCAAGTTCCACTCCACGTCGGATGCTCTGCTCCGACTGGAAATGCCGCCTGCGAGGCTTTCCTTCGTAGACAGCACTGAGCCACGGTGTTTTTCGATCTGGAGAAGGCCTATGATACCGCATGGCGATATGGTGTCATGGAGACTCTCCACGCGATGAGGGCGAGGGGACGCCTCCCAATGTTTATATCTAAATTTTTGCGAGATCGTCGATTTCGCGTACGGGTGGGGGGAGCCCTCTTCGGCCCAAAGGAGCAGGAAAAGGGTGTCCCGCAGGGAAGTGTCCTCAGTGTCACACTCTTTGCCCTGAGGATCAACGGCATCACCTCGGTGCTGCCGAAAGATGTTCTCGCTACACTCTACGTGGATGACCTTTCGATCTCTTTTGGTGCGGCCCAGATGCCAACTCTGGAGCGTCGACTCCAACAGGCATTGAACCGCGTCTCTCGCTATGCCGAAGCGCACAGGTTTTGGTTTTCTTTGGCCAAGACTAAGGTGGTGAACTTCTGTCGCCATCCACAGCTTCACCCCGACCCTGATTTGTTTCTTAATGGGGTGCGCCTGGATGTGGTGGAATCGCACCATTTCCTCGGTCTTGTATTCGACCGACGCCTCACCTGGGAGGCTCATATTCGCAGCCTTAGGGTCTCTTGTACCCGCGCCATGGACATTCTCCGTTCCGTGACGTTCATCGCTTGGGGCGCTGAAAGGGCTACTGCCCTACTTTTTTATCGATCCTTTGTTCGTTCGAAGCTCGACTACGGATGCGAGTTTTATGCATCCGCAGCCGAGCGTTTATTGCGGAAGGTGGATTCGATCCACCACACCGGCCTTCGCCTTGCGACCGGTGCCTTCAGCACTTCCCCCATTGAGAGCCTTTTGGTCGATGCTGGGGAGATGCCACTCGCTCTGCACCGCGTGCAGTGCATCACTCGCCTGTACCCGAGAGCCCAGCGCCTCCCTCATTCACCAACAGCTCTCACTGCATCCGCAGCTGATCTCGATGGTTCCTATGCCACCGAGAGACGCCAGTCATACCCTAAGCTTTTGGGTTTAGGGCCAGGAAACTCCTTCGAGAGCTAGATATAGCTCTCGGGCCGGTAGCGCTCCTAGTTCTGCCCAGGACGCCACCCTGGAGGGTACCACATTTGGCTATTTGTCGCCACGCCTCTTCTCCCAAAGCTTGTACAGCGCCGGGAGTATTGCGTTCCACCTTTTTGGAGCCCACCTCGTGTCACGCTGGAACCGTGCTAGTGTATACGAATGGCTCCAAGTCCCAAGAGGGGGTCGGCTTTCACGCTGTATCCCCTCTGTTTGAAGTCAACGGGGCTCTGCCAGGCGCTGCGTCTGTCTTCACGGCCGAGCTGGTGGCAATACACCACTCGGTATGGGGACGTGCCCGGTTCAGAGACCGGATTGTGATCTATAACGACTCACAAAGCGCCCTGAGTGCTCTCGGGGCATTGGAATCTCCGCATCCCCTCGTTCACTGTATCCATGACGCCACGGGTATGGCGAGCCGGTCAGATGTCGAGATTATCTTTTGCTGGGTTCCTGGACATGTAGGAATTGCGGGGAATGAGCGCGCCGATGAGGGCGCCAAAGAGTCCGCGAGGACACTGCGACCGGACCAGCGTTTTGCTCTTCCTCACACCGACTACATGGCAGGAATAGGGGCAGCTCTTCGGACTGCTTGGCAAAGAAGATCGGAGACGGTCGAAGGGAACTTAAAGTTGCGTGATATTGCGCCGCGACTGTTCCCATGGACCTATCTCCTAATGCCGCGACGGCTTCAGGTCGCTTTCTGTCGTCTCCGAACCGGACACACTCGTGTGACGCATCGCTATTTGATGGAGCGCTCGCCTGCGCCCTATTGCGACGACTGCGTCGTCCCCCAGACTGTTCGGCACATTCTTGTCGAATGTCCCACTCTGGGTGATCTTCGCGCACGTTACCTGTCCCGGTACCGGGATGGGCGGGGTCACTACCGCCTGTCCCTTATACTCGGGACGAGTGCGTGCACATTGACTGGTGGACTTGTTGACTTTTGGGGGGGGGGCGGCCTTCTCCCTATTATTTAAGCAGGGTTTGTTTTGTTTTGTTTTTTGCTTTTGTTTGTTTTTCCCTTTAGGTTGCACGCTCCTGCGCCGGGGGGATCTCCCCCTTTTTGGGGTGTTTTTCGTCTCTTTTTATTTTATTTTAAAGAAGCCTAGAACTAGGCCAGTTTTAATACGGCGACTAATGCCCAAGTAGGCAGTCGCCAGATGAGCTCTTAAAAAAAAATAATAATAATACCTCCCCTAGGTATATAGATTATTTTTTTCCAATTTTTTACCGTATGTGAAGTAACCCGTATTCATTGAAGCATTGGAGATGTTGGCGATTCCCTGAATGATCTGCTGTGGGGCATTTACCAAGTTGTATTTAGTAATGCACGTCCAGCATGGTGCCCTTTGTTCAAATTACTTCGCAGTGGCCATGACATCCTCAGATGTTATGGGACGGTCATGGCCCGCCATCTCTCTGCGTTTGTCTCTCTGTTGATGTGGTTGCGAACTATGTATTATCTGATTCAGATCTTCGATCAGTTGGCCTTCGAATTTCTAATCTAACTTTTCGTTGTCTTCTGGACTGATGTTGAAGACATTTTTCCAGAATTTTCTGAACATTTCTTCCAGGACCACCTGATCATTTATGTAATTTCCAATCTCTTTAACTCGTGCCATTTCTTTTCCTGGTAGTCCTTTTGACTTTCTGATTTGGTGCCAGAATTTAGCCGGGGTCAGCTCACTATCTACCCTGGCTATTAGGCTTTTACAAATTTCAGCCTGTTAGGAGGTCTGCGCTTAAACGAAGTAGTAGCAGCTTCTCTCCCGGTTTGGACCTGCCTGTCTTGTCTCTTCATTCAATTCCCTGTGCCCACGAGCGATCATTTTCATCTCTGTCGACCTGGGTTGAGGAGGGGGTTTGTACCTTGACTTGGGTACACACTCGCGTTCTGCTTCTATAATAGACGCAGTTATTCTCTCAAGCCAGGGCCGGATTTATAATTCGTAAAGCCCGAGCTATATGAAGCTCTGAGTCCCTTAGAATTGACTCACCAGAATACCTAGACAAAGAAGTCGATAGAATATATAAAATAGGGATAAATTTGCGCTACCCTTTGTACTTTCTCGACAATTGTTATAAGTCTGCCAAGCGTTTCTATTATCAAACTAATGTTAATATCACTAAGTTTCAGGCCAAGAACTTATTAGTTTGACCCTATAACCATATTTCCATTGAATTACCTCGTTTACTTAGGCCTCTGAACATAAACGTTATTTTTAAGTACGAGACTACAATTTATCGCATCCTTGTCAAAAATTCCCCCCCCCCCGCCTCCCCGATTTGGCATTGTTTATTCGATAGACTGCAACAACTTCCCAAAATGTTATTATGGCCAAACTGGGCAAGAACTAGATGTCTTGTCCGAGTTAAGCAACATCAAGCCAATATACGTAATCACAGTAAACAATCTGCGCTTTTTCTACATATGTACAATCTTAACCATAGCATTTAATGGAACAGTGCCAAATATCAAAGGAAAATAATACACAGAATAAGCCTAAGCGCTTTCGTGTTTACAACACGAAAAAGTTTGGGCTTATTCTGTGTATTATTTTCCTTTGAGATGTTTCAAGCATATATATATATATATATATATATATATATATATATATATATATATATATATATATATATATATATATATTTGTTACAGAACCCAATTTACATAGTACCATTTAATATCCTGTTAAATCCTGCGAATTACATTTTTAATTATCTTTTACAAATCCATATATCTCTCACGTCATTTCCTTGTTGTATACCAATTTGAATCTTGTATTATATCATATCAATTCTCTTTGTGTTTTCTTCTTTAATTCATAAATACAATTTATTTTCGCACTATCTCGTTGTATTTACCGCATGCCATCACATTTAGGCCTAATCTCTAAATTCAACCTACATTCAAATAAACAAATTTGTGTGTGCCGGGAATTATATTTATATGCTATCTAGGTCAACAATATAATGACTAACACACATAACTCCTTCTCCTATGTCTCCTAAGATACTGAACCTGTTACTCCAAGTAATACATTCAAATATGCTCTCTCTATCTAGGAATACTATTCCCACATCCTCAACACCAGCAGCCTTATTTCCATCTGGAACAGGAGATGCCTCACTTTCAACCTGTTTACTTCCTCTCTTTATCATCCTCCACTCTCTACTAAAACTTGTAATGAGTAGGAAAGGAATATTTAAACTGTCCCTTTTTATGGGTTTTAATCAACTATATTCATAATACATCTAGAAAAGAAACAAAACAAAATATTAGTAACATGAATACTGTAGATAGAGGGGAGTGGGAAAAGGGGCAAAGAAAAAATAATAGCGTAGGCGAGTTGCGAACAGCTTCCCGCGTCGCTGGATCACTGGTAGCCAGCGGCGAATCCACTCAGCCATCCTGAGTCTCAAAAAGACTCATTTAAACGAAGCTTTTAAGCCGCTTGCGTGCACTTCCCGTACGCTATACAGCCCCCCTCCTAGAAGCCGAGCGTATTTTGAAGAAATGAAGAGAGCACGTTTGGAAATGTTATCCAAGGGCTAACGTCCCCCCTCCCGGGTCTGGGCACCATTGTAGATAGAGGGAGTGGGAAAGGGGGCAAATAAAAAATAATAGCGTAGGCGAGTTGCGAACAGCTTTCCGCGTCGCTGGACCACTTTTAGCCAGCGGCGAATCCCCTCTACCATCCTGAGTCTCAAAAAAGACTCATTCAAACGAAGCTTTTAAGCCGCTCGCATGCACTTCTCGTACGCTATAATACATATGGACAAATATAAATGAATAAATGAAACATATAAGAGTGACTCCCACCAAAAAGAATTCATTCCTTCTCAAAATTACAAAATATACAATACACTAGATAAATAAAGTTAAAGTAAGGTATCAAAACGAATTAGAAATCGAAAATATTACGAATCTAAAGGACGTGCAGATTTATGAACGCCTAAAGATTCTCTAGGACAAGGCAACTGTATTGTCACTGTCGTGACTATTCACACTGTCATCAGCATCATGAACTTGATCTTTTGTCTGGATATTTTTTTCTTGCTCATTTCCCAATATCTTATCGTTGGCTTGAGGAAAGTTAGTAGTTGTAGATGGAAACCGAAATGGGAAGCTGGATAGGAAAGACCACCTGGATTTCGTGATTCGGAATCATGAGGTGGAATATTCCTAGGACATGGAGCTAAATTACGCAGAGCAACAGTGCTCTCTCTCTCTCCCATGATGGAATTCCACAAGAGTATGTGTAGGGTTAGCATCAATGAGATCGACGTCGACAGCTGGTTTGTATTCATTGCGATTCCCGAACCGTTTTATGAGGACTTCTCCAGGTTCAATTAGCCAAGAAGGACGGCTGCATCACTAATTGAACGTCTCTCAGAGCTAAAAGGTCGTTCATGCTGCGTGGGATTTGTATAGGTACAAAATATTGAACGTGTATGGATATAAAGCATCAGGGAACACATCCTGCAATGCACTTAATGGCAAACCTCGAGATTCAATAACCAATTTCACAGTATTCCAAATAATGTCATTATAGCGCTCACACTGGCTATTTTCATGGGGGTTGTATGGAGAAGTGTAGCTGCTGTTTATACCAAGATCTAGTAAGAAATCTTTCACTTACTTGGAAATGAATGACAGGCCGCGGTCTGAATGGATATATGCGGGTAGACCAAATAACAAAACAAAATTTGTAAGACAATCAATAACTACTTTGGATGACATATAGCGGCATGGAAACTGGAACAGAAATCCGCTAACTGGAAGAGGCCGCTTAAAATCAACTGAAAGACGTTGGAAATTCGAAGTCGTCTGTATAAAAGAGGTATTTTCTGGTTTTAAGAAACGCCGTTTAATTTTAGCACATACCTGACAATTAGCAGCAATACGGCGGATTTCATCGATGGAGTAAGGAAGGTTATTATCACGAACAGGGTGTAGGATTTGCTGGATTCCAGGATGAATGAGACTCTTATGAAGCGATTTTAGAATTGTAATTTCCGAAGTGGTGTTGCAATACGACCGTGATAGCATATCAGCAACAAAGTTTACATGACCCGGGCGATGATGAATATCTAAGGAAAATGGAAGTGATTTCATACACCAGTGCATGATCTTATCATTCTTGATTTTACCTTTTACATTGATATCAAACATGAATGACACAGCTCTTTGATCAGTTCTGATCGGTTCAATGAGCGTGAGAAGAAAGCCACTGGTCCTTCGCATTGTGATAAGGTGGCATCGATTGCATTATTTGGTGCATCCGTTTCTATGGAAAAGGGGGCGTCTTCATCAATAGCTTTCACTGAAGATTTGGCAATGTCATTCTTTAAAGTTTCAAATGCTTGAATAGCCTGAAGAAATAAAGGAAATCTGCAGCAATCTACAAGAGGCCTTACTTCCTCTGAATAATTTCGAACACACTTAGCGTAGTATGCAAATAACCACAAACAACGCTGCAAGGATTTTTTACTAGATGGTACCGGTGATTTTAACAAAGGTCTCATTCGTTCAGCATTGCGTTTTAGATTGCCGTCAATATTTGGTAACAGAGAATATTAATGCAGGTTAAAGAAAACTTAGATTTCTTAGAATTCAAATAGAGATTGCATTTAGAAACAGCTTCCATGAAACAATTTAGATTGTTGTCAAGTTCTTGCCTTGTTTTCCCGCAGACTGTTATGTCGTCGAGACAGGCATAAGATAAGTGTTACATAGTTTGTTATCGCTTATAAACTGACTCATAAAGCGTTGAAAAGTGGAAACAGCATTCTTAAAGCCCAAAGATATGCGCCTGAATTGATAAAGACTGTTATCGGCCTGAAAAACAGTATAAGGTCGGTATTCTGAGCATATTTCTCTCTGATGATATTCCTTGGATAGATCAATAATGCTGAAATAGTGATTCTTAGCGATATTTGCAACTATATGATGTCACTACCACTTGTACGCGCCAAGCCAATTACTATGTTCAATAATCCCCTCAGAAAGTAGATGTTTAACCTCAATTTCGACGAAATCACCATCTTCGGAGCTGTAATGGCGAGACTTGGTAGCAAATGGAGTGCATTCCGATGATACGTTTCTAAGCAGTTTAACTGTCCACACAGTTAGGGATGGTTATGTGCCCCCACAATTTAAGCTAACGCTTTTATGCACTCTTAGAAATGGTAAGCCAAGAATAATATCAATGCAAACACTTGGAAGTACAGTAGATTCGATATTCTGATAACTGCTACCATTCATTGAAACACTAACAATACAGTAACCTTTAAAATTTACTGAGAAAGAAGAAGACGCCATCGAAACAACCTACGATCATTCATGAAACGGGAGATGCATAGCTTGTACCAAAACCTCATTTATAAAATTCTCTGAACTTCCACTGTCAATCAGATCTTGAACAGGAAAAGTAAGCAGGAGCAAGCCGCTGGTAGCACAGGTGGAAGCAAATGTGGCAAAAGATAATGAAACAGGTTTGGATTTAGATTTACAAACTTTTGCAAAATTTCCACATTTACGACAAATTACATAGCGAGCTGGACAAAGTGTTCGGTGATCATCAAAGTGCGACCACCGGCACACTTGTAGCATGTTTGCTTTGTTTTTAAAATATTTGTTGAAACAGCTGCTGTAACTGGAAGGCCGGTATAGCTTATGTGACGCTTCGTTTAATGACATACTTGCCTAGATAGCAGCCATTAAACCTTCCTATATGAATTTAAAGATAGAAATGCATTGAAAGAGAGAACGTGAGAGAGGAAACTAATTCTGCCGAGAAGGTTTCAAAAGTACTAACGGATATGATAGCAATGCCTTCTGGCATTCCTATAAAATATTACATTTATCAATTTAAATATTACTATTACATAGTATAATTTTAAAGTAATATACCTTGTGCATAAATATTAGCATACTTTCCTTTTTAAATTTAATGTAAAATTATCCATTAATTTTCCCTTTTAAATTCTACAATTTCCATTAAATCTTATGTAAAACTCAACCTAGTTATGTATAAATAATCAATCCAAAATCTCAAATATTTTGTAACGTATTGCCATCCAAAAATCATTGGCTAAGATACATTCTTTTTCGCAACACTTACTTTAGTCAAACACACAAACACGCTTTCAGCTCAACCACATTGAACATGAATATTCCTCAGTCGTCTTGCACCATTCTCAGGATAAAAGTCAATCATCATTCCCTCTACATTTAGTCATTTAACTCCAAACAAATCATACTTTGTATAATTCCTCATCCTCTCACAATTATTCTCTGCAAACTGCCATACGAGAGTAGGTCCATATTCTGGTTACTTCTCTCATTGCAGATCCCAATTCACAGTCCATCATAGTTACCACATCATAGTTACCATATCATAGTTCCCACATGTTAGTTACCTTAGTTACTTTACCCTCTCCACTTCACATTGTGCCCAAATCCACGCAGGGAGAATTCAAAGCAGTTTGGGATTACAGAGCTCTTAACGCTGTAACAATTCCTGGTCACTATTCTTTGCCGTACTTAACCGATTTCATCTCGTCTCTCCATGGCTGTATAGCAATGCCCTATGGCATTTCTATAAAATATTGAATTTATCAATATTCCATTAGCATACTTTTTTTTAAATTCAATGTAAAATTATTCATTATAAATGATCGATCTAAAATCTAAAGTATTTTGTAAAATATAATTGCCATTCAAAAATCAATGACAAAGATATTCTTTTCGGCAACACTTACTTTTACCAAAACACACAAACGAACTCACGCCTTTAGCTGCCCGCTTAGAAGCAGTCACCCATTCATTCGTGCGCCAATTTACTTCGAATCAAGGTCAGTTATAAATTCTCTCACACTTATTCTCTGCAAATTGCCATATAAGAGTAAGTCCTAATTCTCGTTACTTCTCTCATGGCAGATCCCAATTCAGAGTCCATCATAGTTATTTTACCACATCATAGTTACCATATTTTAGCCATCATAATTACCACATAGTTATCACATCTTACTTATTTTACATACCTTACATTCATTTTACATTTCATTACTTCTATAAATTGCATTACGTTGTATTCCTTAGCAATTCCTAATTCAATTATATCATTCATCCATATAATTGTAAGCCCGTAAGTAGCGCGGCGATTTGCCATCCTGGCCGCTAGGGGGGATGGGACTCAGCACCCCGTCCGACCCTAGCTTAGCCTCTTCTCCTTCTTTCTGACAGCCTGTATTTCTCCCCTACTTCGTCACTTTTCATACAACCTCTCCCACAACTTACTCTGGTCAGCTTCTAATTTCACAGAGTAGATGCTGACCATCTTCTCAGCCAACCGTCCCGGATCAGGGCTCAGGGGATGGGGATAATGTTCCCTAACCCCTGAACTCCTGTTCGGGATTATTTTTTTAAACAACCTGCTTCATCTCAACCCATACGTTCCTCACATCCCTTTTTCTTTCCTCTTCACACTCTATCAATTTTAGGCCGTGTCCAAGGTGGAGGCGCCATGCCGATGGACTGCCAGGCCACCGGGCAGGAGGGGTGGTCCTGAATGGTGGCACCTGGCTCTGACAGGCCTGTACGCACCCCTTGCGGTGCGGGGTACTGCGAGGGGTGATGAGCTATTGCATCCCGTTGTAAATTTAGGATCACCATGCCCAATAATGAGAAAACAAAAAATCTCCCCTTAATTTCACGTTGTACATCGACGGAGCCGCCTTCGGGCAGCTCCAAAGAAAAAATGGAGGTGTCCCCTCCCACCTGTGCTTGCGCAGGGGGCCCTTCAAAACTTCTCTAACCGGAGAGGAGGCTTACTCATCTCCTACGCCTACGGGTGTAGGGGACTCCCCCTCGCCGCCTTCTCTGGAAGTGCTTTTGGGCACATCCCTGTTTCTAGCGGAAGTCCCTCCTTTTCTTTCCAAGGGGACTACCAAGAAAGGAAGCAGGCAGCCCATAGCCGACCGCTCCCCATTGAAGCGACCCGGTTGGGCAAACCCCCTTAAGGAAGACAGGCCTCCAGTCGCTTCCCTCAAAAGACCTGCTGGCAAGAATATTAAACCTTGCCGGGGTCAAGTCATGTGCTTTCCCACACCACCTGACTAGTAAGTATGATGCTAACGGGACCTACGATGTCCTGGGGGAGGGATTGCCAACTGGAGCCCCCTCCCCCTGAGAGAGACATGGTCCTTGAGGCAACCCAGCCCCAGACGGTAAGGGCTTCCAGGGGGGGGGGACGGGCTCAGCGCAAATCACCGAACCCGAATCCGCACCAAAGGCAAGGTCCTCCTCAAACGGCAAGGGTTTCCGAGACAGTGTAAGGAGGGAAGGGATCTCCTCCGACCAGTGCCCCTACGACTGCCAGGAACTTCCCCATTTCGGAGAAGGACCTGGCTGAGGCCGTTCCATCTGGCCTGGGGGCTCCTGCCAGCGGAGGAGAGAAGAGGGTTCATTCCCCGCCCTCCTCTCCTAAGAAGAAAAAAAACAGGAAAAAGACTAAAATGACTCGGGGCTCCTCTCCATACGCGGGGGCTGCGGGTACGGATGGGTCTGCTGCCACGTTGGTAAACGCCTAAGCCGAGATCGGCACATCCTGCCCCTCTACCACCCCGAGTGCGGAGCCCCCGACTATGACTATGAATAAAAGAGCACAGGGCGGAGCCTCGATAACATGTGGGCCCCTCATTCAGAGGCTAGCTGGCATTTTCGAACCCGCTGGCTTTAAACGCTTCCTCGTTAGCCGCTCCGCTGATGGCAGCATGTTTGCCAATGGCAACATGATCCATCAGAGGAGTGCATTAGCTAGTGTAATTCGTATAGAGTCGAAGGTGACCCGTATCTCGGACAGAGGCCTTCTGGTGAATGCGGCGGGCAAGATAACTGCTCTTCGTACACTTGATGGCACCCCGGTGAGTGTGACGCCGCACTCTACCATAAACTTTGTGAAAGGAGTAGTTTATGCCAGGGAACTCGTTGATTACTCCATAGAGGAAATCACCTTAGAACTGGCCGACCATGGGTTGGTCAAGGTCGAACGTGTGATGAGAAAACAGGGAGGTGCCTAGAGACCCATCGCTACACTCTTTGTCACGTTCGACTGTGACAAGCTCCCTGAGTCGGTGCGTGCCAGTCGGTACCGCTACCGAGTAAAGGCATTCGTGCCACTGCCGCGGAGGTGCTATTACTGTCACCGCTTCAGCCATACAAATCGTTCATGTAGACGTGCAAAGTTGGGGACACCCGAAATCTATGTAGATTGCTCCAAGGCCGCACACGATAAGTCTAAATCGTGTGTGGCCAGGTTTGTCAATTGCGGAGAGCCGCACCCCGCTTCTTCGAACTAATGTGCTGCATTTCTCCTTGAGGCAGAAATCCTGGCCGTTCAGGCCCAGGATCGACTCTCATTCCGCGAGGCTAAGGACTTGGTCCTGGCGCGCCCGGGTCTGCCTGGGACGTCTTATGCCTCAATAGTTTGGAATACACCCTCTGCTACTGGCCCGTCCAGGCCAACGAACACGGTTGTTTCCGCGCCCATTCGGAGCCCTCTGCGGGTTCTAATCGACCCGGGCGCTCCCCTGGTAAAGCTGGCGGCAAAAGGGTTCACATCCAGCCCCGGCTAAAACCAGGGCTAACCCCACCCCCTTCCCCCAGCGTGACCGTTTCCCGTAAGGCGAAACGGCCACGCGTCTCCACCGAGTCGTTAGACTCACAGGAGGCACCACGCCTGAAGTTGGTCGCAAGGCTATCTTCCGGGGTTCCTAAAGCTGTCCCCCGAAAGGAGGACAAGAAGAAAGGAGATTCAGCTCCTTCGCCAACGCCTAGTGGTGGGCTGAGTGGCTCGGAGACGGTGGTTCCTCGAAAAGAGCCCCCCACTCCGAAGTTGTAACGCTCCCCTAAGGTTTCGAGGCAGAGGGAGGAAAAGACTCGCATGGGGCCCAACCTCCCCCAATAAGTCCTCGAAGGCGACCGCGCCTTCAGCGCTTTGTCCGGCCAACAGCGCCCAGGGTTCTGCCTCCGGAAAGCGTACGGCCATTCCCTTGAGGGTCTTCTGTTCGAGGAGGGCCCCCGCGTCTCTTCCAAGCTAGGCCTGGAGGGCATATTCCTTAAATGGATTTGCCATGAACTCCGGGACAACTGGGAGGAGCAGTGGAGGCCTGCCTTGTCCCGTTCCCCGTTAGCTATTTTTCGACAGGAGACCATGCTAGGCGCGTGCTCACTGCACGCCCACCCGGGGTATAAGGCTCTCGCGTTCCCACCACCACAAGATGGCCGGGCTGGGCGATGCGCGGTTTACACCCGGCATGATGTCTCCGTTCTTCCTTTTACTTTAGATAACTCCTTTCAGGCAGTGGCTGTGTAGCTTCACCTGGATAGGAGGTATACGTCGTGGCACGATTGCCGAGGCCCTTTCTTTTGCCTGGAGATCTGAATGGCAGGCATTCTCTCTGTTAAGATTACTCAATAAATCACAGGGGACCAGTCTTTGCCGATCTGATCGAAGAGCTTGAGATAGGCGTCCTAAATGTGGATGAGTTTACGCATCACTGCCCGAGAACCGCTTCATTTTCTTGCCTTGATCTATCTTTGTGCTCTTCGGATGCATATCCTGATTTTGATTGGGGGGTGGTCGATAACCTCCATGGTATTGATTACTTTCCCATTCAAATATCATTTTTAGGGCAACTGCCGCCTGAGAGCCCACCTCGGTAGTGCTTGGCGCGGGCGCGGTGGCCTGCATTTCAGGAGATGACTGAATTCTCAATCTCAGTCGAGGAGTTTAGGTCGGTAGATGAGGCCGTTGAGTTCTTCTCCGGCAACCTCATCGCCGTGGGCCTGACTACTATTCCTAGGACGTCTGGCTGTTTCGCACGCCGACCACTCCCATGGTGGTCGGCCGAGTGTGAGACGGCCCTCAAACTCAAGCGTTATTCCTACATGCGTTATAAGCGCCGCCCGAACGATTTCACCACCGAGCTAGGGCTAGGTTCAGATATATTTTAAAGCACACTCGCAGCTCTTTTTGGTGGGCATACGTGTCGTTACTTAACGGGAAGACCCATCTAGCAGAGGTTGGGAAGCGTGTAAAAAGGATTCGGGGCAAGTTCTCGCAGGACCCCCCTCCCGTTCTCCAGGAGAATGTGACCGCAATCTCGGACCCCGCGTCCGTGGCGGAATCCTTCGCCACCATTTTCTCCGCATTCTCTAGCCGGGATGCTGCTCCGCCAGCATTCAATGCATATTGTGATGTTGCGGAAGTCCGCCGCCTGGACTTTACCTCCAGAGGCGGACAACCTTTCAAAGACAGGTTTACTCTGAGTGAGTTGCATTCCGCTCTTGCTTCGTGCGCGGACACCACCCATGATCCGGACGATGTCCCGTACGCCATGCTTCGATACCTGGGTGAGCGAGGCATGGCCTTTCTGTTAGATTTGTTCAACAGGATCTGGGTGGAAGGTCCCCTCCCAGATTCCTGGCGAATCACTACTGTGCTCGCCTTTCGCAAACTGGGGAGAGATCACTCTACTCCGACCGGTTTCCACCCAATCTCTCTAACCTCTTTCGTGTGCAAGTTGATGGAGAAATTGGTAAATGTTAGATTAGCCTTTTTCCTGGACAGCGGATGCCATCTGTCTTCTACACAGTGTGGCTTCTGCAATTTCCACTCCAAGGCGGATGCTCTGCCCCAACTGCAAAATGCCGTCTGCGAGGATTTCCTTCGTAGACAGCACTACGCCACGGTGTTTTTCGATCTGGAGACGGCCTATGATACCGCATGGCGATACGGTATATGGAGACTCTCCACACGATGGAGACGAGGGTACGCCTTTCATTTTTTATATCTGAATTTTTGTGAGATCGTTGACTCCGCATACGGGTGAAGGGAGCCCTCTCCGGCCCAATGGAGCAGGAAGAGGGTGTCCCGTAGAGAAGTGTCCTTAGCGTCACACTCTTTGCCCTGAGCATCTACGGCATCACTTTGGTGCTGCCGGAAGATGTTCCCCCTACGCTCTAACGGGACGACCTTTCGATCTCTTTTGGCGCGGCCCAAATGCCAACTTTGGAGCGTCGACTACAACAGGCATTGAACAGTGTCTCCCACTATGCCAAAGCGCACAAGTTTCGATTTTCTTTGGCCAAGACTAAGGTGGTGAACTTCTGCCGCCATCTACGGCTCCACCCTTACCAGGAACATAGCGAATATCATTCTTCAACTGCAGGATCAAGTCAAGATGAGTGGTGTCAACTTCCTTGTGTACTGACGAAGTACTACGAGAAGAAAAAGCACCGACCAAAGGCTTATGGTCCCTAAAAATGGTAAAGTCACGTCCTTCTAAATATTGTCGGAAGTGACTGATTGCGAGTTATATTCTGAGGAGCTCTCGAGAGAACGTACTATACCTCTTTTGAGAGTCTGAAAAGGAGCGAGAGAAGAAAGCAAGAGGTTACCATTGGTCACCAACTTTCTGTTGCAATGTTTCCTCTAAGTGGGTTGAGGATGCGTCGGAAGCAACACTGATCGGGGCTCCTGGAGAAGGATGGGCCAATTCCGCAGCTTGGGCAATAAAAGAACGAATCACACGCTTCAGCAGACCATTCAAGAGGAGAGTTCTTTGTAGGCTTGTTGAGCAGAGAGTTGATAGGTTGCATGACCTTGGCACAATTAGGTATGAATCTGTGGTAGAAATTAACCATGCCACAGAAACGCCTAAGTTGCTTGCGTGATGTGGGCCGAGAAAAGTTGCGCATCACGGTAACTTTTTCTTCGAGTGGGCTAATCCCTGTACTCTAAGACATAGTGACCCAAGAAAGAGAGGCGTTGGGACACCAAAAAGACACTTGGAGGTGTTGAGTACGATATAGTAGTCTTCAAGTCGAGCGAAAACCTGACGAAGGTGAGACAGATGCTCCTCTAAAGACGAAGATGCTATCAGAAGGTCGTCTATCTAGCAGGAGACGAAGGGCAGACCTCTCAGAACCTGATCCATAAAACGTCGGAAGGTCTATCCACTGTTACGAAGACCATAAGGCATCCTGTGTATGACAAAGGAACCAAATGACGTGGTGATAGCCGTCTTTAGGATGTCATCTGGATGAATAGGGATCTGGTTGAAAGCACAAGCCAGATCGAGTCGAGAAAAGGTCGAATAATCGAAAAGAGCAGAATTGAAATCAGACAGATAGGGCAGAGGATATCTATCGGTGATAGTACAGGCATTGAGCAGCCTATAATCATCTACAGCTCTGTACTCACCGGAGCTATATTTGGGTAAAATATGAAGCAGAGAGGCCCAAGTAGATGTAGAGGGGCTAGCTATTCCAGCTTCCACCATGAAGGTGAACTCCTGCTTTATTAAGGTGAGTTTATCTGGGGCTAATCGATGGGGCGGGAAAATACAGGCCCTCCAGTCGTCTCTATCCGGTGAACCACATTGTGTTTAATTGACCTGTCTTTAGAGGATGGTATGCTAATTGCAGGAAATTCCTGTAGCAGGCACTGAAACTGTGGATTGGCTGAAGGAAACTGGATAGAGGGAAGAGAACTCTGCTACGGGAAAAATGAACCCGAACCTTTGAGCATTGTAGTGCGATCGATGAGCTTGCAGAGAAAATCGAGGCCCAGAATAGGAACGTCGACCTCTGCAACAATAAAGTCCATCGAAAAACTCTACGGAGGCCAAGAGCCAACTGAAGGATGCACCTTCCATAAGTCCTTATCTCAGAGGAATTAGCGGCTTTAATGGCAAGATCAGAGGAGGAACCAGGTTTATCTTCCAGGGACGCTGGAATAACACTACAATGAGCACCAATGGCAACTAAATATGAGAAACCAGAGTAGGTCATAAATCCAAAATGGTGGATCGACCTGAGATGAAGGATCGACAGAGGTGATAGACCCATTGATCACCTGCGTTCTCATTTTAAATTAGTTGAGAGATTTGAATTAGAATGGGAAGAGTGAGTTAGAGCATTAGTTTGAGGAGAGTGAATAGATTGTTGAGCTGAAATTGGTGGAATAGGGTTAAATTGAGGAGGTACTGGTTGTAAATATGTGCAGGGTTGTAACCATTTTACGGCTTGTGCACCATATTTGTTGTGGTACCAGCACCAATTAGTTGGTTGGATGAAAGTAACATTATGATTAGAAGGATGAATTTGTGAAGAGCGAGCATTTGATTGAGAATGAGCATAGGATGGCAGGTAGTATTGGTAAGGCTGTGTACAGTGTACAGCTTCGCTACCATATCTCTCATGGTACCAGCATATACTCCTAGCTTGACATTGAGAGAATCTAGGAGTAGAGGAATAGGCGAAAGAATGAGCAGGGGAATGTTATGCCTCACCTCTTGTGCTGGAATGTCCTCGTTGGTTTCGCCTTCGAGAACACGAACGGTTTCTGTCGCTCCGTCCACCGTTGTCACCGTGCAGTCGCTCGGTCCCACATTGGAGTTTTAATTTTTGCAGCTCTCTTTCTATCCTCTCTAAAGGGGCAACCAAGTCCGGTGATGAATGTGAAAAGTAAACGTTACACGGGTCCGGCCTATTGACAGAAGGCATTGTTGGTAACCGAACCTGCGAAATAGATGGATTAGAGGGAGGAATGGGACATTGTGGGGCAGTTTCCCTGTTTACGTAAGGATTGAGATATATTATCTCTGCTGCCTTGGCGATTTCATCCACACTCTTGTGTTCACTAATCATGATGAGGGGCCTAATGTGGTCAGGGATCCCACGCATGAAAAGCTCTGACGAAGCGCCCTTCACCATGATTAATTCTTTAAGCTGCTCAAGGAAACGCGTGGAGCACCAATCAACCATTTGCTTAGTATTTAGTAGTTCCCTTGTCTTCAACCTGGGGCCTCCCAAATTCAAGCTTGAAACAAAGTAAATATACTTATTGGGACTTTTTGCGCTCTTGATCGGTTATGGCTTGAAGTGCCATAAAAACCTCGCATAATTCGAACCACGTGATTAAATTGGTCACATCAAAGGCTGGAAGATTGATTAAAGTATGGTTTGTGCCTCGGGCACTGACATCCTGGTTTATAGGTAACAAGGAGTAACAAGGAAAGGAAGTACCCTAGGAGACCTTACGGTCCATTCAAAGAGGGTACCTTTGTACTAGCAATCGAGTAGGCACATGGCTGCTCAATTATTTTGCGTCCCTAAACGGCCACTTTTTAAGACTTTGTCTAGTCTTGACTTGAATTGGTCAACAGATTCACTGTTGACAACTTCCACTGGAAGTGCGTTCCACTTACCGCAGATACTGTAAGTGAAAAAATTTCCACACAGATTGCGGTTGTAACGCTTCAGTTCAAGTTTGAAGCCATGATTGCGCGTTCTGTTCTCACTCAGTGGGAAAATATCCCGGTAGTCAACATTGTCGAACCCTCGAAGTATTTTGAAAACTTCGATGAGCTGACCACGCAGTATACGGGTTTCCAGCGAGAACAGATCTATTTCCCTTAGTCTATCCTCATAACTTTTATGTCGGATAAAGGGGATCAGCTTGGTTGCCCTGGCTTGTACGCGTTTCAACATTGCGATATCCTTTCGAAACGAAGGACTCCAGAATTGTACGGCATACTCCAGGTGCGGCCGAACGAGGGAGTGGTACAGACAAGGTACTATCTCCTTGTTACGGTATCCAAACTGGCGCTTTATGTAGCCTAACATCCTTTGGGCTTTCTTCTCTGCCTCGATGCACTGTTTCGAGAACTTTAGGTCGCTAGTGATAGTTACACCCAAGTCTTTCTCAGTGTCACTCGATTCAAGAGCAGTGCCCTTAAGGATATACTGAGATTGGTTAATTGCCACGGGTGACGCACATATGGTCGTGAAAGTTGAGGAGGCCTGGCTAGCTAGCGTGGTCGAGGCAGTTGAGGTAAACGTCGTGGCTTGACTATTCATGGCTAAGAGATGTGTGCTTTTGAAGCTTCCGGTTAAGAAAAGAAATTGAGGAGGTTGAAGTAAGATGAAAACAAACGTACAGTGAAAACGAAAGAAGGGCGGGGCGTAAGCCGCACCGGAGTCAGTGAGAGAGATAGAGAAGCGGGTGAGTTCGTGGTTGCCGGGAGAAATCTCACGTGGAAAGATTAATATTATTTTTACGTAACTAGAGGTTAAACTATATTATAATTAAATTAAAAAAAAGGGTCTAGGTCACTAATTATAGCTTATGTGATGATTGGTTTAATGAGAAACTTGCCTAGATAGCAGCCATTATAGCTTATGTGACAAACTTGCCTAGATAGCAGCCATTAAACCTTCCTATATGAAATTTAAGATAAAAATTCGTTGAAAGAGAAAACGCAAGAGAGGATAACTAATTCAGCCGGGAAGGTTTCAAGAGTACTAACGCATATGTTTAACGAGATTTATTTAACTAACAAATAGCAAGGGAATATTGCTTAATAATTGAATTGGATATTATGGCCAATGAATATGATATGTATTTTAATGAAATAAGATATATATATATATATATATATATATATATATATATATATATATATATATATATATATATATATATATATATATATATATATGAAATAATAACAAAAGACATCTGGGTTTAGCCTTACCCCTCCGATGTTCTCCGGTAACATAGGAGAACGGGCAAAAGGATAAATGATACGAGACTGATTCCTGACATCAGTTTAAAAGGCATGCCCTTCGAGGGTGCACTTATAAACAATCCATTCAAAAGTGCAAACTGCCGATCTCGTATTACCCTCTCTCCGAGCCCCAAGACACCAAGCGCGGGAGACCAACCTGAGGTCTCACCCTGCGAGCCCCCATCCATCTCCCTCCCCCGTGGGAGTAATTGGTGTATATAACAGGTTTACCCGAGTAAGCCACGCTTTTTTGTTCGTTCTAACTTAACCGGTTGAGAGATTTTTCGAGTTCGAGAAGGAAACAGAAAAATCACCGGTAGAAAGTTTTCTGCAAGTTAAGGAGAACTTTGCAGTCCTTGTACGAGACCAGATCGTACCAAGGAAGCTCGGTGCCGCTCGAGCCCCCGAGAGATTGAGTATCAAGCTAGCCAGTTTGAGGACTCTAAATCTTACTCTATCTGAGTTGGACAAACCCCAACTAGATAGAAAAAATAAAAAGAAGAGAACGATTTCATCTCGTCCGGAAGCAAAGTGGAAGGGTTAAGTTTTCACTTGAAGTCGCCTCTACCCAAGATCCCTCGTGGCGTCACCCGTCAACTCACCAGGCAAGTCGACGAACGCCATCTAGTGAACAAACAACCAACTCCGATCAAAAATCTCAGAGGATAGTCTAACTGGTCGCGAGTATTTAATCTCCATTACCTTATGTGAGTAAAGAATAATCCTGTTGTTTACGTCCCCGTGCATAATAATTAGTTTAGTGGATGTTTGGCCAAAGACAACGATATCAACTTAAAAATTGTTCCCCCCGTAAAATTTTATCTCGAAGCGAGCTGCGCGAGCTCACCCAGTAATCCCATTTTCTTTTTTTAAGTGTATTAGATCTGTATGTTATTTAGTGAGATGGTTTAAGTTCATTAAAGTCTATTTTTCTCTAGTAAAGCGGTCCCTGAGGCACGAACCTACGCCTCATGTCAAAGTCTATTTGGTTTATTAATAATTAATAAAACAAATAAACATATAAGCTCGGCTAACCCTCGATATAACGACCTCAATATAACCAATTTCGGATATTTCGAACCAAATTTCCTGGCCGAACTCCATCAGGTTTAACGAACGCCCCCCCCCCGCCCCATATAGTTCGTTATATCTAGGGTTTACTGTATATATATATATATATATATATATATATATATATATATATAAATTATATAATTATATAAAATATAGTATAGTACAGCCACGACGTTTTTGAAGTTATATAATCAGGGGTACTTGACTGGAGCCCTGATGAAATAAAAGTGTACGTTAAAATGCGCTCGGGACTCTGGAAACGGAAAAGTCTATTCTGATTGGTTAATTTCGAATTGGGTTGTACAAAGGTTTTGATTGGTTAGTTGTTGGGAGGAATCGTACTTTTATTTTGAGGTAACCGTATTGGTATCAAAGGTCGTAAAAAAATGGATTTGGGGGCGAGATGCATAATTTTCTCAGACGGGAAATTGCCAACTGCCTCTTTACAAATTTGTAGGAGCTTGCAAAGATGTCCGCTGTTACATCGGCATACTAGCAGGTACCTAAGATACCACACGTAGCTGGACAATATTTATTTCTTTTGCAGGTGTTCATGCTGTATATTAGTAAACAATTTATTTACTTTAAAAAATCATATACAATGCATAAAAAATATCATTAGTCGAATTTTTTTTAATAGTAGCGCGACTGCTGGACTATCCTGTACAATGGACAATAAAATATATTTAAAAATAATCATATACTGGATAATGCTTTTCGAGCTTTCATGGCAGCAAATATTTTGATGACATCATCAAATTGGATTTTTCGTGCAAGTTTACATCGAATGCTAAGTCTTTCACATCCAAATTCACCTCATTCCCCATGCTTGATGAAACATGTTTTGCTTCATTCCTGATTTTCTTCCAGTTCCCACGAAAATCTTTCAGACATGCTTTCAACTCGTTGACATTTGTGACTTCAACATCAAGTGCAGTATGTCTTGCTTGAAGAATCTTGTTGCAGATGCCAATTGGTGCTAAAATTGTAAACCAAATTGCTGACAAAATCACACAAGTAAACGATGAGACATACTTATTAAGTGCAGCCCGAATACTAGTAAGGTTTGCTGCAAATGGTTTTATACAATCTATTTTCGAAGACCATCTTGTATCGGACTTGTCGTGAAGCGACTGATTTCCTGTATAGTTCAGAATAATCTTCCAACGTCGTGGACTGGAGCTGAAGATAGTGTATGTTGTCTGAATTGTTCCAAAAAAGGTGGTGATTCAGAACAACATTCAGGAGAGTCTGTTTCACATAAATTTAAAGTATGGCATCCGCAAGGTGAAAAGAGTGCCAAATTATTTTTAAATAGAAGACGTGCCTGTATTTTCCAGCCACATTAGATCCATCGTCGTAGCTTTGCCCCCCTAATCTGAGAAAGGGATGTTGTTCTCTTTCAACGTTCCCAGTACCATTTTCACAATATCATTTCCAGTTTGTTTACTGCAATCAATAAACTACCAAAATCGCTCATCGATAACATGCAAAATCGTATTTCACAAGATACCATAGTATAAAGGCGATTTGCTCAACATGAGAGGAGTCTGGTGTTGAATCCCCCATAATTGAAACGATTTTCGAGCAGCTTCTTTCAAAGAGAATTTGTTGTGAAATTTCTGAGCATAGAGAAATGAATTTGTTTTGAGTCTCTGCTGAGAGATACTGCGCCTGTAGTCTCCCTCTTTCCGCTGTAATTGCATCACCTTTAGCACTTGTTCTTTCCAGGGCTGGTTTAAGGAGCTGCGGGGCCCGTAGCACAAGGAACAGCAGGGCCCCCACCCATATATATATATATATATATATATATATATATATATATATATATATATATATATATACAGTCGCCGCAACGGAAGTCTGGACCCTCGTTATTTTATGTTATTTTTATATTATTTACCTCCATTAGGTTAGGTTAATATAATTAAAAATACTTTTGTTGATACTTTTTCATATTTTATGATCTCCTGCCTCGCCTTGATGACATCCTGCATCCTTTTGAGCATACATGCAACAAAAATTTTCAAGTAATTCAAGTCCATGTTGGTGCTCCACACTTTCTTGATGACCTCCTGAAGGTCCTGATGACACATTGGCCCCATTAACCTTGTCTTTGATGACTTTCCATGCGTTTTCAATGGGGTTGAGATTGAGAATGTTCCCACGCCAGTCCAACACGTTGATGCGCTTTCTCTGTAGCAATTGCTTGATAATATGAGCCTTGCGACAGGGTGCTGAATCATGCATAAAGATGGATGTTCCATGAAATTCCATATGATTAAATAGATGACCTTCCAAAACCTCCTTGTAGCGCTGAGCATTCATGGTCACATTCTTGGGTAGGAAATATAAACCACCTCTCCCTAACATTGCACTGAAACAACCCCAAACGATAACTGAGGGACTGTTTTACAGTCCTCACTGTGTACTGGGGGCTGTACCTGTTTGACCCGACTGGCCTCCTCACCTTTACTCTGTGTAACCTTATGACCTGAAATGTGCTTTCATCTGACCACCATTCCACTGTCCAGCAATTGTGCTGCTTTGCAAAATGAAGCCTCTTCTTCCTCATGCAGTTATTCAACAGCGGTTTGAGCGCGGCAGTATGGCTGGGTAGTTTCAAATCTTTCAGAAGACGATGCTGTACGGTCCGTTCTGAGACATTTTGGAGGAGGTTAGGGTACATTTCCTTGAGTTGTCTAGCTGTTATCCTAGGGTTTTTCCTAACAGCCTTCTTTAGCAAGCGATCTGTCCCCGGTGTAGTTTTTTTCTCTGTTCCCTGACGATTTTTATGTTGAGGTATGGTGTTTGCGGGAAGCTCACGGGCAGCAGAGAGGAGCGCCATTACGGTAGAATTTACCCGCCCTGTTCGCAGGCATATTTCACTTACCTTAACATTTTCTTCCCTTACAGTGAGAATACGGACTTTTTCCTCATTTGTGAGAGGCTTGGGACCCATGGTTGGAGTGCTAGTTAAAAAATATATGATCAGCCAAATATCTTCAAGAAACTACCAAAATGAAAATAACATCCCCAAAAATGAGCGTCTCCTCACGACCAAGTCTGAGAGCGTACTGAATAATACGGCGGACACAATGCGCATATATACCTAACAGACGTTGCCAGAAACCGTAACAAAACATTAATCAATTATGTATAGCATTTTCCCCGCAACGATTATTAGACCTATATCAATGCATATAATTTGACCAAAGGTCCAGACTTCCGTTGCGGTGACTATATATATATATATATATATATATATATATATATATATATATATATATATATATATATATATATATATATATATATAATATATATATATTGTTTCTCACCTCCCCCCTCCCCATTTTCCTTTGCAGAGAGGGAAAAAATTATCTGATGAATTTAAAGGAATTACTAGTGTGGCTGAGAGGACTCAACTGAAAAAAGAGGGTTGTATTTGGCACACTTTTTATTCATTTTTAAAGAACAACACTGTGCATACCAGCAGCTTAAACAGTATACTATTTGTACCTCCTAGGAGAATCTTGCAACAATTTGCTGAATGAGTACACACCAACTAGTTACGTGGCTCACATGAAGCAATTACGAGTCTTGGCAACAGAAAACTCCTCAATTATCCTTGGCGTGTTACTTTCCCTCAGTAACTCGTGCTCAATATTCATTCGAGAGAGATGATTCAATCTTGTTTGATCCATACTGACTCTTACCTCGTTCTTGAGTCTATTTAATTCTATTTAATATCATATATAATAATAATAATGGGAATATAAAAAATCAGGAAAATGAATAATTATTTTGTCCTGGCATTCTGTGCCTAAAGGCAAATACTTAATTATTACTAATTTTTAACATCCCTGCGGGGCTCCCTAGAGCGCGGGTCCCATAGCACGTGCTACATGTGCTACTAGGTTTAACCGGCACTGACTAATGGTACCGTTGAACTACAAAAAAAAATGAGTTGATAAGCATAAAGCTTTGATCATTATCCCTTACACGAAGACAAGTCAGTAAACTCGGGATGGGGGGGATCATAGAACCGGAGAAAAAATAAAGAAACCTGATGCAATCTAATGGATTGCAAAGTCGCAACGAGTTGTGACTTTGCGACTTTCCCACACTATGAATTTCGAAGTCGCAAAGTCGCACTGCCAATTTTCCGCGACTTTGATCAGGAACAAAGACGACTTTTTTGAAAGAAATTGCCGCGGCTGGAGAGCATTGCCCCTGATAGGGTGGAGGAGATCAGGGACACGATAACCAGGGAGCTAAGGGCCGTCATCAAGCCCAGGAAGGAGGAGTAGCAGCAGCGTCAGCCTGGCCAGCCAGAAGTGCAGGAACCCCATGACTTGGACGCCCGCCTCTTCAACAAGTTGTTTGCTAGAGGCCTTGCCAACCAGCAGCAGATGTTAGCGAGGTCCTGAGGAAGTCCATGGAGGAATGGGTGCCCTCTAAAGGCGAACTCTCCTGGTCTCTCTTCCCTTACCAGCGCAGGGAGGTGTGGGTGGACGTATTCATTAAGTACAACACCCTCCTCCCCAGCTCTGCAGCTTTGGAGAGGCCATTTAGCACGGCCGGGGACGTCCTCAGGGCCAAATGGAGCTTCCTGAATGAGGTCAACTTTGAGGAGCTTGTGTTCCTCAAAGGAAACATGGACCTTCTGGAGGAGAAGATGGGCAGGAGGAAATGGAGGAGGAGGAGGAGCATGATGGCCTGTGTTTTAACTAAAAAATAATAAATATGTGTTTTTCTGCCTTATAAAAGCATGTTTCTGTTATCGCGCTAAAGTTACATTGTAATTTAGCGGAGTCGCACCGGGGAAAAATATCGCAGTTGTATTTTGCAAGTCGCACTGGGGGATCCAAAAATAGAGTCCCAAAGTCGCACCTCCAATTTTCCGCGACTTTGAACAGGAACATTGACGACTTTTTTTTTAAAAGAAATTGTCGCGGCTGTTTTATATGTGTTTTTCTGTCTTATAAAAGCATGTTTCTGCTATCGCGCTAAAGTTTACTTTGGAGTTTAGTGGAGTCGCACCGGAAAAAAGGTCAGTGGCAAAGTCGCAATTTTCCGCGAATTTGAACAGGAACAAAGACTACTCTTTTGAAAGAAAATGCCGCGGCTGTTTTCAGGGGAGGATTCAGGGAGAGCAACTGGAGGAACATCATGACATGTTGAATTAGCATCTCGTTCAGTTTCAACATTTATAAGAGCATCAAGAGACGGACAGGAGCATTTTGTATCGGAATTTAGATTACGAATATCTTTGATCTAGTTTAATTGGCTCTCTCCGGCTGGGGCCAAATCGTGTATAGCCATTGTATCTTCTCGGCCGCCTAAAAATCTGACGTGCGCATATTAGGATTGGCTTAGATTAGTTACACTTCGCGTACAAAAGGATCATCCTATTCTGTAGATGTCGTTTTAACCCTTTAAGTACCACGCCTTGGAAACTCGAAGCTACTTCATTGCCCCTAAAATTGAAATTTAAAAAAGTCATATGAAATTCGCATCTTTAAAAAGAAAATTTCTTATCAATAAACAATATATAAAATATTTACATATTTATCTTACGAGTACCTCTCTTTGGGAAATTGCATTACAAGATTAGCTTTAAATGGTCATTTTAATGGCCTAATTTGAATTCGGATGTAGCATGTGGAGCAACGAATTGTTTTCCTATTTTCTCCCCCAATTTCGCCACCAAGCGGCTACCCTGACAGTCTTTCTCATGACCGCAAACATTTCCTTTTGAACGCACAAACGTACACAGAACATAAAAGTCTTGTGTAACTAAAGAAATTGTTCTTAAAGTTCAAAGAGTATTGAAAGAAAATATAATAGTCGTGGTATTAATAAAATTAAACAAATACTAAGTGAATTATACTTTTTAGTTTTTTTAGAGTTAAAAGATAAAATTTATTATGTATGCATGTACGGATATGTCTAAAAATTTACACACACTGCTTAATGCCCATGTAACGGTAGGCTCCAGCAATAGCCTACTGAAGTCAGGGTTCTACGAAGATCAAAGTTCCGTTAGGACTTAAGTTTGCCAAAATGTAGCTGATATTTGCTGGGGGGGGGGAGTTAACTTTAACTGGGGGTAGACTGTCCGTCTCGGGACTGACGAGACTACTCTTAGTGACTGGGGTTAGACTCGCAGTAGTTGGCCCTTCCTTGTAGGCCAAGGTAATAGAACTGTGCGCTAACTGTGTCTGGGGCAAAGGGGAGTGATTCGATGAAGGCTGTCGTTTCCGTGTCTAACAAGTAACTGGGTACATTTGGGTTCCTGTTAGAAGTATACTTAGTTATATCACTTGCGGGGGTAAGGGATTTCAAGACTCTTAAGGTCTACCGGTAAGGGGGTGAGAGAGGTGAAGGCTTTATAAATATATTGACACGTGCACAGAACAAAGTGGAAAACGCAGCGGATATGTGTTCCGAGGGAGCCAAGTAATCGAATCATGAAAAGTGGTGCAATCAGGAAGCGGGGGAGTAAAATGAGGTTTACAATGCAGGGGGGAGTATTTTTAGCTGCGTTGTAATGACAGTGAATATCTGTAGTTAATTATTATTATTTAGTTATTTATTATTATTACAGTTAATTATTAATGAATTACACTACAGGGTAGGGTTAATAACAGTCGTTTGCTGCTGTACTTAGTACACTTATACATGCTTTCCTTTCACATCTCTTGGGTTGTATGGTATTGAGAAAAACAGGGATCCATGCACAGTGGCACTTGATACTGCTTGCACCATAATGTTGTGTGCTTTTTAATATATTTTTTAGCAAATTTTTGTTCGCCCACAGTTGGCATTGAAGCTATATAATGCTTTTCTGAAAACCTATTCCTTGTAGTCTATCAAAGGAATTTACTGAAGGTCGAGTACATAGTTGGTTTGAAGCGTTAGTAATTAATTTCTGTTAAGTAATTGTTTTATTACTTCTATTGAAAATTATCTGAAAGAAAACATTTTTTGCATACAATCTAAATTAATCAGATGCTTGTTATATGCAGTGAGCATAGCAAGACGGTAAAAAAGCTTTTTGTAACATTTGATAGATTTTCTAAGCCATGTTTATCATAGCTGGGTCGACTTTAATTTTTTTCAGATGCGAATTTGACTTTGCGACTTTGCTGCCGGATCTGGTGCGACTGCGACTGCGACTTTGCGACTCTATTTTTGTCCTCTACCCCGAATGCGACTTGCGACTTTGCTAAATTACAAAGTAAACTTTAGCGGATAACAGAAACATGCTTTCATAAGGCAGAAAAACACATGTATAAAACTGCCGTGGAAATTTCTTTCAAAAAAGTCGTCTTTGTTCGTGTTCAAATTTGAGGAAAATTGCGACTGCGACCTTTTTTTTGCCGGTTCGACTCCGCTAAATTACAAAGTAAACTTTAGTGCGATAAAGGAAACATGCTTTTATAAGGCAGAAAAACACATAAAACAGCCGCGGCAATTTCTTTCAAAAAAGTCGTCAATGTTCCTGTTCAAAGTCGCGGAAAATTGGGGGTGTGACTTGTTTAGTCCGACTTTTCTCAAAGGTTTGCAACCTTGGACTTTGCGACTTGGAAATTTATAGTACGGCAAAGTTGCAAGTCGTTGCCACAACGCCCAGCTCTGGACTACAAACTAAGTATGATTCATATCTCAGTGATGCTTGCTATAATGTTCGAGCTTGTTGAGTAGCATCGGTTAATACTGTTATATGTTGCACTTATTCATTTTTTGTCCTGCGGGACATTGCATTCATTGCGAACTTCATGTGCTACTTTGTGAGTTATTTATTTTATTCATTTATATCTGTCGCATTTATATGTTGCACTTATTCATTTATATTTGTTCATAAGTATTCATGTTACTAATATTTTGTTTTGTTTCTTTTCTAGATGTATTATGAATATAGTTGATAACACATGTAGCGGTCTATACCCCTACAAGTGTGAATATTATATATATATATATATATATATATATATATATATATATATATATATATATATATATATATATATATATATATATATATATATAATTTAAAGAAGGGTTGATAACCCTGACATAAATCGTGAGATTGTTACTCCCGCTCTCCCAAGCATCTTAAAATAAACATGAGGTTCATTCGTTGTCCTCGTATCGGTAAATCAGGTCTGTAATACTTGAATTGTAATTTTTTTTACCTAAATATGTCCCAAAAGAATCCCGAATTAATGCGTGATTCTTTTCTCATTTACAGACCCTCCTAACTCCGATATAATCTATTTAATAATCTATTCAACAATCTATTTATCAATCTATTTAACCAATTTAATTGCATTTAACGATTTAGCAACATTTACCAATTTATAATCTATTTCATATTTATCAATTGTAAATCCATTCTCGTTAATTCATGCAAATTTAATTCACACGCGTAATTCAATCCAATCATAAACAGTTACTGTATAATTTCACTTTTCAATGATAACTGTTTATTCAGTAAGAAAGTCGTCTGCAAAATTTAGGTTTCGCTTTAGCAATTAACTTCATTCCCTTGAATAAGGAAATATAGGTTTTTATGTTTACTGTGATCAGAGCTGTCTAGAATATTGACGCAATATTCGTCTAAAACCCTATAAATGGTGCCCAGAATAGTTTAATTATCTCCCATTCATTCATTCATAAATGTCATAAAATTAATTTTCACCGTCACGTGTGTTGCATTTTTTTCGGACGACGCAGTCCGCCTTACTCAGTCCCATTTTGTTCTCGCGTGGACTCATATTTTTCACGAGTAACTTTTCGACACGTGCTCGTTTTCAATCCTAAGTTTACCTTAGCATCCTTAACTGATCCCTTAGCAATTTCGTAAAATTAATTATAATATACAGCAATAAATACGAAGAGTGAACAGTTTTCAATAATTCTTTCTCAAATTTTTACGTTCAAGCGCGTGAATTGAATTTGTGCACACACACTTTTATTTTAGAAAAAATGGATTATAACGCAAGCATCCTACCCAGCAACAACAACGACGTATTCATCCACCTTCGCCCCCCCACGCAAGCATTCTTCTTCATTCGCCTCCCACTTAACGCCCTTTTCCCACTCCCTCTCCGATTCCGCTTCCACCATTCGACCCACAAAATCCCATCGGCTGGTGGGAAATGGTGGAGCTCATCCTCCTGCATCAGGCAGTTCCTGAGGACCATAGAACAATCATCGTAGCCCAGAAATTACCTCTAAGTTTTTTTTAAACTTTTAAGAGTATTCTGCTTGATGGGGTAATTTTTGGTTCTCGGGGAAGGTTTAATAGGGCGTTCATGGGGGAATTTGGGAGGTCGCAAATAAAGGACCTGCGGATCCTTCTAGATACGCAAGAGATGAGGGGGGGGGGCAGGCGCCCCACGCATTTTCTGGACCATCTCAAGGACCTGGCCAAGGGAGCACACAGCTCGACAAACTCGAGCCACTCATAACTGAGATATTCATGCGTGGGATGCCGGATCAAATTAAGCCCCTCCTAATAATGTCCTCCCCATCGAACATGGAGAATATGGCAGAGGCGGCTGACGCCCTGTATAATAATCCATTCGTCAGCTGGGGAAATGCGGCACCAGGTCGTTTAGCGATGAAAATAGGGGGCATAGCACATCATGCAAACTCTAATGTTAAAACCACTCATATGTATCCATTTTTCAGGTTAGGTCACCCACCGATGCTACCTACAACCGGCCAGGATCCCTCAGGATGAATCCTCCCAGGCTTCGGGTCTTTAATCCGTTCTGGAGAGGATTGAAATGGATATTCGTGCCCTAAAGGTGCGAACGGGTCTTTACCGAGAGCAACATCGCGAGCAGGACGGATGAGAGAGACGTCGTCCCTCCTCCCGAAAAATGCAACACCAACGAGAGAACTCCAACACAAAAGGTGAGGCACAGCAGTTTCATTTCAAACCTAGGCCTAATTTCCCCAATCCTGACAACTCTCAGGGTAGCTGCTGGTACTACTCTAATTATGGGTGCAACGCTGTCCACTGTGTTCAGCCTTGCAGTTTTTACCGGGTATCATCTCATGCCCACAACTTTAACCCTCATTCTGTTCGTGCTGTTCATACTGCTATATTTCAGCCTTCAGGCTTTTGCTGGTACCACCTCAAATTTGCTGCAAGAGCAGAAAAATGCTCAAGCCCATGCTCGTACCATCAAAATGCTCAATCTTCAACTCCAACTGCGCCTAGACTAACTTCATCACATTCAAACCTACAAAATTCTACGGGTTCTCTTACATAACTTTTACCTTCAGCACAGGGAACTTTAAACAGAATTCGCAAGTGATACGTGGTTCTGTCACCTGTGCAACCTCATCCCTTCATCAGGTCGATCCTCCATTTAGTATTCATGACCCACTCTCTGGTTTCTCCTTCCTGGTTGACACTGGCACTCAATGCAGTATCATTTCAGTCTCTTCAGTCGAGAAAGCTTGCACTTCTTCTGATCTTCTCCTTAAAGCTGCCAATTCATCGGACATAAGGACTTATGGGAGGCGTATCCTCGAGTTCTCTCTCGGGTTACGTCGTGTTTTCCCATAGACATTCATCATAGCTGATGTCGACATTCCAATTTTGGGCCTCGACTTCCTTTCCGCTTATGACCTTTTGGTCGATTCTCGTCTCCGCAAGCTTATCAACAGAACCACGACAGTAAAGGTTGCTGGTTGCTTCTTTCCTTCCACCAGCTCTCTCCTCTCTGTTCGTCTCCCTGCAACTGCTCCCCCACTCCCAGCAACTTTTGCGGGAGTTCCCAAGCCTCTGTATTCCTCCTTCTAAGGACAGACCTATTAATCACATTGTGGTACACATAATAGGGACGACAGGAGGACCAGTTTTCTCACGTCCCCGTCGTCTGGCCCCGGATAGACTTGCCTTAATGAAGCAGGAATTTAAGTTCATAATGGAGGCCGGGATCGCTTCCCCAACAACCTCCCCATGGGCTCCCCCGCTTCATGTAGTACCTAAGTTTACTCCGGGGAAATTCAGAGCTTTAGGTGATTACAGCCGACTCAATGCCTATACAGTTCCGGATAGGTATCCCCTGCCTTTCTTATCAGATTTTAACTCCGCTCTCTTCGGTTGCTCCATTTTTTCTCGGCTCGATTTGATTCACGCTTTCAACCAAATCCCGATTCACCCTGATGACATCCCTAAAACGACCATCACCACTCCATTGGGTTCCTTCTTCATGAACCGAATGCCTTACATGCTTCGTAACAGTGGTCAGACCTTCCAACGGTTTATGGAACAGGTTCTGGGAGGTCTTCCCTTCGTATTTTGTTACATAGACGACCTCCTGATGGCATCTTCGTCTTTAGAGGAACATTTTTCTCACCTTCGCCAGGTTTTTGTACGTTTAGATGAGTATGGTATCGTACTCAACACTTTTAAGTTTATCTTTGGTGTCACACAGCTCTCCTTTTTGGGACACCACATTTCCCCTGGGAGAATTCGTCGTCTCGAGGACAAAGTTAAAGTTATCCGGGCTTTTCCCCGACCTTCTTCGCTAAAACAAATTGGTAGATATTGTGGGATGGTAAACTTTTACCACAGGTTCATTTCCAACATCTCCCACATTATGCAACCTCTCTACGAATTGCTTTCCATGTCCAAGAAGAACCTTCCTCTTCCCTGGCCCCCTGAAGCTTGCGAGGATTTCTCTCGCACCAAAGAGGCTATGGCTTCCGCTGTCGCCCTGGTCATCCATGGCCAGGAGCTCCCATAAGCGTTGCTTCGGGCGCGTCCGCTACTCATGTCGGTGCGACGCTACAAAAGAAGGTTGGTGACTCTTGGCAACCACTCGCTTTCTTCTCTAAAGCTCTCCTCCCTTCTCAACAGAGCTACACTACATTTTCCCGCGAATTATTGAGCATATACCTCGTCCCCCGTCACTTCCAACAATACTTGGAAGGGCGTGAATTCACTGTCTTTACCGACCACAAGCCATTGGTTGGTGCGCTCGCCTCTAGTAGCACCTCCTCTGTGCACTCTGCAGTTGATACTCGTCACATTGACTTCATCCTGCAGATGACAAACGATATTCGCTACGTTCATCGTTCTTCAAACGTCATACCAGATGCGCTCTCTCGCAGTTCATCGATTTCGGGACGCAACTCTCCCAAACTGCGCCCATTGATCTCGCGACAATAGCGCTTGCCCAGGAAAAAGATGAAGACACGCAAACACTGCGTCACTCTTGTCAGCTTATCGTTCGCGAAATCGACTTGTCGGACTTTCCCTTCAGGCGTATCCTGGTTGACTATTCATTGCCTGACTGTCCTTGTCCACTCATTCCTCTCGCTTACCGTCGGCACATTTTTTACCCGACTCACGGTCTCTCTCATCTTGGCATTCGAGCAACTGGCAAGCTCATCACACAGCGTTATGTGTGGCCAGGTATGAACGCTGACGTGGCCAAGTGGACCCGCGCATGTCTGCCTTGTCAACGTGCAAAGGTTCAACGCCACACAAAGTCCCCTCTGCAGTGGCGGTTCTTCCTATGGGCGGTCACCCAGGGCGGCACTTGTTAGGGGGTGGCATTGCCGCCCCCTCAGAAACGTTTTTCATCATTAAAATATGTCTTTCATGATTGCCCTTTAACCAACGATCTGGCAACTTTCATTTTTTAATTGTCGCAAATTTTCATTCGAGTTGCAATTCATCCCATTTTTGACGGCGGTGAGTTTTAAACTGTCTAATTAATTAATTGATTTGATTTTTGTGGTGTTTTTTAATTGATCATGAAGTTTTGAATGAATTTGTGCCCTTGGGAACCAAAATTGTGCGATATTTGCGGAAAGACCTGTATTTTAGGCTATGCTCGCTAAACTAATAGAAGCCCATATATATTATATTATATCGATATATATATATATATATATATATATATATATATATATATATATATATATATATATATATATATATATATATATATATATCCATTAAACCACATTGCAAGAGAAAACGGGATAATTTTTCCATGCAGTAATATTTTTATTACCTTTTTCGAAAAATCCGTGCAGGGAAGCGATTCGAACCAGGCACACTGAAGCAGCGAGCACCGCTTTGATCGCAGTTAAAAGTATGCCGTTAGTACACTACGCTACGCAAAAAACCAAAAAAATTCTCTGAATAGAATAGCTTTTAAGGAACACTTTCGCCAGCTCGAACGGAGACTATGAAAGAAATAGAAAATTAATTGGGAATTCAAAGAATAAATGAGGTTCTCTGAACTCCTTCCCACAATTTCTCCCCCTAACTTTATATGGTTAAGGTACATTGACGATGTATTTTCTGTATGGCCTAATAGCCATGATTTTGATACTTTTTTAATAATTTGCATGTCTCCATCAAATTTAAATACGAATGGGAATATGATAATGGATTACCCTCTTTAGATGTCCTCATTAATAAAGATCACCATGAATTAAAACTTGACGTGTATAGGAAACCAACCCACTCGAATGCCTATATACATTATTTTTCGTTTCACGATAATACTGTTAAAAAATCGATATATATCTAACCTTGTCCTTAGAGCATACAAAATATGTCATCCTTCCTATTTAGATGAAGAAGTCGTCATTATCAGGAACATTTTTTTTAATTTGTATTACCCCAATTGGTTCATATCGTCTGCCCATTTTGCAGCTAGGAAAACATTCCTATAGTAATAAGCCTTCCCGCACTAATGACTTCAATAAATGTATAACATTGCCATTTAACAATAAATTAAATAGTTTAAAAGACATATTTGGAAAAGCGGGTATTAATCTTGCCTTTAAATATAATAATTCCTTAAACCAATTGATGATTGCCAGGAAACCGAAAGAACATATTAACATAGGAGTATATGCAATATCATGCAACGATTGCCATAAAGTTTACATAGGGGAAACGGGGAGAAATCTAGACAAGAGATTGTATGAACACAAAAGAGATATTAGAGTGGGCAGCGAAAGCAGTGGAATATTTTGCCATGTTAGAGACAAGAATCATACGATCGATTTCAATGGAAGTAAAATGGTATTTAAATCGGCTAACTATGTTAAGAGAAGAATCGTAGAATCGAGCTTGATATCGTCCGTTCCTAATTTAAATCTATCTGAGGGTCAATTTTCTTTTAATCCTGTAATAAGAAAGCAAATAAACAAAATAGTAAAATGTCAGCCCTTCAATATGTTTAGACCTAACCCCCCCATTCCCAGATTAGCCACAAGTAGGGGATTGGGTAAAAAAGAGGGGATCTTTCACAACCTGACCATGTGTTATGCTTGTATGTACTTTTCTTATATTTTCTATCCAGTGTCAGTTGAAAAATGGTGAGAGATACACCGAAACTGTTATGAATTAAATTGTCTTCGGAGAATGTCGTTTAATTCCTCATATATATATATATATATATATATATATATATATATATATATATATATATATATATATATATATATATATATATATATATATATATAGATATATATATATATATATATAGATATATATATATATATATATATATATATATATATATATATATATATATATATATATATATATATATATAAGCTCATATAGTAAGAATAGTATTGTATCATACTCGTATCTTATTTATTACAGAGAACAATTCTTAACACTAAACCATCAAGGCCTGAGAAACGCCCATGGATAAGAAAAAGGTCTAAGCCTTCAGGTGCTCAATGTATGAAAAAAAAGGAAAGAAGAAGCGGAGAAACGAGCAAAAGCTGAAGATATAGAACTTTGCCAGTACTTCTCACTGCTATTTTGTCATCATACATCTTTCTGAGATATTTGAAGTGCACTGATATATTTAGCCTAGGCCCTAATTTGCCTAGTTTCCTAGGAAAATTTTTAGTAACTTGTGCTCAATAAGTTAAATTATTGTTTTGGCAAACTTATGTTTTTTTACCTGATTGCAGGGGCCCTTTTGAAATATTTTGAAACCTCTGCCACTAGCCAGGATGGTAAGTTGTCTACTTCTGCAGCCACACAAGCTTCTACAGAAATGGTTTGGGAGCCTTCGGTCCCGGCTGGGGAACCATCTACTTCTACAACCTCACATAGATCTGTGTCTCCACAAATGCAGTCAGATCCAGGGGATGAATACTCATTCGCTTCCACTGCTTCCCATCAGGACTCTTTAGGTGACTTATTTATTTTTTTATTTATTTATCTTTTTGCACATAGGATTGTAAATAATATTTTAAAATAATAAATGATGTATTTCAAATATAAAGCAGTAAATTATTTACGTGTGTGTGTGATTAAACAATTCTGTAAACAGTTATGAATTATAATGTTATTATCACTTATTCACACGAGTTACCAGATGATTGTGGTGTCTCAGGAGTCACAACCATCATTCCATAACACCGCCACCATAACACATGCTGTGAATATTGTGTTGTCTAACTTAGATGTACATACTAATTTATATTTCTCTTGTTCCTTCCATTAGAACTGCCTGGAGCTGAATTGACTACCGAGGATGAGCCTCTGTCCACTGCCCCTGATAATTGGCCTTCAGTTCTGACAGACAGAATTAGGACACAATTGACTTCCAGAGGACCTACTCAAGTATCATCTGACTTTGTATTTCCTAAAAACGACAGTGATGGAAGAAGTTGCCACCATCATTATATCAGGAAGTCGTTTTATAGTGTATGGTTATCAATGTGATTTATCTTCGGTTAATAAATCAGCCTAGAGAGCGTTTCGACAACCATACCCATAATTTTTGTTTGATTGAAGATGTCTGCCGTTAGCTTTAGGCCTAAAGGCGACAGCGAAATGAATTTTAGAATAATGACTTCGGCGTTAAGAAAGACAATTACACAAATATAAATATATTCATAAAATCAACGAATGTACAATGAGATAAGTAGGTTAAGTAAATATGGTGAATATGGTGAAACAATATAGAGTGAATAATAGAGTATCTTTGATGTAGAGTAAATAATGTAGTATCTATAATGGACTGAATTGGGGCTGCAATGAGAAATATATATAATTAAGACTTACTTTCGTATGGTCGTTTGCAAAGAATGTGAGAGTGGAATTAACTCAGTATAATTTGTTTTGAGGTAAATGAATGATTGTAGAAGAAATGGTTACCGACCTTTATACGAAGTAAGCAACGAGTCGAATGGGCAGGAGAGCGTGCTCTTTTGATCGAGCTGGGAACGTGTGTTTGTTTGTTTGTGTCTGAAATTTAAGAGATGTTGTTTGGAACAGTATACGTTAATTGAATTGCCAAGAAAATAAATGAATGAATTAATTATTAAGTTTAACATAAAATGATTTAATTTACAAAAGTTGAAGTAAATTAATTGAAAGATTAAATTGACAAAGTTAGAGTAAAATAAATGAATTATTAAATTAACAAGGTCAAAAGATTGCATGAATTATTTAAATGTCAAAAGAATTGAATTTTATACATAATAAATGATGATATATATATATATATATATATATATATATATATATATATATATATATATATATATATATATATATATATATATATATATATATATTTAAGTTTCCCAGGAGGTTTTTATTATAGGAATGCCCAGAGGCATTGCTATAGTTGATTAGTGGTGAGAAAATAACCAGAAGTTGGCTGGTTTATTCATCAAAAAGCAACAGCCTCTTCTGTTTCTGTTGCACATTATTTTGCAAGTGAAAGATACATTTAACAAGACTGAGACTTTCAGACTGGAAGCATGCAGGCTCATTGCTCACATCACACGAAAGCAGTCCAAAACACCAAAAATCTATGAAAACGTGGAAAGAGCTGCTAGTGAGGATGAAAAGAGGGAATACTATTGACAAGCAGGAGATGGCACTTCAGGAGGCTAAGATATCAAGATAGAAAGCAGTGCTAACACGTCTTCTTGCTATTGTGCATTCTCTGGCAGTTAGGAACTTGGCACTAAGGGTACACGCAAAAAAAGTTATTCTCACCATCAAATGGCAATTTTTTGAAAGAAGTTGAGCTTATGGCACAATTTGACCCTATAATACAAGATCACATTAACCGTGTCCAACAAGGGGCCTCCAGTTATACCAGCTACTTTGGCCACCACATACAAAACGAGCTCATTGATTTGTTGAGCAGCAAGACCATTTCAGCAATGGTGGCTGACATCAAATAATCTAAGTTGTTCTCAATAATTCTAGATTGCACTCCAGACATCAGCCATACTGAACAGTTGTCACTTGTGATTCGGGCAGTATCACTTGAGGGAAAGCCCCATATCATAGAACATTTCATGGGGTTTTTGGAGGCGAAAGAGTCCACTGGTCAGCATTTGGCATCTATGATTTTGAAGAGACTGGAGGAGTTAGAAATTCCTTTCATGGACTGTAGAGGACTCATATACGACAATGGGGCCAACATGAAAAAAAACGAGGGTGTTCAATCCAGGCTACTTGAAATGAATCCCAGAGCTCTGTTTGTTCCATGTGGGGCTCATTCTCTTGATTAGCTTGTGGCCGATGCTTCCAAGGGATCTATTGATGCCACAAGTTACTTTGGCATCTTGCAGAAGCTTTATAACTTGTTTTTAGCCTCCACCCAACGATGGACCATTTTGAAAAGAACATGTGAATATTACCTTGAAGATGTGGTCTGACACAAGATGGGAGAGCAAGATAAAGAGTGTGAAGCCACTAAAATATCAAGCAGCTGGAGTGAGATGCACTGATCGAGGTGAGAGATCACACCAAAGATTCTGCAATAAAGGTTGAGGCCCCATCTTTAGCAGAGGAAGTTGGATCACACCGCTTCGCCATTTGTTCAGTGTTGCGTTACGACCTGTTGTGCCAAATTCAGCATGTGAGCAAGCAGATGCAATCTCGTAACATGCAAGTTGATGTTGCAGTAAATCTCCTAAAGAAGACAGAGAGAGCTCTCTATGATTACAGGGCAACAGGTTTTGTTGCTTCACAGATGTCAGCTAAAGATATCTGTGAACAAATGCATGTGGAGGCTGTGTTAAATCAGAAACGGCTGAGGTCTACAAAGTTGCACTTCTCCTATGAAGCATGTGATGAGCCCTTAAATGATGCTTTGAAGAAGTTGAAGGTGACATTCTTCAATGCAGTCATTGATGCTGCAATGTCAGCCATTCAGGAAAGATTTTCCACCTTGGAAAATGTGGGAGAGAAGTTTGGAGTGCTGACTAATTTCCATAATCTCACATTTGAGTTGCTGACTAAACAATGTGAGAACCTTAGCACTACACTACAGTTTAAGGGCCATTCTGACTTGAATGATAGAGAGCGTGTACAGGAGCTGAAAAACTTGCCATACATGCCATTAAAAACTATGTCCTTGCTTGAGCAATAAACATTTATCCACGAAAGGAAGCTCTCTGAAATATATCCAAATTTATGGACTGCTCTCAGGATTGGCATTACTCTTCCAGTCACTGTTGCTGAAGCAGAGGAGAGCTTTTCGAAATTGAAACTCATCAAATCCTACCTGAGATCAACTATGTCACAGGAACGCCTCACTAGTATGGCCACCATCAGCATAAATCACACAGTTGCTGAGAAGATTTCATATGATGAGCTAGTTCATGATTTTGCAGCTAGGAAAGTGAGAAAAGTCAGGATTTAGATGGTAGTTGTGCTGTGGTGCAGTAGATTTTATTTATTATCTTCTATTAACTTTCTTATACTTTTATGATAAAACATTTATATAATTTACACTACAATATTGTTTCTGTAGTTTATGTTAGTTGTGCAATTTCATTTGTATTATTCCTATTTCTGGTACCATAACTATATTCCTATGTTTGTGTTTTATTTAAGTGATGAAGAGTTTGTAAAATTCATAAATGACATTTTTTAAAAAAAATCTGAAGTAACAATAAATAGTTCAATAAAAAGTTGTTTTGTGAAAGTTATGGCTGTCCTAAACTTCCTATGTACACTGTGGAGGTGGGCACACCGTAGTTGAGGTTCGCCCACGGCGCCATGTAGGCTAGGACCGCCACTGCCCCTCTGGCTGCTTTTCCACTTGCATCGGCACATTTTGACGCCGTTCAAATCGATCTGGTTGGTCCTCTGCCCCTTTCACGTGGTTGCACTTACCTTCTCACTATGATCGAGCATTTTACCTCTTTGCCAGAGGCAGTTCCTATCCGTGACATCAGAGCTTCCACTGTAACTCGAGCCTTCTTCTCAGCATGGGTTGCTCGTTTTGGTGTCCCATCAACGATCATGACTGATCGATGTAGCCAATTTGAATCCCATCAATGGCATGCACTCATGTCAGTGCTTGGCTCCTTTCGTCACCGTACCACTAGCTACCATCCCCAGAGTAACTCTAAGGTGGAACGTTTACACAGGACTCTCAATGGAAGCTTACGCTCCACTGACCCCAACATCACTTGGGTGGACAAGCTACCTTTAATTCTACTGGGAATTCGCTCCTCCTTGAAAGATGATTCGAATTGCTCTGCTGCGGAATTCGTCTATGGTACACAACTTCGTCTTCCATGTCAATTATTTTCTTCCGTTGACTGAAATACATCTTGCTGCATACGTACACAATTTAGTACGGGTGATGTATAAGGTAAAGCCGACCGCTACAAGAGTGTCTGTTAATCAGAAACCTTTCGTGCCTAAAGGAGATGGCAACTTGTTCTCATGTGTTTGTCCGTCGTAATTCCACTCACACATCCTTTCAACCTGTCTATGACGGACCCTTTCTCGTCGTCTCCAGGAAGTCGAAATTCTTTGTAGTGCAGCTTGGCACCAAGCAGGATACGGTTTCCATCGATCGGCTTAAACCCGCTTTCATAGAAGCCGTTCATCTGGAACAGCCACTACCTTCCTCTTCCACTAATATAGGTCCAGTGGTCATCCCAGCCTACCTTCCGCACCCATCTATTCCTTCAACAGTTTCCAACCAACTAACTCCACTTCCGAACCCTTCTTCGGATCTTTCAAACCAAACTGCAACTTTTCTTCCAACCTCTTTACTCGCAAATCCTCCGCCACCATCTCTACACCCCTTCAATTCTGCTTCCCAACTGCTGCCGCCTCCCTTTTTGTTGTATGACCACTCGCAGCAACTGGAGAACACCAAGCGACCAACACGCAACTCCCAACAGTCGCCTTTTTGGTAGGTACAGAACAATCGCCACCCGACGCTCCGGCCCTCGCTCGCAACAAAATCCCGCCTCAATCGAGTCGCACTACTAATCGCCACCTGACCCGCAATACAAGTCAGTCAATTGGCACCATAACCCGTTCTGGACGCTTTGTAAAGAGGCCTCACCGCTATATAGACTAAAATTTATTTAAATACCTTGTGTTGTGTGAGCTTTTCCCTCGGTGGGGCAGTATTGTAGCGGTCTATACACCTACAAGTGTAAATATATATATATGTATATATATATATATATATATATATATATATATATATATATATATATATATATATATATATATATATATATATATATATATATATATATAAATATTTCAACAAGGGTTGGTAACCCTGACAAAAAATCGTGAGATTGTTACTCCCGCTCTCCCAAGCATCTTAAAATAAACATGAGGTTCATTCATTGTCCTCGCATCGGTGAATCAGGTCTGCAATACTTAAATTGTAATTTTTTAGCTAAATATGTCCCAAAAGAATCCCGAATTAATGCGTGATTCTTTTCTTATTTACAGACCCTGCCAACTTCGTTATAATCTATTTAACCAATTTAATTGCAATCAACCAATTACTATCTATCAATTATCTATTAACCAATTATTATTTAATATCTATTTATCATGCTATATAGTCTATTTCTGCATTGAATGATTTAGCAACATTTACCAATTATAATCTATTTATTATTTATCAATTTTAAATCGATTCTCATTAACTCATGCAAATTTAATTCACACGCGTAATTCAATCCAATCATAAACTGTTACTGTATAATTTCACTTTTCAATAATAACTGTTTATTCAATTATATATATTTTCCTAACTCTTTGTTTTTAATACGTTTTTCTCAACGACGCCCAGATTTATGCCTAAGAAAGTCGTCTGCAAAATTTAGATTTCGCTTTAGCAGTTAACTTCATTCCCTTGAATAACGAAATATAGGTTTTTCTGTTTACTGTGATCAGAGCTGTATAGGATATTGACCCAATATCCATCTAAAATTCTATACACCTTATATACAGGGACAGTTTGAATATACCTTACTACTCATTGAGATTTAATCAACTATATTCATAATGCATCTAGAAAAGTATCAAAACGAAATACTTGTAACCTGAATACATATGCACAAATATAAATGAATAAGTGCAACATTTAAATGAAACAATTCTAAATGAATAAGTGCAACATATAACAGGGATAACCGTACGATCTTCAGAATTTTCCTTAGACCAAGTGCTGAGATATCTGGTGTCCGAAAATGGAATTGGTCAATTTAATAACTTCGCTTAAATGAGTCTTTTGATCCTGAGGGTGGCGTAGTCAATACTTCGTTTTCCACCGGTGACACGGCGACAAGGAGTCTGTTCGCAACTCACCTCACGCCACTTTGTTTTTTATTTTTTATCTCATCTTTTCACACAATCCTATATTTACGATGGTAGCAAGACCATGGAGTGGAACGTTATGCCTTAGGTAACGTTTCCAAGCAGCATTGCCGTCTTCATCTCTTCAAAATACACTGCGCTTCCTTTAAGGATTGTGTAACGTAGTGAAAAGTGCAAGTGGGTCGCTTAAAAGTTTCACTTGAATGAGCCTTTTTTAGACTCAGGATGGCGCAGTCGATGCACCACTCGTCAACAGTGATCCGGCGACGCAGGAGGTATTTCGCAATTCGCTCCATGATACTTCGTTATTTATATTTTATTGCCCCCTATATCTACAGTTCCTTCTTAAGCTCAGTGAGATATTGCTCCAAGATAGCTATCCTTTCTAATTCCTGTGCTCCTCCCTCTAATTCCACTCTACATACTCACGCAGCCCAGGTCTTACCCTATCATTTCAAACCCTGCACAAGCAACACAAGATTCTTAGTCACTATCACTCCTACGTTTTCCATATTCGCAAGCCGTTCTCTCCACTCAATGCACTAACCCCTTTTTACCTACATAATTGACATTAAAAGAAAAGAATAAATGCACCTAAAAGAGAGAAATAGCAACACACCAAATGACACGTTAAAAAGATAAAAAGTACATTAATTTACTACATGAATTAATTTTGTAACTAGTAAGGCGAGCGCTCACCTTAAAACCTGAAAATTATCACTACCAAACAATAGGAAAAAACACTTTATATTTCAAACGGAGAACAATTTGTCAACACAAAAGTAATATTCGCACAGATAGACAAAAATAAAAAGACAAATCAAACTAGAACTTCAAAATTATGATGAATATAAAATCGCCAGAGCTTCTTCAAATGCAACATTTTGGATAAAGCCATTAAACCAAGTTGAATCTAGGTAGGCTCCATTCAGATATCTGCTGTTTATTGTAAACTACTTCTTAACATGTTGTTGAAATTATTCTTTATTGTTTTAATTGTGGTTTTCTTTATCGCTTCTGTTTGCATGATCATCTTGCATATCTTCTTCGATATCTTATAGTGGCTTTTCTCATCGTTTATGTCGTCTATGTACCCTTGTTAGTTGGTTTTCTGTTTCAGTATTTTGAACGCCATATTTGCCCCCACCCAACACCGATTATAACAAAATAGTATTTGCTCTAAATAAATTTCATGGACACACTATTTGATATTCCCGGTGGTCATAATCTTACAAGCTGGAATTAATGGAACTGGAAAATATTGTCGCAAATACTGTTTACCTTAAAGCACGAGAAGGTACATGGTCCCTTTTATTTATTAGTCCCATAATCTTAAAAATAATACACTAATAAAAATCTTTATTTTTAAAACCTATTTGTTATATATCTTTTTTTTCATTAATATAGTTGAGTGAAACAGCTTTCACCACCAAATTATATGCTCTGGTTTGGTCCTTTCTGGTAGTATGGGTCCTGATGGTGTCTTACCCTGATCTTACTTCATCTATTCTCAGATATATGAAAGGAGAAATGAAATTAAAGTGGCAAATAGGGCAAAGGAAGATCCTAAAAGTTTTTATCAATTATATAAAACTAAGGTTAGAGATAAAATAGGCCCACTTATAGATTCCAATGGAGAATTAGTGAGTGATAGGGACTCAATGGCTGGAATGCTAAATGACTTTTTTTTCTCTCAGTATTTACACAGGAGGATACTCTAAATATACCTGAGGAGTCAATAATCTTTCAGGGTAATGATGAAGAGAAATTAACGGATATCTTGATCACAAAGGAGATAGTGACAAAGGAAATTGATAAAATCAAAAGTAGTAAGCACCCGGTCCTGATGAGGTCTTTCCTAGAATTTTGAAAGAATGTAAGGATGTGTTAAGTGAGCCCCTAGCATGCATCTTTAGAAAATCATTGGAGAGTGGCATTGTGCCAGTGGCATGGAAGAAAGCCAATGTGATACCTATATTTAAGAAAGGGGATAAAACAAATATGTCTAATTACAGACCAGTAAGTTTGACATCAGTGGTAGGGAAAATGATGGAATCTATTATAGCAAGGAATATTAGAGATCACTTGGATAAGCATAAGTTGATAAAAGAATCACAGCATGGCTTTAGTAAGGGTAAATCCTGTCTGACTAATTTACTGTCTTTTTATAGTAAGGTGTATGAAGCAGCAGATAATGATGAAAACTATGATATTTTATACTTGGACTTTAGTAAGGCTTTTGATCGAGTGCCACACTTACGACTTCTGAGCAAAGTTAAAGCACACAGGATCGATGGCAGTATATTTAGGTGGATTCAGTCATGGCTTGGTGACAGACAGCAAAGAGTTAGTATAGATGGAGTTAAATCTGAGTGGGGGTGTGTTAGCAGTGGAGTTCCGCAAGGATCTGAGTAAATTTGCTGATGATACTAAGCTAGGTAGGGCCATTAGGGCTGATTCTGATGCTGTTGTAATGCAGGAGGAATTGACCATTCTGTCCAATTGGGCCGAGAAATTGAAAAGGAAGTTTAACATAGACAAATGTAGTGTACTTAGTATAGGTAGAAATAATCCATTGAATAGTTATAAATTAAATGGGAGAATTTTAGGGACGACTGATTGTGAGAGGGACTTGGGTATTTTGGTAAGTTCAGACCTTCGTCCTAGAAAGCAATGTCTAAATGCTAAGAATAAAGCTAATAGGATATTGGCATTCATTAGGAAGAGTGTAAGCAATAAGAGTGCTGAAGTCATTCTAAAACTGTATCTGGCGCTAGTTAGGCCTCATCTAGACTATGCAGTACAATTTTGGTCACCATATTATAGGAAGGATATTGATTTGCTTGAGTCTGTGCAGAGAAGGATGACAAAGATGATTGGTGGGCTAAGGAACTTACCTAATGGTGAAAGGCTTAGGAAACTAAATCTACATACATTGGAAAGGAGAAGAGTCAGAGGGGAATTGATTGAAGTCTTCAAATGGGTAAAAGGATATAATAAGGGGGATCTGGGTAAGGTTCTTATACTTAGTGAACATGACAGGACACATAGCAATGGGTTTAAGCTTGATAAGTATAGGTTTAGGAAGGAGATTGGGAGGAATTGGTTTACAAATCGTGTGGTAGATGAATGGAATAGGCTCACTAGACATGTGATAGAAGCCTCCTCTCTGGGTAGTTTTAAGAATAGATTAGATAAATATATGGATGAAGCTGCTAGATGGGACTGACTTTTTTTATGTACATATGTATATATTTTTCTAAGGAGTGGGGAGATTATATTTTGCGGTTGCATGAATGGACATAATCCTCTGGATGCATTTTATGTATATTGTAGATTAGATCTGACGAACCCCTGTAAAGGGTGACAATGTTGATGACTTTTCTCTGGTAAGAAATCTTTTGTGTGTTGAATGGAACAGGAGCTGCCAAGTGTAGGCCATGAATGGTCTTTTGCAGTCTCCTTCTTTTCTTATGTTCTTATGTTCTTATGATTGGTGGGCTAAGGAACTTACCTTATGGTGAAAGGCTCAGAAAACTAAATCTACATACATTGGAAAGGAGAAGAGTCAGAGGGGAATTGATTGAAGTCTTCAAATGGGTAAAAGGATATAATAAAGGGGATCTGGGTAAGGTTCTTATACTTAGTGAACATGACAGGACACATAGCAATGGGTTTAAGCTTGATAAGTATAGGTTTAGGAAGGAGATTGGGAGGAATTGGTTTACAAATCGTGTGGTAGATGAATGGAATAGGCTCACTAGACATGTGATAGAAGCCTCCTCTCTGGGTAGTTTTAAGAATAGATTAGATAAATATATGGATGAAGCTGCTAGATGGGACTGACTTTTTTTTATGTACATATGTATATATTTTTCTAAGGAGTGGGGAGATTATATTTTGCGGTTGCATGAATGGACATAATCCTCTGGATGCATTTTATGTATATTGTAGATTAGATCTGACGAACTCCTGTAAAGGGTGACAATGTTGATGACTTTTCTCTGGTAAGAAATCTTTTGTGTGTTGAATGGAACAGGAGCTGCCAAGTGTAGGCCATGAATGGTCTTTTGCAGTCTCCTTTTCTTATGTTCTTATGATTGGTGGGCTAAGGAACTTACATAACATAACATAATTACACGGATGACAAAAGCCACAAGGGCCTATCAAAGGTCATCCGCCTCCGTCAAAAGCCCACCCACAAAAAGCACCATCACTAGGGGAAGACAAAATCAAAGTCCCCCACAATATAATATAACAGATGACAAAAGCCACAAGGGCTCATCATAGGTCATCCGAGTCAAACGGCCTCTTTTTTAAGGCACCCACACACCCAGGAAAACTACATCCAGAGGATTGTATCCAGAAACAAGGGTATCACCAATCAAGGCTTGTCAAGAACTAAATCATGCAGCTATAGATATATACAAACAATATTAATATATACAAAACTAAGGAACCATCACAACCTTCCCTTCCCATAAACTCATCCAACCTACTCTTAAATACATTTAGATTTGGACTACCTACTACCCTCTGCGGCAATTTGTTCCAGAAGTCTGGCTTTGTTCTGGAAGGTTGTCTTGCAGGAAGCTCTTGATTCTCATTGTAAGATTGGGATATAATACTGATTTGGGTGTATAGTTTTTCTTGTATTTATTTAATACATCAATCACTGTGTAATAAATATATTAGTGATTAATACTTTTGGGGAAGATAACTGGCAGCAATCCTGAGCAAGAATTTTTTTGGGTGAGTGTTAACTTTTTCCTTAGTAAATTTCTGAGAGTATGGCTGTTTGTATAGATGGTGAGAGCATGCCGTTTGAAAGTAGTGTGTATGTGGTGTGTGATGCATGTAGAGTTGAAAGGAGAGTGAATGTAACTGAATGCCGTGTGTGTTTTCTGGAAGGGGAGGTTAGGAGGTTGAGTGGGGAATGTAAGAGGTTGAATGATTTGGTGTTTGAGGTGAGAAGAGATGCAAGTGTGCGATTGAAGGGTGAGATTAGTGCTAAGAGGGTGGAAGATAGGGCTAGGACTGGGAACAGTGTGGAAGTTGTGAGTGATGATGAATGGTGGGTGAAAATGGATAGGATAGATAAGTTAGGACAGGTTAGGTGTGTGAATGAGAGGGACATAGAACCTGTTAGGTTGACTAACAAATTCAATGTCCTGAGAGAGGAAGAGTGTGAAAGTGATTTGCCTGGTGTGATTGTGGATGAAAGCAGGATGGGTGGTAGTGTGACTGAGAGCAGGAGGGAGGGTAATGTTAGGCCAAGACAGAATAGGAGAATGACTGAGGTGCTAGTGATGGGTGACTCTCAAATTAGGTATTTAGATAGGAAGTTGAGTGATAGCAAGTGGAAGGGAATGAGAGTTTGTCTGCTGGGTGCTGGTGTAAGTGATGTTTGTGAGAGGTATGATAGGCTGGTTTCTGGGTGTGAGAGGGATGCAGTTGTGATTACGCATGTGGGAGTGAATGATGTAAAGAAGGTGGGTACATGTGAGTTACATGAGCAGTATAAAAGGTTAGTTGAAAGGATGAGTAAAAGCAGGGTAAAAGGTGTTGTTTCTGGTGTGCTTTCGAGATTGGATGTGGGGGTAGAATGGTTGTCGCGTGCAATTGGTTTGAATGAATTTGTGAAAGGACTGTGTGAGGAGTTAGGATTGGTGTTTGTAGATGTCTGGGGAGGGTTTTACGGGAATAGGAGGTTGTATGCGATGGATGGGCTCCATCTTAGTCGGGCAGGTGTTGAGGTTCTATGGGGGTAGCTGGATAGTGTGATTAGGTCCTTACGGGTGGGAAACTAGAAGCTGTTAGAGGTAAGGGAATAACACGAATAGAGGGCAGGTGTAGGAAATGGAAGGGATGCAGAGATAGAGGAATAGCTAAGGGAGAGGGCATACTGATGCGTTATAGGGGGACTAATGCACAAGTGAATGAGCAGATAACTAGGAATAGAAAAGCACGATGCAATGAAGATGGGAATAATAAAAAAACCTTAAAAATATACTACACAAATGGTCGGAGTATAAGGAATAAGATAGATCTCTTAAGAGCGTTAGCGAGTGAAGAGAATTTTGATATAATTGCGATAACAGAGTCATGGCTTGATTTGGCAGGAAATCACTTTAAACCTGAGGTTGAGATTGAGGGCTTTAACATGTTCCATACAGATAGGAATAGGAAGAGAGGAGGAGGGGTTATTATTTATATTAAAGATAATCTCCAGTGTTGTGTAAACAGTACAATTAAATTAGATGATAACACAGAGTCATTATGGCTAAATGTAAAGGAAGGTAAAAACAAGCTTGTCATAGGATTATTATACAGACCACCAAATCTTAGTAAGGAAGCTTCAAATCTTCTGTGGCAGGAGATTGAACGGGCATGTAGAAGTAAGCATGTGTGTATAATGGGCGATTTTAATTACAGAAATATAGACTGGGAAGCTCTTGTGGGTGATCAGGAGGCTGAGGAATTTTTGAATGTTGTCCAAGATAATTTTCTGAGGCAGATTATTAATGAACCCACTAGAGGTAATAATATACTGGATTTAGTTCTGACAAATAGGGAAGAAGTTATTAAGGATACTGAGATTGGAGGAAATTTGGGTAATAGTGACCATTGTGAAATTAGATTCAAGATGAAATGGAATGGTATTGATAGTAGCATGAACAATGTTAAAATTCCTGACTTTAGAAGAGCAAATTATAATGGGCTAAGGACTTACCTGGAGGCAGTTGTACAGAAACCAGGCAATGAAATCAATTCAGGAATAGATTCAATGATATCAGTTAGTGGAGACAATAATCACCAGGAGGAAGAGATTACAATTGAAGAGGAGTATGAAAGAATAATTGAGCAATTAATTACAGGTCAGATGATTAACATTCCTTATAAGGAGATTAGGACTAAAAATAATGACCCAAAATGGATGACAGATAAAATTAAGCATTATATTGGCATTAAAAAGGGCATTTATAGGAAAATAAAAAATGGAGAGGATCACTTAAGGCAGAGATATAATGAACTAGCAAGAGATGTTAAAAAGTTAGAGTAGCAAGGAGAAATTATGAAATTAAAGTGGCAAATAGGGCAAAGGAAGATCCTAAAAGTTTTTATCAATTATACAAAACTAAGGTTAGAGATAAAATAGGCCCACTTATAGATTCCAATGGAGAATTAGTGAGTGATAGGGACTCAATGGCTGGAATGCTAAATGACTTTTTTCTCTCAGTATTTACACAGGAGGATACTCTAAATATACCCGAGGTGTCAATGATCTTTCGGGGTAATGATGAAGAGAAATTAAAGGATATCTTGATCACAAAGGAGATAGTGACAAAGGAAATTGATAAAATCAAAAGTAGTAAAGCACCCGGTCCTGATGAGGTCTTTCCTAGAATTTTGAAAGAATGTAAGGATGTGTTAAGTGAGCCCCTAGCATGCATCTTTAGAAAATCATTGGAGAGTGGCATTGTGCCAGTGGCATGGAAGAAAGCCAATGTGATACCTATATTTAAGAAAGGGGATAAAACAAATATGTCTAATTACAGACCAGTAAGTTTGACATCAGTGGTAAGGAAAATGATGGAATCTATTATAGCAAGGAATATTAGGGATCACTTGGATAAGCATAAGTTGATAAAAGAATCACAGCATGGCTTTAGTAAGGGTAAATCCTGCCTGACTAATTTGCTGTCTTTTTATAGTAAGGTGTATGAAGCAGCAGATAATGATGAAAACTATGATATTTTATATTTTAGGCTTTTGATCGAGTGCCACACTTATGGCTTCTGAGCAAAGTTAAAGCACACGGGACCGATGGCAGTATATTTAGGTGGATTCAGTCATGGCTTGGTGACAGACAGCAAAGAGTTAGTATAGATGGAGTTAAATCTGAGTGGGGGTGTGTTAGCAGTGGAGTTCCGCAAGGATCTGTTTTGGGTCCCTTGCTATTCTTAATTTATATTAATGATCTTGACATAGGTATAAGTAGTGACCTGAGTAAATTTGCTGATGATACTAAGCTAGGTAAGGCCATTAGGGCTGATTCTGATGCTGTTGTAATGCAGGAGGAATTGACCATTCTGTCCAATTGGGCCGAGAAATGGCAAATGAAGTTTAACATAGACAAATGTAGTGTACTTAGTATAGGTAGAAATAATCCACTGAATAGTTATAAATTAAATGGAAGAAATTTAGGCAGGACCGATTGTGAGAGGGACTTGGGTATTTTGGTAAGTTCAGACCTTCTTCCTAAAAAGCAATGCCTAAATGCTAAGAATAAAGCTAATAGGATATTGGGATTCATTAGGAGGAGTGTGAGCAATAAGAGTGCTGAAGTCATTCTAAAACTGTATCTGGCGCTAGTTAGGCCTCATCTAGACTATGCAGTACAATTTTGGTCACCATATTATAGGAAGGATATTGATTTGCTTGAGTCTGTGCAGAGAAGGATGACAAAGATGATTGGTGGGCTAAGGAACTTACCTTATGGTGAAAGGCTCAGAAAACTAAATCTACATACATTGGAAAGGAGAAGAGTCAGAGGGGAATTGATTGAAGTCTTCAAATGGGTAAAAGGATATAATAAAGGGGATCTAGGTAAGGTTCTTATACTTAGTGAACATGACAGGACACGTAGCAATGGGTTTAAGCTTGATAAGTATAGGTTTAGGAAGGAGATTGGGAGGAATTGGTTTACAAATCGTGTGGTAGATGAATGGAATAGGCTCACTAGACATGTGATAGAAGCCTCCTCTCTGGGTAGTTTTAAGAATAGATTAGATAAATATATGAATGAAGCTGCTAGATGGGACTGACTTTTTTATGTACATATGTATATATTTTTCTAAGGAGTGGGGAGATTATTTTGGTGTTGCATGAATGGACATAATCCTCTGGATGCATTTTATGTATATTGTAGATTAGATCTGACGAACTCCTGTAAAGGGTGACAATGTTGATGACTTTTCTCTGGTAAGAAATCTTTTGTGTGTTGACTGGAACAGGAGCTGCCAAGTGTAGGCCATGAATGGTCTTTTGCAGTCTCCTTCTTTTCTTATGTTCTTAAGTCTACCACTCTATTGGTGAAAAAATATTTTCTTAAATCCAACCTACACCCTTGCTTTTTAATTTTCAAGTGGTGACCTCTAGTCCGATTTCCATCATCTAACTCAAAAAACTTGCTAACATCCAATTTATCTATCCCGGAAATTTTTTTAAAGAGCTCAATCATATCCCCTCTCACACACCTCCTTTCGAACTAGAACATATTTAATACCCTCAGTCTATCTTCATATTCAAGGTGCCTCAGGGAAGGAATAATCTTTGTTGCCCTCCGTTGCACTGACTCAAGAAGGTTAATATCGTGTCTAAAATGTGGGGACCATGCCTGTATACAGTACTCTAGATGTGGCCTAACATAAGAGTTATAGAGTTTAAGAATAACCTCCTTACTTTTGTAACTGACATTTCTCTTAATAAAACCCAGCATTCTTTTTGCCCTATTTCTTGCTTCAATATACTGCTTAGAAAACCTTAATGACTTATCTATTACTACTCCTAGATCTTTCTCATCCTCTACTGAGCTCAGCCAATGCCCATCCATTTCATAGTTAAATTCTCTATTATCTTTTCCCATGTTAATAACTTTGCACTTATCAAGGTTAAAAGTCATTTGCCACTTATGTGCCCAGGATAACAATTTATTTAAGTCCCCCTGCACTTTAAAATTATCATCAATATCTTTAACTACAGCTGCTAATTTGGTATCATCCGCAAAAATTGACACTTTATTATTAACTGCCTCCCCAAGATCGTTTATATAGATGACAAATAATAATGGCCCGAGAACTGATCCCTGAGGAACCCCACTGATAACATCCCTCCACTCTGACTTGACACCATTTAGCACTACCCTTTGCTTCCTGTCTTTCAGCCACTCAGCTATCCAATTTGAAACACCCCCACATATCCCAATCATTTTTAATTCATGAACTAGTCTCCTGTGTGGTACCTTATCAAATGCTTTACTAAAATCTAAGTAAATTATATCTACATTCTCTCCCTTATCTACTTGATCTGTTACAAACTCCAGAAAGTCTAGTAAGTTAGTCAAACATGATCTACCTGATCTAAACCCATGCTGAGCTTTGCTGATTAACCCTTCCCTCTCTAGATGTTGGCAAATCCCTTTTTTAACTATTTTCTCAAGAATTTTACAGACTACAGGAGTTAGGCTAGCCGGTCTAAAGTTATTTGGATCCTCTTTACTACCCTTCTTGAAAATGGGGACTACATTCGCTCTTTTCCAATCATCGGGTATTTCTCCATATTCCAATGACCTAGTATATAACTTGTCCAGAGCTATTGAGATACTTTCTACCCCTTCTTTAAGTATCCTAGAATGAATATTATCAGGGCCGGAGGCCTTGGTAGTACCTAACTCACCTATTAGTTCTTTTATCGTAAGGTTCTTATACTTAGTGAACATGACAGGACACATAGCAATGGGTTTAAGCTTGATAAGTATAGGTTTAGGAAGGAGATTGGGAGGAATTGGTTTACAAATCGTGTGGTAGATGAATGGAATAGGCTCACTAGACATGTGATAGAAGCCTCCTCTCTGGGTAGTTTTAAGAATAGATTAGATAAATATATGGATGAAGCTGCTAGATGGGACTGACTTTTTTTATGTACATATGTATATATTTTTCTAAGGAGTGTGGAGATTATATTTTGCGGGGTAACACTTCAGATTCGGGGCGCATGGTAGATGGCGCTGTTAGTCGGCTACAATTTTGGGCTACAATATATCTCTTATGACGTCAGACGGTAGCGTCAAATGTGAACAATCACGGCGTAATATTTTATTGTATATTAGTATATACTGGGGGGCTGGCCCCCCAGACCCCCCCCAATTGATTGAAACTCAGGATCATCGCAGAGTGGTCCCCGTGCAGTGATATCTCCCAAAGGAGCAGTCCCCTTGAATTTACTGGGTTTTTTTTCTCCCAAACAGCTTTTTATTGGCAGAAAAACCTAGCCTAATAACAAACAATTCTTACTTTATAGGTTTCTTGATTAGTTTATGCGCCTCTACATAATCTAAAAGTTTTTCGCGATTATACCAAGTAAATCCGAATTCGAATAACAAAGAAGCACATGGAGAGCACGAAAACACAATAATGAAAGAAAACCATTCGCAAAACAGGTCCTATTTATAAGCTACGATGTTGCCAGTAAGAAGCTGTTATCGTTCGCAGCAAACATAAAATACGAAAACAAAACAAAAAACAATAAAAGACATCAAGAAACCTTACCTAACTTATAAAAAAACTATAAACGAGCAGAGCGCAGATATTTAGTAAATAATAGACTAAAAGTTACAAATCCCCAAAGCAACAAAAAAAATCTAACGCGGTGATTGGTTACATCTGACGCTACCGTCTGATGTCATAAGAGATATGCTGTAGCCCCAAATTGTAGCCGACTAACAGTGCCATCTACCGTGCGCCCCGAATCTGAAGTATTACCTTTTGCGGTTGCATGAATGGACATAATCCTCTGGATGCATTTTATGTATATTGTAGATTAGATCTGACGAACTCCCCTTAAAGGGTGACAATGTTGATGACTTTTGTGTGTTGACTGGAACAGGAGCTGCCAAGTGTAGGCCATGAATGGTCTTTTGCAGTCTCCTTCTTTTCTTATGTTCTTATGAAAGGACCCTTATTGACAAGCTCAAAGACAACCCAAAAGACTCACCAATACATTCAGAGCAACCCAAAAGACTCGCCAATACATTCAGAGCAAAAAAGGGTAAACCTGAAGATTGCTGGCGCAACTGATGGGACGCAAAATATTTTGGTAAACATGTGATTGGTGGCTTGGCTGAAAAAGTGAATTTTTGTGTTTATATTTCGTTCATCTGTGCCTGAATATTCATGCGCATATGAGTCTAAATCATTCACTTCTGTAAACGTTAGAACATTATTCTATAAACAATTAGGATTATATATTGGGGGCTATGCCCCCTAGATCCCCCCAATTGATTGAAACAGGATCATCGTAGGCTGGTTCCCCCATTGTGTTTACCCCCACACGAGCAGTCCCCTTAAATTTACTCCCAAAACGTGAAACATATTGGAACACAGACAAAATAGTTTGTCCCATCGTTCGCCCCGCCAATCTACATATTTACCAATATTTCTCCCTGTTCCAATATGTTTCACCTTTTTTGAGGAAATTCAAAGGGAACTGCCGGTGGGGGAGATTTCACTGCAGGGCCCCCCCCCCCTACGATGATCCTGAGTTTCAATCAATTGGGGGGGGGGGTATATAATCCTAATTGTTTATAGAATAATTTTCTAACTTTTTTATTTAACTAAGCGTGCATGAATATTCCCACACAGGTGAATGAAAAATAAACGCAAGTGTCATTTCAGCTGAAAAAAAAACAGCATTTTCAGGCGCACTGCTGATCTTGAGGTTCCCTAAAAAGTAGGAGCTCCTTCTGTGGGGCCCTTACTGCATCCTGATGGGTCTTTGGTCAAAGACTGTGGTGCTATGGCTGAAATTTTTGTGAGCACTTTTTCTTCTATATTTAAAGATACAGTAAACCCTCGATATAACTAATTTTGGATATAACAAACCAAATTTTCTGGCCTGAACTCATTGGGTTTAATGGGCAAGCATTTACGGCCAGCCTGAGTGAGTGTTGGTGTGTCACATGTCTCCTACAGTGCAAGGTTCGTATCAATACTATATTGTGTAGTCCATTTAACTTTATTAGTGATTACATATGTATTACATATCCATAACAAACTTGGTTCGTTATTTCCATTGCTTTTAACGGCCATTGGGTTTAAAAAACTTTCGGCTTTAAAAACGACCCCCCCGCCCCATATACTTTGTTATATTGAGGGTTTACTGTAGTTGTTTTGGTAAACATGAAGATTGGCAGCGCGCCTGAAAAAGTGTATTTCTTTTGTGTATGTTTCATTCACCTACGCATTCATATTCATGTGTATTTGGTTAAATCAAAATGTTAGAACATTATTCTATAAACAATTATGATTATATACTGGGAGGGGCTGTGCCTCTCAGAATCCCCCAATTGATTGAAACTCAGGATCATCATAGGGGGCTTCCCCCTGCAGTGATAAACCCCCATGAGCAATCCCCTTGAATTTACTCAAAAAAGGTGAAACATATTGGAACAGGGATGAAATATTTTGTGTCCCATCATTTGCACTGCTGATCTTCATGTTTACTGTTGTCTTAATCCTTCTCCCCATCAGACCTTCCAGGGCACACTTGACAATGTGAATATTACTTACCCTGCTGTCTAAATACCTCTCATCTCTCAACCCCTACTTGAGTATGGGGCCAGACAACCTACACTCCAGACTCTTTAGATCTTGCCCATCCCTGGCCTACCCTTTATTTGTAATCTTTTCTACAAGCCTAACAGAAGACACTCTCCCCACCTTGTGGAAGGTCTCTGATGTAATACCTATCTTCAAAACGGGATCCTGCTCTGCCCCCCCCCCCCCTAAATTACAGACCAATAAGCCTAAGTTCAGTTTGTTGCAAAACCTTAGATAGAATTGTGACTGAACATATCTATGTATACCTTGAACAAAACGCCATACTCTCCACTGACCAGTTTGGCTTTCGGCATGGTAAAAGAGCTGATGGGCAATTCCATGACAGGTGGACCAATGGTGTACATGGCTACATCTTAGATTTCAGTGAAATTTAGTACAAATTTGACCCCAAAAGCTGAAATCTCAAGTTTCAGCTCAATCGGACCAATAGTTTTTAAGATATGAGGTCATAACATAACATAACATAATTACACGGATGACAAAAGCCACAAGGGCCTATCAAAGGTCATCCGCCTCCGTCAAAACCCACCCACAAAAAGCACCATCACCAGGGGAAGACAAAAGCAAAGTCCCCCACAATATAATATAACGGATGACAAAAGCCACAAGGGCCCATCATAGGTCATCCAAGTCAAAGGGCCTCTTGTTTTAAGGCACCCAAACTCCCAAGAAAACTACATCCAGAGGATTGCGTCCACAAACAAGGGTATCACCAATCAAGGGTATCACATTTTCAAGTCAAAATTTTTTTGACTTTTTTAAAACCTTCCTTTTGACATCAAATATAGACATACATATATCCCTTGATTAGCGTGGATTTGAAAAATGTGGTTTTAATTAGCATCCCCCCAAATTTGAGACCATTCATCAATATACGCGGTGCCAATTTTGATTAGCGCAATTTTTTTTTCTTCCACGAGCCATTTTTTTCCCTCCGGTGAGCATTGGCAACCCACGGCAGAGCCTTCAGCGAGGGAGAGTTGAAGCGGGCAGTCAGGCAGACGCCAAATCACTCACCAACCTTCATCTAGGAAAGACCTCTGCCATACTTATTGCTCGTTTCAATCAGACTACATACATAATTTTATTTTATATATTTTCGTTTAATAAATTACCTTTATAATTATGGACAAAAAAGAAACTCTTAAGTGTAAACACATCACTTTGGAGACTAAACTTGATATAATCAAACGATTTGATAATGCATGATTTTAAATAAAGCGAGCGAGTATCAAGATAAAGGCAAAATTGCATCTACATCCTCAAGCATGCAATACACTAGAAATAGGTGTCCTTTGATGATTGAAATGGAGGATTTACTTTTCATTTAGTTGGAAGACTGCAATCAGAAGCGCATTCCTATTGATGGGAACAACATCAAGATTAAAGCTTTGAGCCTTTTCTCTTCATTGAAAAAAGAAAAATATCAAGAGGATGCTTCAACATTTTCTGCTAGTAAAGGCTGGCTCAAAAATTTCAAAGCTCGATTGGGCATAAAAAATATTAAATTATCAGGGGAAGCAGCCAGCGCAGATAAAGATGCAGCTGCCAAATATCCTGATGAATTGAAGAAAATGGATATCAACTTCTTCAATGTTGACGAAACTGGTCTCTTTTGGAAAAAGATGCCTACACGAACATTTTTAGCAAAGAAAGAAGCAGCTGCACCAGGGCACAAGGCATCTAAAGATAGAATAACAGTTCTGCTTGGCGGTAATGCCGAAGGAGATTGCAAGCTAAAACCGATGGTAGTTTATCGTATGATGAACCCTAGGGCATTCAAAGGGTTTAACAAGCAATCTCTTCCAGTAATTTGGAAATCGAACAAAAGGGCTTGGATGACAAAGCAGTTGTTTGAAGAATGGTTCACTTTGTATTTTTGTCCCACAGTTAAAAAACACTGTAAGGAAAATAACTTAGATTTCAAAGCTCTTTTGATTTTAGATAATGTGCCTGGGCATCCCACTTCACTAAGTGATTTAAATAGCAATGTGAAAGTTATTTATCTACCACTGAATACCACTTCTTTGCTTCAGCCAATGGACCAAGGAACTATTTCAACATTCAAAGCATATTATTTGAGACAAACTTTTAATAAAGCCATTGAAGCTACAACTGAAAATAACCCGATTACTCTTGAGGAATTTTGGAAAAGATACGATATTAAACAAGCAGTTGAGAACATTCATAAATCATGGGAAGAAGTTACAGAGAGCTGCATGAGGGCTGTCTGGCAGAATCTTTTGCCAGAGTGTGCAAACGATTTTTGTGGTTTCAACGATCGTGTCAATGAATTTATTGATGAAATTGCTACAGTTCGAATAGAACTTGGCTTTGAAGCAGATTCGGAAAACGTTAAGGAATTGTTGGAATCTCGCTCAAAAGACTTGACTGATGACGATCTTCTCGCAATTGACGATGAATATGTTTATGAGGAAGAAGATAAAAAGGGAACAGAAGAAAAGGAATGGCTCCTAAAGAAATTTCAAATAAAAAGCTTGAAGAACTATTCAATGCAAGATTATGGAGGAAAGGAAGAAATCTAATACTGTTCAATTGAAGTTGGATATGTTTTTTGGTAAAAAATAAACTTAAGGTCTTACTTTATTTCTTTTATTTATATCCCTCTATTATTTGAAAAATATAGAGAGTTTTTAGTGAAAAAAAAACTATGTAATTTAAATATTTTTGAGGATTCATTATAATTATTCCCATTGTTCTTAAGTTTGATTAGCGTGGTTTTGCTTTACATGGTAAAACTCAGGGATTTATTAACCACGCTAATCAATGGATTGCTGTATTATATATTATTGGAATCAGAAAGAGTTGAAAAATCCTAAACCACATTAATTTTGAATTTAAATCAATTTTGCTATTAAAATTTTTTGACCTTTAAATGACCTTGACCTTTGAACTTGAAGCCATGTGAAATCAAACATTTTGACCTTAAAATCTGAAAATTTGTCCTTTTTTACATAAAGAAAAGCAATAAAAAACATGTATATTGAGTTGGAACATTATAAATTTTTTTTTGTTTTTAAGCAATATCACATTTTTTTCACATATTCCTTCATTTAATATTCATATTAATAAATGATGTCATTTCATTAATATTCATATTAATGAAAATATTTTATTTTGTACAGGCGCGGTCAATAAGTTTTGCAATTTGGTTATAAGGAAACGAGATATGAGGAAAAGTGTTTTATTATTTTTCAATATAACTACCCTCGACTTGCGCCACTTGTCCCTGAGGCTTCAAATTCCTGACAACCAGAAATCTCCCAACTGCTGTTCAATCCACTCCTGGATTTGGAGCTGGACATCTTCATCGTCCCCAAACCGGCGTCCACGCAGTGCAGCCTTGAGCTGGTGGAATAAAAAGATGTCACTCGGGGCCAGATCTGGACTGTAGGGGGATGGTTGAGCTCCTTGAATCCCAACTCTTTCAGGGCAGCTTGTGCAACTCTGGCTTTGTGGACAGGGGCCGTGGATGAGCAGGACACCGCATGTCAACTTGCTGCGCTGCTTCTGAAGGATGCACTTCTTTAACCCAGCCAGAAGATGGTGGCCATGATCTTCCCGGCTGAGGGTTGGGTCCCTCAGCCGAGCTTGGTCTTGGGATCCCAGTGATGGACCCACATTTCATCACCTGTCACTATGCGTGACTTGAATCCCGCCAGGTCATGGTTGTACAGGAGCAGCAGCTCCTCCGAACTTTGACGACGTTGAAGTTGATCATGGGGGTGAGGTTTCTGGGGACCCAACGGGCATATACCTTGGTCATGGCCAAATTGTGGTGGATGATGTTGATAATACTTCCATGTGATATTTCAAGTTCTCGCTTGATTTCTTCGACCTTCACCCGTCAATTTTCAAGAATCATTCTCTCCACACCAGCCACATTGTCCTCGTTGGTCACATCTGACGGGCGTCATTTTCAAGGGACTCACGACCATGGCGGAACTCCCTATTCCAGCGAGCAATGGTTGCATATGAAGGGGTGGTGTCGGTATACACTGCAACCATGCGTTCATGGATCTCTTGCATTCTTGCCTTCCTTGATAAAAAATTTGATCACTGTGCGGTGCTCAACCTTCTCCATTGTTGAAAAATTTGTGACTGACAATCTGCGATCAGCTACTGCTTCTTAAATAGATGAGGCAGGAGTGTGCCGCTGCTAGTCCTGACTAGTCATAATTTGTCCTAACACCCCCACAAACAGCCACCCCCCTTCCTCTGTTTTGCCCTACCGATTCACAAAACTTATTGACCGCCCCTCGTATTAACTAATGTCATGTCATATATGAATAAGTTGTTATATAACATAAAATACATACCAATATAATCCTAAACTACTATAATTAGCTTCCCATTAACATCATAATAATATCATTAAAAAAAACTTACATTGTATGGTGTACCTATTTATGACAAGTATATAGATATAATATCTGCTGAATTGTGTAGAGCTGTTCTTTTTGGTCTAATTGGTTTCACAAAGTACTTGAGAACAATTTCATTAGCTTCTTTTCATTCCTGATGATCAAAAGAGTATGTTACTCAGGATCCTCCAATAAGTCTAGGGGGATTTAATCACTACATTGATCACTTCTGGATGGGAATGTATATTCACTATTTATTCCAGAGGGATATAGGAAGTTTTTTAAATAATCATTGAATTCTTCATCATGGTCTTCTACTAGTCCAATCCACATTGTCATCATAAACAGCAGCTACATAATTGCCAATGTTTATATTTATGTTATTAGGTCTTTGTGGGTGAGTAACTAGATACTATTAGTGGTCAGGGAATTATGAGAGGACATTATAGTACTGAAAGTAGAATGGACTTGGCAGATAACAGAAATAGGTTCCAAGGCGATAGAGGTGAGGTAATTCAGGTTGGAAGAGGTGCTTCAGGGATAGGGGGGTTAAATTGTTTCTATACAAATGCTCGTAGTCTTAGAAACAAGAAGGATGAGCTATTTTGTTATATTAGCGATGAGGATATAGATATATTATGTTACTGAATCATGGGTTAATGAAATAGAATTTAGTGACACTATAAGTGAATTTGATTTACAGGGTTATAATATGTACATTAGTCAAAGGACAGGTAGGATTGGTGGAGGAATAATTATCTATATAAAAAAACAACATTGTTTCAAGTTTAAATACTTCAATAAAGCAGGATGGAGTTGAGTCACTTTGGATAGATATTAGGTTCAGTATAAATAGAATGGTGCATTTGGGAGCTTTTTACAGACCATCTGGGCAGACTGATGATATAGATGAACAAATGATAAGGGAAATAAGTAAGGGATGTGAAACAGATGCAGTTATTATTGGGGACTTCAACTTAAACTCTGTGGACTGGGAAAATATGATAGGTAGGGATAGAACAAGTGGCAGGTTCATAGAATGCTTTGAGGATAATTTTTTTAATCAATTTCTTAATGAGCCAACGAGGGGGGAACAATATATTAGATTTAGTACTTTCTAACAATGATCATTTAGTTCAAGAATTGACTGTTGGGGAAGCATTGGGAAATAGTGACCATCAGATAGTTCGTTTTAACTTGGGAATTGAGAAGGATAAAATAACCGAGAATGCTGTAAAAGTTCCAAATTTTCATAAGGGAGATTATGTAAAACTTCAAAGCTTACTAAATTTGGGATGTAGAATTCAGTTAAAAATGCTTATGGGATGTGGGATACTTTCAAGCATATAATAAATGTAGTCCAAGAGCAATGTATCCCAATGAAGGCCATTAGGAACAAAAGTAGGAAACCATTATGGTGGAATCAGGAGATAGCTAGATAAATTTCAGAGAAGAAAAGGGCATACAAAAAATAATATTCAAAATTTAAGTGATTATAGAATGGCTAGGAATGAGTTAAATAAGATTATAAAGAAGAACAAAAGGGTATCAGAAATTAAATTAGCTCAGGATAGCAACAAAGATCCTAGAAAGTTCTTTAGTTACTATAAAATTAATAACAAGTCTGGCAGAGTTAAAAATAGGACTTATCAAATATGAAGGGGTTGTGAGAGAAACTGATGAGGAAATAGTTGAGGTACTAAATGGTCATTTTGCATCAGTATTTACAAAGGAGAAACTAAATAGTCTTATGTATAGTACTCATGGTTCAGGGAAAGAGGTGTTTACTACCATTAGTGTGGATTGGAGGATGATAAAAGGACTTATAGGTGAGTTAGATGCTACCAAGGCCTCCAGCCATGATATATTCATTCTAGGATACTTAAAGAAGGGGTAGAAAGTATCTCAATAGCTCTGGAGAAGTTGTATACTAGGTCACTGGAATATGGAGTGTGAGGGTATGGAATGTACATACTCGCATGCTGCCAGACAATCGTGGGAATGAAAGAAATTTGTCGTTTGAGTTGACCTTCGTCTCCTCCCTCTCCCCCTCCCCTCCCTCTCCCCCTCCCCCTCCCCCAACATTCTACCGCCCTCCTCCGCCTTCCCCTTGACCTAAGTCGTTATCCGTGCAAACTTCCCCAACAGGCGACAGGAAGTCTGACGAAAGGCCCATCTCACAGAGAAGCCTAAATTCTATTTGCCTTCTTTATGATACCATGGAGATTGTCCAGAAGGCGCTGCGATAAGCGAATTGTCGTAAATGGAATATCTCTCGATTTCACACAGTCCGCGGTATAAATGATAACGCCGTTCATCCCTCTGGAGAAGTGTTCCAAACCTACTCTCGTAACCCGCACGTTGAACGAGAGTCATTGCCGTAATGTGCCAACGCGCCGCTGAGTTAACTTGGTCGCTGTCTCAAAGTGTTCCTGAGGCAAATCCCGCCCGGCAGAGTCTGTGACTAGAAGAATATAGTTACATCCAAATAGTTACTGGAAGTTACTATTTGTTAGTGTCACATCCAGTTAGGAGTGAACTAACCGGAACTGCAGTCAGCAGCCCTGAACCCGTTGTCTTATCCCCCCTCTCCCTGAGAACTCGTGTTAACGCCACCCGAACCACCCCGTCTGGACCTGAGTAGTCGTCTCTCCAATCCATCACAATTAATGGTAATCTGTAAGCCCAGTGTCCCTCTATTCTTAAATTACCTATTTAATTAACAGTGTTTGATATTCCCATTGAGTCTTTATAAATCTAGACGTTTACTGTAAGTGTTATCCTCCCCTCCTTTTTTATTATTATTGATAATTGCTGTCAACCCGGACTAATCCGGTTTAATATTTAATCCTTATTTACCTAAATGCCCGTTTAACTATTGCTACTAATTATTATTTTGGTGTAAAGTAAGGTTTATTTTTTTACGTGTGTTTATTTGTGGCTCCTTTTTGACGTACCCGTGGCAAGACTTTAATTAAGAATCCCTTTGGCTAATTTATTCAACCTGTATTATGCACTCTTAGAATTTAACAATCACAAACCTTCCCCCCAGTAACAAGTGGGACTTTTATAGTGAGAATCCTGGCCGCGGCGCAACCCCCCTCTAACCAGCTTTCGCACGTTCGGTAGGAATTAAAGCCTATATATATATATATATATATATATATATATATATAATGATCGTAGATTGAGTCATAGGGTCTCAATACCATCGACTTAAACAAAAGTGGTGTGTCCCCATTTTCAAGAAGGGTAGTAAATAGTTAAAAAAGGGATTAATCAGCGATGCTCAGCATGGGTTTAGATCAGGTAGATCATGTTTGAATAATTTACTACACTTTCTGGAGTTTGTAACAAATCAAGTAGATAAGGGAGAGAATGTAGATGTAATTTACTTGGATTTTAGTAAAGCATTAGATAAGGTACCACATAGGAGACTAGTTCATAAATTAAAAATGATTGGGATATGTGGGGGTGTTTCAAATTGGATAGCTGAGTGGCTGAAAGATATGAATCAAAGAGAAGTGCTAAATGGTGTAAAGTCAGAGTGGAGGGATGTTATCAGTGGGGTTCCTCAGGGATCAGTTCTCGGTCCATTATTATTTGTCATCTATATAAACAATCTTGGGGAAGCAGTTAATAATAAAGTTTCAATTTTTGAAGATGATACCAAATTAGCAGCTGTAGTTAAAGATATTGATGATAATTTTAAAGTGCAGGGGGATTTAAATAAATTGTTATCCTGGGCACATAAGTGGCAAATGACTTTCAACCTTGATAAGTGCAAAGTTATTAACATGGGAAAAGATAATAGAGAATTTAAATATGAAATGGATGGGCATTGGCTGAGCTCAGTAGAGGATGAGAAAGATCTAGGAGTAGTAATAGATAAGTCATTAAGGTTTTCTAAGCAGTGTATTGAAGCAAGAAATAGGGAAAATAGAGTGCTGGGTTTTATTAAGAGAAATGTCAGTTACAAAAGTAAGGAGGTTATTCTTAAACTCTATAACTCTTATGTTAGGCCACATCTCGAGTACTGTATACAGGCATGGTCCCCACATTTTAGACACGATATTAACCTTCTTGAGTTAGTGCAACGGAGGGCAACAAAGATTATTCCTTCCCTGAGGCACCTTGAATATATAGATAGACTGAGGGTATTAAATATGTTCTCGTTCGAAAGGATGTGTGTGAAAGGGGATATGATTGAACTGTTTAAAATTTTTTCTGGGATAGATAAATTGGATGTTAGCAAGTTTTTTGAGTTAGATGATGGAAATCGGACTAGAGATCACCACTTGAAAATTAAAAAGCAAGGGTGTAGGTTGGATTTAAGAAAATATTTTTCACCAATAGAGTGGTAGACTTCTGGAACAAATTGTTGCAGAGGGTAGTAGGGTTGGATGAGTTTATGGGGAGGGAAGGTTGTGATGATTCCTAAGTTTTGTATATATTAATATTGTTTGTATATATCTATAGCTGCATGATTTAGTTCTTGACAAGCCTTGATTGGTGATACCCTTGTTTCTGGAGGCAATCCTCTGGATGTAGTTGTCTTGGGAGTTTGGGGGCCTTAAAAAAGAGGCCATTTGACTCAGATGACCTATGATGGGCCCTTGTGGCTTTTGTCATCTGTTATATTATATTGTGGGTGACTTTGATTTTGTCTTTCCCTGGCCATGGTGCTTTTTGTGGGTGGGTTTTGATGGATGCGGATGACCTTTGATAGGCCCTTGTAGCTTTTGTCATCCGTGAAATTATGTTATGTTATGTTTCCTGACCAAAGCAGCTCCTTTGAAATATCATATGAATGATATGTTAAATCTGTTGACAGTTCATAAAATTTTAAAGAATTTGCATTTAAAGGAATCACTCTGTGCATTCATTGAGTACCTTGAATAGTTACAGCTTTTTTTAAACAATCTTCTAGTTATTCATAGAAAACTTTAATATCACTCTCTTTTAAATAGTAAAATGTGATCTTATTTGACAAATTTTTCTTACAAAACTCAAATACATCATCTGCAGAGAGAATGTGATCTCTTTCTGTTCTTTGTAGACTTTCTTTAAATAAAGAATGTTTCACACTCATTTTTGCCATAGAATGTAGCAAAAAAATTAAATTCTGCATCAATGTTGAAATCGCTTTTGTGGTTGGCTAAGTTTATAAAATTGTACCTATTTTTGTATTTAACAGCACAGCCATCAGAAAAATAGTGCATTTTTTTTTAAAGGTGGAAACTTAGATTTAAAGTATTGGAATGCTTTAAAACATTTGAAATAAAGCAATAGCTTTGATATTTAATTTTTCTATGTCTCCCGTCCTTCTTTTCACTTTAGATACCTCCTTTCAGGCAGGGGCTGTGCAGCTTAACCTGGATAGGAGGTATTGTAGCGGGCCGAAAAATTTAGACTAACCCCAATCGATCCAACCCGCTTCCTACACTAATCCGGACGTGAGAAATCGAAGGAGAATGAAACGGATTGTATGTACAGTCCTTTACTAACACGAAAAAAAATACAATATTTACAAAAATATGAGTAAATATGCACCCAATGAGCCTATATATATATATATATATATATATATATATATATATATATATATATATATATATATATATATATATACTAATCAATCCTATCTTGGAACCAAATCAATCAAAAAAATATATATTAATACTAAGAGTGCATATACAAAAGGGGACAACCAAAACAAGAGACAACAAAAGAGGAGTTTTCTTACGTGGTACCACGGTTTATTATTTGCCGGCTTCCCCGGGGGAAAATCTTGTTGGTAGTCACTCTTGTGACAAAATTGGGTGTCTGCCACCTCGGAGCTCAGATGTCTTTAAGATCTAGTCAAGTACCATTAGAAGACTTCTTATATCTTCTTTGAATATCTTCAAAGATATTTTCTTACAGTGGCTCTTGCAAAATGCAGGCAATGTTTTTGTTTGATTTGTTCTTTTCTTTTTCTTTTTTTCTTCTATTCTGGTACTTTAACGCTGTCTCATAAAATCTTTAACATTTAGTAGCTAATAAAAAAAACATGAGATGTTAAATAACCTTATACATACAACATGAAATCAAATACATATGTACAAAAGAAAATATAATAAAAAAACCCATTCCCACTCACACACACATTCTTACAGAAGGAGGGAGAGGGTACTTAGAAAAGGGGTGGGAGAATGGCCCTTTTACACACACTCACATTCGCTCCACCACACCCCTCCTTCCTTAAGCCATTCGACCAGCCACTCACTAAACCCTTTCAATCACTCTTCACGGTACCACTTGTGCTCAATCGCACCCTTCTGCACCCATTCACACTCTTCTACTGGTCCCTGGCTACGCGTAGCAATTAGTCGGGGTTGTTCGTCAGTCGTCCTGTCAGTCTCATCATCACTATTTATCATCTCATCAACCATACTCTTAGCCCTCATTACCAGTTCTCCCATCTCACGACAGAATTCTTTCATACTCTTCCGTTCAGAACCCTCACTCTTCATACCCCCATTCATCAGCTCCTCACTCACAGCTCTCATCCAACTCAAGGTACATTCTTGCGAAACAGACAGGTCACTCACATCCCCTGTATTCTCAACAGGCATAGCAGAAGCCCCTTCGACTGGTTCCCACCAGAAACCTGAAAAATCAGCCACTTCATCATTCACTACATCAAACTCACCCCTACTATTACCATTCATAAAACCCGAAAAATCAGCCACACTAGGTTCATTCTGCCCAAACACACTATCATTCATACTGTTCCCAAAACCAGAAAAATCAGGCACAGGCAGCTCACTCACTCGTCTACTTATACCAGCCAAATCACTCACCTGTTTACGCAAAAACTCAATCTCCCTTTCAAGATCCCCCATACCAGAAACACTCTGCTCAGACTTACTTTCATTTGTACTTGCATTCTTCCTTTCACCCTTCTTTGTACGCTTTCTACTCCTCGAGACTAAGACTAGCTCTTTCCCAGACAGATCCATACTATCACATTCATTCTCATCATCATGCACTTTACCTCTCTCTCTACACAGTCCATACACTGGATGGCTCACCAGGTAGTCAGGAGGTTCTCTCCATCTCCTTAACTGACTCTGATGAGCCCGCACTCTCTCAGTCATGCCGTCATTCAAACTCTCCAAAACATACGTTACCCCATTTTCCCAAACTCTCACAACTCTATAAGGTCCATCAAACTTCTCACTCATCTTTGATACATTCAACCTACCCTTCACTTCTTTCACCTTCAATACTTTTGTACCTAATTCAAATGAACGAAACCTTTCATGTGCTTCACGCCATACACTCTGCTCACTTTCACTCAAACGAAACCTATCTTTCACTCGCCTTTCAAAATTCATCACAAACTGACATGGGGACATTCCAGTTGCACTATGCACAGTTGAATTATACGCCCACAACACTCTCCCCAGACACACATCCCAGTCATTCACTGTCGTACTCATCATTCTCAACATCTCACACAAGGTTCTTATAGTCCGTTCAGCCAATCCATTTGAAGACGGTACATACGGAGTTGTTCTCACATGCTCCACACCATTCTCTCTCAACATTTGCTCAAACACTTCCCCTACAAATTCAGGCCCATTATCACTCAGACATCTTCTAGGCTTCCATACACACATAGGAAAAAACAACTGCTCAACCACACGCGCAACAGTCACACTCCTTTTATCTCTCACAGGCGCTGCATACACAAACTTACTTTTATGATCAACCATAACAACCATACCAACATTCCCAGCACTCGTACGCGGCAAAGACACACAATCAATCACTACCAAATCAAACGGTTCTTTCACATCAACTTTCAACATCGGTGGTTTCACTTGCACACCTTGCACCTTTCGCTTCTGACACCTTTCACACGTAGTTGCAACATCATTCACAACAGTTCTCAGAAACGGATGGAACACACGCTCCTTCATACACTCCCACAGCTTAAACTTACCCATATGCCCATAATTATCATGCACAACCTTCACCAGACCAATCATACCAACTAAGGACATCACAGGTACATACATATCATCACCACCTTTCCCATGCCTCACAAAATATACAACATCCATACAAACAACAAAATCCTTAGCATACCTTTTAAAATCACTTAAACACTCTGGCCATTCATTCAAATCAACACGCATCATTACACACCTCTTCAACTCACTAACAAAAGGACACATCTCTTGCATCTCTAGAATATCATCATCACTTAAAATCTCATTCTCATCATCCATGACCAACTCAATCATACCGCAAAACTTGACAACATTCTTTGCACACTCATTCAACCTCATCACCTCACATTCACCTTTCATAAGACAATCCTTATCAGCATCCAAAGACAAATCATTCAATCTCATAAAGTCTACACCAAGCAAGAAACAACAAGGCATTTGCTCACCTTTCAGAATCACAAAGTCATGCTTCACATTCACACCATTACCCAAACTCACTTTCAGACTAACCTGTTCCCATGCCACTATCAAGCCATTCCCTAATCCACTTATCCGTAACTTCACAGGTTTATGCTCGCAACATTTAAACTCATCATACTTACTCAGAATCCTCTCATTCACTAAAGACACCTGCGCTCCAGTATCAATCAAACCACAGAACAACCTTTCACCAACTTTCACTCTCACTTCCATCATATCAGGTCCACCATGTTCGCAATACACTGAAGGAACAAGCACACCAACATCAGCACTTATATCCACACTGTCATTAACTCCCATATCATCACTCACCACACGACGCTCATCTTCATCCAGACAATCATTCTTCTCTCTTATATATGAACACTTTTCAATCACCCAATTGTAGTGCACACCACTCAAACATTGCAGATGTACCACATTAGGATTCAAACCCTTCATCTTCTCATCCTTGTACACAATCCGCCTCTCACCACCAAAGTGCACATAAACAATCACTCCATACAAACGACTCACTACAATCAACACTTCCTGAAATGGCGGGACCCCTTGCATACACATCGCTCTCAATTCTTTCATGAAGTTCCGCACCTTTGCCATACCAATGCTTTCAGGCCTCCTACACACTTCATTCATTACCTCCTTCCTTAAATCATCCACACTATCGGGCACTCTCACGTCTACTCCATCACTCTTCAAATCTTGCAAACCATTCCATACACTCTCAAACAAGGAATCACCACCACCCTTACTCTCTTTTCCATTCATAATGCCTTTCGGCAAATACTCAGGATCACTCACTCCACACACATTTTCATCATTCGTACCAGGATACCTTGACATCAAATCAGCCACTCCATTCCGTTCACCAGGCACATACTCAATCACATAGTCAAAGTCACTCAAATCTTCCAAAGTCCTTGCAATCCTACTATCAGCCCACTTCATACGCTGCAGATACACAAGAGGTTGATGATCTGTTTTTATCACAAACCTCACACCATACAAAAACGGACGCAACACTTTCAAACAATATCTTATCGCAGCCAACTCTCGTTCCACAGTCGAATACTTTCGTTCTGCAACATTCATAGCCTTGGATACATACCCAATTATTCGCCTGACATTCTCTCCATTCAAACGCTGCTCTTGCATCAGAAAACCTCCCATACAATACCCACTCGCATCTGTATACAATTCAAGCATTTTAGCATTTACACTATAATCTGGGTACGCCAATTCAACATCTTCAGCCGCTGCCTCTTTCAGTCTCTCATACGCCTCATTCATCTTATCATTCCACTTGACAACCGTACTACCTTTCTTGCCCATCCACTCAGTCAGAGGCTTACTCACACCAGAACAATCACGTATAAACTTTCGCTGGAACTCAATCAAACCCAAAAAGGACTTCAGTTGCTTCACAGTCACCGGTTTAGGAAACATTCGCACCTTCTCAACATACTTCGGTGATTTTCGCAACCCATTCTCACTCACCATATGCCCAAGGAATTCCACTTCTTTCGCAAACCATTCACACTTCGCCACTTTCACCTTCACACCAACACTCTCCAATGTTCTCAACACATCATTCACCAATCTCATATGCTCCTCAAAAGTCTCAGTCATAATCAAAATATCATCTATAAATGCAATCACATTCTTACTCGCAAACTTACTCAACACAACATTCATTGCCCGCTGGAAGGCTCCGGGAGCATTAGCCAACCCGAAGCTGAGGTTCCGGAACTGGTAATGCCTCTTTGTGGAAGAGAAGGCAGTTACCGGCCGGCTCTCCTCAGCAATAGGCATCTGGTAATACCCCCGTACCAGATCCAGCTTCGTAAACCACTCCATCCCATGCATACTATATACACACTCAGATACCACACACATCGGAAACCTTTCTTTCACAGTCCTTTCATTCACCTTTCGATAATCCACACACAGACGCAATTTTCCATCTGGCTTACGTACAGGCACAATTGGACTATTCCATGCACTCTCACTCTCTTCAATCACTCCCAATTGCTCCAATTCCAAACACTGCTCCTCAATCTCATCAGCAACCGGACGTGGGAAATGCCTCGGCCGCTGATAGATTGGGGAGTCCTCCTTCAGGACAATCTTGAATTCCGGGAGCTTTGCAACCCCGAAATCCAGATCACCCTTACTGAGGGCTCCCTTTCGTTCAAATATCATTTGATACACATCCTCCCTTTCATACTCAGTCAAACATCCATCCAATTTCACCATGTCCTTCACCTCATTATACATCCATTCACATGTCTTTTCATTCGCAATATTCACCCTGATATCCGTGCTATCATCCATACCTACCTCAGTGACAGTGGAGAGGTGTCCTAGTACATCTCCGACTTGGATACCCCTCACCTGTCCCTTCACCCTGGGGTCCGCCTGCACACATACAAAAGGATCATTCATTCTCATCAAGCCATCAAACACACAAGCAACACGTCTTACCTTATAATATGCATACTTTCCATCCAATATCACGGTGTTCTCACCCACATTTAAACTAACATCCTTACTCCAACTCACTCTAACCGCCACCCTTTCACCCTTCACAAGTCTTACATTCTCCATAGCAGTCACCTCAATACCAGTAAACACACTCCTCAAAACACTACCATCTTTCCCTACATATAACTTATACAACCCATTTTTACCAATCTTTCTCTCAATTTGATCACTTGCAGGATGCACAACCATACGATTCATTTTCATAAAATCATAGCCCAAAATCACACCATACTCACTACTCACCTTATCAATCACCGAGAATTCACATTCATTCATCATCATACCATGCATTCGAACAGCTGACCTTATCATTCCAATCACAGGCACTCTCCTATTACCAATACCTACCAAACTACCCTTGCACTCAGACAGGAGGGCTTTCTCGCTAACCTTGTCATACACATCTTTATACACCAAGCTCGCCTTGCATCCAGAATCTATTAAAGCCAAACACTCAATTCCATTCAATTCCACCTTCACACTCAGACACTCATACTTCCTACCAGACAGCACTTTCACACTCGACAGACTTACCAACACATTACTCACACTCATGCACCCAGAGGATACTTCAGCAGGTACCCTCTTACAATTCAGTTTCCCGCTTCAGACTTTCCATTCACACCTTGTGCTCTCAGTCTAATCCAACACTTTTCACTTGAATGTCCTTCCATCGCACAATAGCTACATACATTCCTCTGGTCACGACACATCCTCGCATAATGACCAGCCTTTCCACAATTACCACAAGCATACTTCACACTTCCCCCAGCAGTTGCTCCACCATTCAACCTCGGACAATCTTTCTTCAAATGGCCTATTTCTTTACACTCAAAGCACTCTTTCACACTTTCCTGGCAATCCTTTATCATATGCCCTTTCTTACCACAACCAAAACATGCACCAGACGTCCACCTACATTCTGCCAACATATGACCTTTCCTTCCACACCGATGACATTCCACAATCTTTCTCCCACCATTTGATCTCTCGTTTGCTGGGACATACCTCGGTTTCTCTCTCATATATCCGTTCCCACGCTTGAAATTCATCTGTCTCCTTCCATTCGACCACCCTCCATTTACCCATCCATTCTGCCGGACCAGGAAGTTCGACATCACTCCAGCTGGTGCAGCCTTCAGGGCATCCCTGTAGCTGACATACTGCTGGGGTGGATGAAAGCTCCTGGGCTTCTTACCCCCAACGTTCACACTGTACCATCCATCCTCTTCTAGATCGCTTTCATCATCAAATCGTCCATCTTCCAACAGCTCCAACACATCCTCCCACATCAGTCTCATTCTCTCCTTTCTCTTTCCACTCAGCCATTCACTCACCTTTCGCGGGATTGTGTCCAAAAACTTCCTCATCAGTGGTTTACATTCATTTACATCATCATCACCATACCTCTTTCTTGCCATACTCTCAAGCCTATGTGCATACATGTTCACACTTTCACTTTTCCCCATTCGAGCCTTCTCAAATTCATTTACCCTTTTATACTTCACACTCTCTTTCATTCGTTTCACCTGTCCAATCATCCGCTTCTTCACCACATCGTACCTTGGTTCCCCCACACTTGTAATCACGCGGAAAAACTCCAATACTTTTCCCTCCAAACATTCCCCCAAAACATTCATCCAGTATCCCTTATTCTCCGGGTACTTGAGCTTACAATATCGCTCAAATTCCCCAAAGAATTCTTCCACACTTTTCCCACCATGTAACCTAAATCTATTTATCTTTGGCACTTCCCTTATCAAAATACCCTTTCCCACATTCACTTCACTCTCACTTGAGCTGCCTTCACTCTCACTCATATCAATCATACCATCACTCTCTCCTTCATCCGAGTACAATGAGTCCACACTCTTGCCTCTTACCTTCCTATCCTTCCCCTTTGCACCACTCTTCCTTCTTCTCTTGCATTCAACTCTCTTCCATTCTCCGTCCTTCCTATTCACTCATAATCACCCTATCCTCTCTAGACTCGCACACACTCCCATTGATCCCATTAGTCTTATCCCCTTCAGTCGGAGCAGGGGTCAAGGTCGAGGGTCCTAGGGCCGGTCCTGACCCCTTCATCATGTCATACAAGTCCTTCATCCGTTGGTCGACCTGCTTCTGTCTCTCGTCCATTTCTTTCCTCATCTTGTCTGTCTTCTCATCCATACTCATCACATCACATCACTCTTCAATCCATCAATCACGTTCCTCAACATCATACATTCCTGCTCTTTCTGCCTCAATTCCAGCCTCAGTCTGGAAAATAAATATATATAATATATATAATATATATATATATATATATATATATATATATATATATATATATATATATATATATATATATATATATATATATTATATATATATATATATATATATATATATATATATATATATATATATATATATATATATATATATATATATATATATATATATATATATATATATATATAATATATATATATATATATATATATATATATATATATATATATATATATATATAATATATATATATATATATATATATATATATATATATATATATATATATATATATATATATATATATATATATATATATATATATATATATATATATATATATATATATATATATATATATATATATATATATATATATATATATATATATATATATATATATATATATATATATATATATATATATATATATATATATATATATATATATATATATATATATATATATATATATATATATATATATATATATATATATATATATATATATATATATATATATATATATATATATATATATATATATATATATATATATATATATATATATATATATATATATATATATATATATATATATATATATATATATATATATATATATATATATATATATATATATATATATATTATATATATATATATATATATATATATATATATATATATATATATATATATATATATATATATATATATATATATATATATATATATATATATATATATATATATATATATATATATATATATATATATATATATATATATATATATATATATATATATATATATATATATATATATATATATATATATAATATATATATATATATATATATATATATATATATATATATATATATATATATATATATATATATATATATATATATATATATATATATATATATATATATATATATATATATATATATATATATATATATATATATATATATATATATATATATATATATATATATATATATATATATATATATATATATATATATATATATATATATATATATATATATATATATATATATATATATATATATATATATATATATATATATATATATATATATATATATATATATATATATATATATATATATATATATATATATATATATATATATATATATATATATATATATATATATATATATATATATATATATATATATATATATATATATATATATATATATATATATATATATATATATATATATATATATATATATATATATATATATATATATATATATATTATATAATATATATATATATATATATATATATATATAATATATATATATATATATATATATATATATATATATATATATATATATATATATATATAATATATATATATATATTATATATATATATATATATATTATATATATATATATATATATATATATATATATATATATATATATATATATATATATATATATATACTTACTAATCAATCCTATCTTGGAACCAAATCAATCAAAAAATATATATTAATACTAAGAGTGCATATACAAAAGGGGACAACCAAAACAAGAGACAACAAAAGAGGAGTTTTCTTACGTGGTACCACGGTTTATTATTTGCCGGCTTCCCCGGGGAAAATCTTGTTTGGTAGTCACTCTTGTGACAAAATTGGGTGTCTGCCACCTCGGAGCTCAGATGTGCTTTTAAGATCTAGTCAAGTACCATTAGAAGACTTCTTATATCTTCTTTGAATATCTTCAAAGATATTTTCTTACAGTGGCTCTTGCAAAATGCAGGCAATGTTTTTGTTTGATTTGTTTCTTTTCTTTTTCTTTTTTTTCTTCTATTCTGGTACTTTAACGCTGTCTCATAAAATCTTTAACATTTAGTAGCTAATAAAAAAAACATGAGATGTTAAATAACCTTATACATACAACATGAAATCAAATACATATGTACAAAAGAAAATATAATAAAAAAACCCATTCCCACTCACACACACATTCTTACAGAAGGAGGGAGAGGGTACTTAGAAAAGGGGTGGGAGAATGGCCCTTTTACACACACTCACATTCGCTCCACCACAGTATACTATTATTTCTGCATACATTCCACCGTCAGCTGACTTTGATGCAGGGCACTTCCGGCAACTCATGGCACGGTTGCCGAGGCCCTTTCTCTTGCTTGGAGATCTGAACGGCAGGCATCCTCGTCGGGGAGATTATTCAATAAATCCCAGGTGACAAGTCCTTGCCAATATGATCAAAGAACTTGAGATAAGTGTCCTAAATGTGGATGAGTTTATTCATCACTGCCCGAGAACCGCTTCATTTTTTTGCCTTGATCTATCTTTGGGCTCTTCGGATGAACAGCCTGATTTTGATTGGGGGGTGGTCGATGACCTCCATGGTAATGATCACGTTCCCATTCAAACATCATTTTCAGGGCAACTGCCTCCTGAGAGCCCACCTCAGTGGTGGAAGCGAGTCAAAAGGATTTGGGGCAAGTTCTCGCAGGCCCCCCACTCCCGTTCTCCAGGATAATGTGACTACAATCTCGGCCCCTGCATCCGTGGCAGAATCCTTGGCGACGACCACTTTCTCCACATTCTCTAGCCGGGATGCTGCTCCACCAGCATTCAATGCGCATTGTGATGCTGCGGAAGGCTGCCGCCTGGACTTTACCTCGAGAGGCGGAGAACCCTTCAATGACAGGTTTACTCTGAGTGAGTTGCATTCTGCTCTTGCTTTGTGCACGGACACCGCCCATGGTCCGGATGATGTCCCGTATGTCATGCTTCGGCACCTGGGTGAACTAGGCATGGCCTTTCTACTCCAGCCGGTTTCCGCCCAATCTCTCTAACCTCTTGCATGTGCAAGTTGATGTAGAAATTGGTAAATGTTAGATTAGCCTTTTTTCTGGATAGTTGAGGCCATCTGTCTGCTGCACAGTGCGGCTTCTGCAAGTTCCACTCCATGTCTGAGGCTCTGATCCGACTGGAAAATGCCTCATGCAAAGCCTTCCTTCGTAGCCAGCACTATGCCACAGTGTTTTTCGATCTGGAGAATGCCTATGATACCGCATGGCGATACAGTATCATGGAGACTCTCGACATGATCAGGGCGAGGGGACGCATCCCAATGTTTATATGTGTATTTTGGCAAGATTGTCAATTCCATATATGGGTGGGGAGAGCCCTCTCCGGCCCAATGGACCAGGAAGAGGGCATCCCGCAGGGAAGTGTCCTCACTGTCGGACTTTTTGCCCTGAGCATCAATGGCATCACCTTGGTGCTACCGGAAGATTTTCTCACTACGCTCTACGTGGACGACCTTTCAATCTCTTTTGGCCCGGCCCAGATGCCAACTCTGGAGTGCATCTCTCGCTATGCTGAAGCGCACAGGTTTCAGTTTTCCTTGGCCAAGACTAATGTAGTGCACTCTGGGGGTATGCCTGGAAATGGTAATCGCACCATTTTCTTGGGTCTTGTATTTGACCGACGCCTCACCTGGGAAGCTCATATTTGCAGCCTCATTTTTTCTTGTACCTGTGCCATGGATATTGTCTGTTGCATGACATTTAGTGCTTGGGGCGCTGATAGGGATACTGCCTTACTTTATCTGTCCTTTGTTCTTTCAAAGCTCGACTACAGATGCAAGTTTTATGCATCCACATCTGAGTGTTTATTGTGGAAGGTGGACTCGATCCACCACACTGGCCCTTCCCTTGTGACTGGTGCCTTCCGCACTTCCTCCATTGAGAGCCTACTAGTCGATGCTGGGGAAATGCTACTCACTCTATGCCATGTTACAGTGCATCATTCGCCTGTATGTGCGAGCCCGGTGCCTTCCTCAGTCGCCAACCACTCTCACTGCATTTGCAGCTGATTTTGATGGTGCCTATGCCACTGAGAGACGCCAGTCATACCCTAAGCCCTTTGGGTTTAGGGCCAGGAAACTCCTTCGAGAGCTAGGTATAGTGACTCACAAAGTGCCCTCAGTGCTCTCATGCCATTGGAATCTCTGCATCGCCTGGTTCGTGATATCTGTGACACCACGGTTTTGGCGAGCCAGGCGGATGTTGAGATCATTTTCTGATGGGTTCATTGACATGTAGGAATTGTAGGGAATGAGGGCGCCAAAAAGTCTGCGAGGACTCTTTGACTGGACCAACGTTTCACTCTTCCTCAAACCGACTACAGGGCAGGAATACGGGCAGCTATTCTGGCTGCTTGGCAAAGAAGATGGGAGATGGTTGAAGGAAACTTAAAATAGCGTGCCATTGTGCAGCGACTGTTCCCATGGATCTACCCCCCAATGCTGCAAAGGCTTCAGGTTGCTTTCTGTCATCTCCGAATTAGGCACACTCGCGGGACGCACCGCAATTTGATGGAGCGCTCGCCAGCGTCCTACTGTGAAGACTGCGTCGGCCCCCAGACTGTTCGCCACATTCTTGTTGTATGTACCAGTCTGGGTGATCTTAACACATGTTACCTGTCCTGGTACTGGGATGGGTGGGGTCGCTACCGCCTTTTCCTTGTACTCGGGACAAGTGCGTGCACATTGAATGGTGGACTTGTTGTCATTTTGGGGGAGGCCGGCCTTCTCCCTTTTATTTAACTAGTTTTTTTTTGTTAATGCTGTTTTCTTTGTAGGTCGCAGGCTCATATGCTCGGGGGAGACCTCCCCCCCTATGCCGGAGCTTGCTTCCTAAGTGTTGTCATCTTTCCTTTTTATCGTTGTTTTGTTTTCATATTCTTATTTTAAAGTAGCCTAGAGCTAGGCTGTGTGATTGCAGCGACTTATGCTCAAGTGGGAAGTCGGCAGGTAGCCTCCTAAAAACAAACCACGTTGGATGCTCTGTTCCGACTGGAAAATGCTATTTGCAAGGTCTTCCTTCGTAGACAGCACTACGCCACATGTTTTTCAATCTGGAGAAGGCCTATGATACCACATGGTGCTATGGTATCATGGAGACTCTCGACACGGTGGGGGCTAGGGGATGCCTCCCAATTTTTGCGAGATCATCGATTCTGCATACAGGTGGTAGGGGGGGAGCCCTCTCTGGCTGAATGGAGCAGGAAGAGGTTATTCCAGAGGGAAGTGTCCTCAGTGTCCCACTCTTTCCCCTGAGTATCAACAGTATCACCTTGGTTCTGCTGGAAGATGTTCTCGCTACACTTGTGGACGACCTTTCAATCTCTTTTGGAGTGGCTCAGATGCAAACTCTGGAGTGTCAACTCCAACAGGCATTGAACTGCGTTTCTCGCTATGCCGAAGCGCACAGGTTTCAGTTTTCCTTGACCAAGACTAAGGTGGTGCACTTCTGCCGCCATCCACGGCTCCACCCTGACCCAGACTTGTTCTTAATGGGGTACACCTGGAAGTGGTTGAATCGCACCGTTTCCTTTGTCTTGTATTTGACCGACGCTGCACCTGAGAGGCTCATATTTGCAGCTTTAGGGTCTCTTGTGCCCTTGCCATGGATATTCTCTGTGTCGTAGAATGCCCACCCTTTTTGTTCTAAGAGTGCTAAGTGTCTAATATATTGATATTATAATAATATCTTAAAGAATAGAGCCGTTGGTAGAAACGCACAATAATTCCTCAAATAAACTTATATTTTTAACTCTAACAATTGAATACACAAAATTTAAACATTAACCATAGCAATACTCTGAATATTATCATAAACCAGAATTAATTCAATTAGTATGACCCTCTAAAATTGGTTAAATTCTCTACACACAGCAATATATAAGATTTAGGCTTACAGACTCTACTGGAGTTTAAATCCCTCAGGAATGTTATTGTCTCACGCCGCGTGCCGCCTGGACAGATGTAGGTGGGCGAGATCACAAGGTGCTTTTGGCGAGGGTAGCAGCTGGAGGGTCCACATGGTATTCCGGGAGGGAGGGGTGTTCTTCAAGGACGAGAACAATTACAGTGCTTTATGCGGCACCAAGGTAGTCGTGGTCTCTCTGCTGAGTGAGTCGAACTTGGTTCTTAAACCAAGTTAACTTGGAGTGCGGTGTGACCACTGAGTAACGAGCTCGAGGGGGAGCTTTTCTCCTTCGTTAATTAATTCCTCATGGGTGAGGACTGAACTCGGGGAGGGTCTTCTTGAAGGGCGAGGCTCGATGAGGGGGGGTTTCTCTCACGATAACAAGTTGAACTTGAAGGTCGGTTTGCTAACCAGGAACTAGCTCGAGGATGAGCTTCTTCTTAGTTCCAGTCTTCCTCAAGGGTGAGTATAACGGATGGGGGTTTCTCTGACGAGAACAAGTTGAACTTGGTTCTTCACCAAATTAACTTATGAGTTCGGTGTGGCCACCGAGTAACGGGCTCGAGGGGGAGCCTTTTCCTTCTTTTCTTAATTCCTCAAGGACGAGGAATACCCCTGGTGTTTAAGATGCACCAGGAAATGAGGAGTCTCTCTGATGAGAGTAAGTTGAACTTAACAAAGTTAACTTAATGTTTGGTTTGATAACCAGGGACTAGCTCGAGGATGAGCTGCTTCTTAGCCCCTTAAGGTAGGTAGCCCTGTCTCTCTTGCAGGGTACTTCTTGGTCTGGCGAGCCAAGTAATCTACCTCTCCAGTCTCGGTAGCCCGATCTTAATTCGGGGACTTTGTCACCTAGAGACTGACGTATACTACCTTGATTTTCCTCAGTGTTCCTCATTTATACCTTGTCACCCCACTGGGGGAGTGGTAAGGGGGGGAGGGGCTTGAGGACGGCCCCAGGAGGGTTCTTATGCCAAACGGTTTTTCCCACCAAGTCTTACATCGGCTCCTCGCTAGCCTTCGAGCTTGGGAGAAACACGTCTCCAATTTCTTATTTGACGTGAAATTGAATCTCACTCTCCTGGGGGAGATCTTGCATTTTAACCTTTAGGTCTTTCATAACGCGAGTGGTGCAGCGCTGCGGTTACGCGCTTGACCCGACGATGCCTGGGCTGGATGTCTTTGCGGTAACCGCCTCATGACTCCACCACGAGAGAATAGGGGGGGGGGGGGTGATGATTCTCCTACACTCTGTTCTGTGATGTTCAGCACTTGGGGTGCTGATAGGGCTACTGCCTTACTTTTTTATCAATCCTTTGTTTGTTTGAAGCTTGACTACGGATGCAAGTTTTATGCATCCACAGCTGAGCGTGTATTGCAGAAGGTGGACTCGATCCACCACACTGGCCTTTGCCTGGTGACCGGTGCCTTCTGCACTTCCTCCCTTGAGAGCTTACTAGTTGATGCTGGGGAGATGACACTCTCTATGCTGTGCACAGTGCCTTATTTGCCTGTATGCGCAAGTCTGGCGCCTCCCTCATTCTCAACAGCTCTCACTGAATCTGCAGCTGATTTTGATGGAGCCTATGCCGCCTATGGCTAGGAAACTCCTTTGAGAGTTGGGTATAGCTCTCGGGCCATTGGCACCCCTGGCTCTGCCCTAGGTGGTACCACCTTTGGCTATTTGTCGGCATACCACTGCTCCCAAAGCTTCTACAGGGCCGGGAGTATTGTGTTCAACATTTTTGGAGCAATTTTCGTGTCATGCTGGAACTGTGCCAGTTTTTACTAATGGCTCCAAGTCCCAAGAGGGGTGGGGGTTTTCCAGATGCTGCATCTGTATTCACGGCCAGGCTGGTGGCAATACACCATGGTACAGGAGATTACGCGATGTGCCCGGGATGGGATTTATAGCGACTCACAAAGCACCCTGATTGCTCTCGGGTCATTGGAATCTCTGGTTCACAACATCCATGATATCACGGCTTCGGTCAGCCGGGCGGATGTGAGTTTATCTTCTGCTGGGTTCCTGGACATGTAGGTATTGCTGTGAATGAGGGTGTGAAAGAGTCCACTAGGACTGGGTTACCAGACCAGCCTTTCTGTCTTCTTCATACTGATTACATGGCAGGAATACAGGCCACTCTCTGGGCTGATGGCAAATTACTGGGACGGATGAGCGGGGTCGTTACTGCCTATCCCTTGTACTTGGGATGGATTTGTGCACATAACTTGCGGACTTTATGACTTTTCGAGGAGGCTTGCCGCCTCCACTTTATTTAACTGTTCCTGCTCCGGGGGGAAGTGGGCCTCTCCTCATCGCCCCAAGTGTTCTTCCTGCTTGTTGACCTTTTCTTTTTTAATTTTTTTGTTATTGCTTTTTAATGCAGCGTTTTACTAGGCACTTGTGACTACTGCGACTTCTGCCCAAGTAGGCAGTCACCAATTGAATTGGGATCTAAAAAAAAAGAAAAAAGTATCTTTGCCAGTGTTCCAGGTGGGCTCACCCTTCATGGCATATCCTATCCGTTTGAAGGCAGCAGGGCTCTACCAGGCGCTGCTTATGATGTGGGTTGCTACTGAAATTATAAGTGCTGTGAGTTTGTTGAGTTATGCCCATGGTGGCAGCTGCCAGATGGGTACTGTAAAAAAAAAAAATTGCTATGAAGCATAGAATATATCTCTTGTGTTGAAGCAATTAGATTTCCCCAATCAACTTGGCTCCAACCATGCTGCTGTATCCAGGAAGTAATGTCAAGTCATTGGGTTTGGACCTTGCAACCCCCATTCACCTAAATCTATTTATGCATACCCTATTTTCCTATCAATATGATAGGTTACTATTTGGTCATTTGTTTCTCTAAATTTTTGAATCTACTTATAAACCAAAGTTTTCCAAAGGGCTTTGTGTCTATAGCCTTCACAAATGATCAATAATTTCCTGATATTGTTTTCGGTTGTGTTAAAAATTAGTGTTCACTCAAAAGATGAACAATTAATTGTCAATGCTTATTCAGGTGTTTTCTAAAGGATGATGAGGCTGTAAGATTATTTTGAATGGAAGATATAATCTAAGGTTTAATGTCTACATTAAGAATTAACATCAATATTTTCTTATTGCAGGTGGTTCAGACAGTAATAAAGGGAAGAGTAAAAAATGGCGAAAACTATTACAGTTTCCACATATTTCACAAGTTTTAGAATTGAAACACAAAATAGGTAAGAAATTAGCATCTTCTTTTCTCATCCTTTGGCATTAATGCCTATGTATATATGGCGGTTAATGTTTAATGATGCAAGGTTTTGGTAGTTTTCTTATGGATACAATTTAGGTAGGTATTTATCTTCCAGAGCTCTGTTAGTTACAAGGCTCCTACAGTGGACAAGTATCATGTGACCCTAAATAGCTTTGTCAAGTTGGAGAAAAGGGGAAATATTGCACATATGGCACACTTATAAATAAAAAGGTCTGATGAGGTGAAGAATTGGTGTTTGTATAGTCAGAACTCTAGGTGGTGGTGTGCTGGAATAAATTAAAAATGTACCACACTGGGTTCAAAGTACCCAGAGGGGGCATTCATTCTACGTGAAGTGTACACACTTTTTGGCAAAATCTCCACACTAGGTCATGGATTTTGATGATTTTTTTGCATGCAAATTAGGTCTGGTGAGATAACATCACATACCTATTTTTATGGCTCTGGGTCACCCATGGTGATTTTTATGGCCAGGTCAATTTTTGGTCAAACTGGTTGACTTTGGCTAGAGTTAACCAATCAGAATGATTTTGGTACCAAAATGCTCAGGAGAAAGATTTTTCAAATGAGCCAAGAATGACATTCCTAGGACAATTTTTGCCATGATGACCTTTTTTTAACTCTTTGACCTTTGACCCTGGCCAAAGTGCAACTTTGATCCTCCCCCCCCAATTTTCTAAAGTTAGCTCTATTCATCCTCCATAACTTCAGGAAAAATAAAAATTGGATCTCCATGGGTTTTGAATCCATGGGCATTTATGTACCATCAGGTGGGTGATATTTTCAGTCATGTTGCTCTACTGGGGCCATTTATAACATCAGACAGTGTTAGTAAATAGTGATTTTGAGAAAGTTTGATTTATCTTGACACAGTCATCATATTTCAATCTTTCCAAACACAATCTCTCCCCCTTCCTAGGCTATCCTGCTTTTTTTTCAATAAAACAAGATTATTTTTTATTTCAGAAATGTGGGACAAACAACATAATACCTTTCAAATGTTACAAATTTACAATTTTTATTACAAAATGTTATTTAATACAAAACATTAGACAAAAGATTATTTACGACAAAAATTTAAACTATAACTTTTATTAGACAAAACATTATTTACTAAATACCTAGGTACTCATTTGAGCAGAGCCATCACCTTGTTTGTTGTATCAGACTCCTTGCTAATCATGTAGCTTCTTCCTGTTGCAGTTTTTGGTTCTACTGACACCAAAATGTCAGATGTACATAGTACAAGAATCTTCTATTTCAGGGAAGCAAAAACTGGGAGAGGGTCCATGTGGGTGAAGAAATTTCACAGTCACTTCTCGTGACTCTAGAAAAGCTTCAGTTATGCAAGCAAGCTACCAATGTCCATCGTAAATCACAGTGACATAGCCTGCAAGTTTTCCATTGAACACTGGACATCAACTATTTTTTGTGGCTGATTCTAATCTAAAAGTCTCACATTGACTAAATGGGTGAACTTGGAGAGCCTCCTTTGATATTGGAATGAATGAATGAAGTTTTTGTGTGCCTGGAATAGTTTTAGCCGCAGGTCTGGTTTTCAAAAGTTCTTCCTCCTGTTCATATTCCTTTTGAGTTCCATATCCAAACTTCATATTCCCACAAGTTTCATTGAATACAAACAAATCTCTTGGTGATACAATCTGTTTGTCATAGGGTCTTCTTAAGCTCTCTTTAGTAGCCTCCCTTTTAATGGTGCCACCTACACTGTCTGATGGGCCCTTCCCATGGCTAGTGGCAAGAAAATGCCACTCTGCTTCTATACCATATTCCTCTTTATGCCAGCAAAGATTCTGGAAAGATTTACAGTTTTTATACTGCACTGCAGATCCATCCAAAAAGTAGTAAATTTTCTTTACCGTTTTGAATACTGATTTCAGATACTATATCAACATTCAATGAAATAGATGCACTGACACATTATCGTGGATGTTACACTCTGAAATTATGGTGTATGAGTCATGACAGAGTTTCCCATCTTTAATGTGATAAAACACCCAAGGATGTATTGTCGCCTGTGCGCAATTCCAATGAATATCCCTGGGCTGCATCTGTATTATAAATGAATAGTTTTCTGAAAAATCGCCAATTACTACAAATTCACCATCTACAATATTGTTTTTCACAGTTTCCAAGCACTGTGCTTGTGATTTTGCAACAAAATCATGTCGCACAAAAGTTTTGGCACACTCATAAAATCTATCCATGAAATCATCAAGTGATAATACCATGGTTACCAGCTCAGATCTATCAGTTGATGTCCACTGTTTGAATTCAATATTATCCACATTCCTGTTCATAAAATCCAAATAGTTTTGCTTTTAGTTGATCCACAGGTGGATAATACTCGCACAATCTCATGTAGCATGCTGGATGGGCTGGATTACATATGACAGAGTCAACTAGGTGATGGTAAGAGGGTAGATTAGTGATATCAGACATCTTGAGTGAGTTCCACTGCCTCCCGCAAAAACACACTCACGTCGCCGTAGCATAGCAAACTTTGAGAATTATACTTTTACCCCAGTGAACTTCACTTTGAAACTGCTATGAAGTTCCTTCAAATTGTTGAGAACGAGTTGTTTCTGTAACCTCTGCTAGACAATCCTTCTTTCCTGGTAAAACCCGACTCATGTCATCACTATGATAATATTCAAGGACTAAAGATTTTAGTTTCTCAGGAAGCACTCTGCCCGAGCTTAGGGTTAGGTGAAGCTAACATTTCTTTCTCCTTTAGTATATGGTGAGCTTGTATGGCCAATATGGTTAGAATTCTGATTTGATCCTTACGGCTTGATTGCCAATATTTTTCCTTTAAAGACTGGATGACTTCTGGCATACAGTTCACGTTACATCTTTGCGGCACATCTCCTTGTTTTACTGAACTACTACCCACAACCAAATCCAACTTTCTCCAAACAGATTCTTCAACTTTTAACCTTTTCTCAGGTACGTAAGTCAGATGCCTTTTGACTTTCCTTTTATCAAAGGGGCTCTTACTGATGAAAGACAATGATTGGTTCAGTAAGTCAACTTCAACTTCCACAATATCTGAATCCTCTTTTTGGCTAGGCATCAGGTAGCGAGCCAAAAATATATCTCTAATCCCAATCGATCCAACCCGCTTCCTACACTGTCCGGACATGAGAAATTGAGGGAGAATGAAACAGATTGTATATACAGTCCCTTTACTTACAAAAAAAAATGTACAAAATATCTACTGTGGAGAAATGGCTACATTAAGCATCATGGAGGAGTATAGGTACATTCAAGCCCCTCCCCCCCCCTCATGAGGAGAAGCATGGGAAAGGTAGCCGGCGAAAATGCTTACCATGTGTGATCTCCCCGCCGCTGTGGGCAGTTGGAGCTAACATCTGTTTGAAGGTGACCACCTAAGGTCCTTAAACGATGCTCTAACGATTGAATTACCTACGAGACCCATAAACCCGTGGTTATGGAAAAAAAAAGCGGTGCGAGTCAGAAGGCACGCCAAGTAGCGGTGCGGTTGCGAGCCTATAATTTGCGAGCTGACTTGGGCACCCCAGTGCCACCTCAGGAATTCTTGCTCTCCCCAGATGCTAACTCACCATTCGCTTCCCCCCCACTTTTGCCTCTGTGGCCTGGTCACTTCCCCTTTAGATGGGGCGGCAATCCGCCTATAAATAAGCCCCGCCAAGAAAGAGAAGGGGATTATCAGAAGTCGATACGCCAGAGGTGGATTAGTTCGGGAAGATCGATCCGTCGGCCAGACAAGAAGATTATTAGTAGTCGATTCGCCAGAAGAAAGATTAGTTTGTAAAGATTGATCTTTCAGCCAGACAAGAAGATTAGAAGTCGATACGCCAGAAGAAGGGTAGTTCGTGAAGATCGATCCTTCAGCCATACAAGACTATTTCAGTGAGAAACGAGAGGATCAGATTGAGAAAATCGATCCCCCCTTTCAGGGCCGTATTAACCTAAATAGTCAAGTTTTATATCGGTGCCATACCGAAGAAGCCTTTTCAGTCGGCAAAGAAGTCCGACTGAAGAAAAGCAAAGCCGCTCACACTCGAGTGATTCTCACATCTCAAGCACCGTAAGAGTGAGAGGAGAAGAACCCTGCCCCAACGAGCTCCCGTTCTTTAATTACGTTGAAGAATCAGCCCCCGTCACAGGCGACGAAAATTCAAGCAGCGACCACCACACTTCAAAGCGAGAGATAAGTCCTCCAGCGACTTCCGGCAATCCCTAATACCTACCTGTAAGTTAACAATCACATTTATATCTCTATTGCGATAGTAGAAGTTTAGTACGTCCCACGTTTTAAAGGAGAGTAGAAACCATTATTCTTGAACCTAGGTCATATGTGTTTGTAGAGGAGAGTACGTTAATTTAATGTTTTATGCTAATCAAATAGGGTCGTGATAAAAATACTAATTGGCAATTGGTATGTTTATTGGAAGCCTACTTGTTTATGTTTGTCATTGAAAGATCTTTGAGGCCAAAGATAGAAATGTGTTTACTGTTGGTTTGTAATATTTAATTTAAAATACATGTTTATTTTGATAGATTCTGGTGTTTCCTCTTATCCTTATGTGTTTAAAAATAGCTCTTCCTCAAGAACTAAACCACTAAAATAGCACTCTTAGAACAAAGCCTACTTCATCATAGAAGTAACTCACGCCCCTTAAAGCATACTGCTACTAAAAGGGTGTCAAAGAGTAGAGGGATCAAAACCAAGGGTCATTCTACGACATATAATAAAAGTGGTGTCAGGTCTAGAGGTTTTATATTAGAAAGAACCCAGCAGTGTCTATTTAAGGAAGAGCTAACACATAAAGGAACACCAGGAATAATAGAATATTTGACGAGTGGAAAATTGGTAAAGTTAGAGGTGGATACCATCTAAAGGTAATTGTTAGGCCAAGTGGTAAGTTTCGGTGGTGGAGTAGGTCAGGCTTGATTAAAAACAAGGTAGATGACTGACATAAGCGCGATGGCATTGTTTGACCTTTATCGGAAGCAAGGTCAAAGCCTCGGACTGGAAGGAACCGAGCTGAACTCGTTTATTCAGGAGAAAGAGAGAAATGAAAGAGAAGAAAGAAGAGAGGAACGTAAAATGAAAATGGAAGCTGATGAAAGAAGAGAAAAGGCGAAAATGGAAGCTGATGAAAGAAGAGAAAAGACGAAAATGGAAGCTGAGGAAAGAGAGAAGATAAGGGCCCACGAAAGAGCTCTTAGCAAAGATGAGTTAGAGGTGCAGTCAGTGTCATCCAGAACAGGAGTGTCACCAGTGGCCAGCATGAAACTCCCGGAGTACAAGGACGATGAAGATTTATGCTCATATCTCTCCCATTTTGAGAAAATATTTGAAGTCAATAATTCGGACCTAGAAGAAGATGGGGTCGCCAGACTGTTACCGCTACTCAATCGTAGGATGAGAGAGATATTCATATCTTTACCCTCAGAAGCGACTGTGGACTATTCCACTCTCAAAGCCGAACTTCTCTCAGCAACAAACCTTAACCCGGAAGAATATAGGATGAAGTTCAGGCAGTCTCGTATAAGACCTGGACAAACATACAAACATTTTGGCTTTGAGCTTCGTCGAAGCCTACAGTTTTGGATGGAGTCAGAAGGGGTAGAGAACGAAGTCGCTGCGGTCGTCGACTTCATGCTTAGAGATCAGTTACTAAGTACACTACCCCAGGAAATCCGTGCATTTGTTAAGGACCGAAAAGCTTCTACCTTCAACGAGTGTCTGGATGAGGCTGACCTCCACGCGGTAAATCATCGGTTATATCCTAGAGAGTACAAGAAAGAGAAGGCTCCCTCCCCAAAGAAAAATGGGCCGCCACCCAGGCATTTACAGAAGAAGCCCTTCAAGTTCTCAGCAGCAAAAGGAACTTATAAACCAAATTTTGGAGGAGAAAAAAATCAAAAAGAAGGTAGGATTCCACAAGGATCATACCCTAATACCGGCACGTATCCCAGGAAGCCCGTCACTTGTTATACCTGCGGGATAATAGGTCACCTGAGTTTCCAGTGCCCACAGAACTCCCGACTGAGGGAGACCTCGAGACAACAGGTGCAAAACCTGACTGCCGCGATCCCAGCAGGACAAGCTGATTCGTCCTACGTCCCCGCGCCAACATCCGAAGGGCCCCAGCAAAAGGTAAACTTTCTATTCAACAAAAGTTCACCAGGCGGCCTACAATTTGAAGAGGGCACTGTTAATGGGTGCCGAGTATCCACTTTAGTCAGAGACACCGGATGTACGTGCATAGTGGTATCCGACAAGTTGCTGCCCCCAGTAAACCCTAACCATAAGAAATTCGCAATCGTCCACGACTTTTTAGGACGCGACAATCGATTCCCCGTCGTGAGATGTCATATACAATGCAGATATTTCACCGGTTGGACGGACGTGGTAGTATCCCCGATTAAGTTCTGCGCAGTACTAATCGGACAAAACCCCCTAATTCCCCAGCAAGAAGTGGCTCAACAAGTAGTCACCCGGGCACAAGAAGCCCAGAGGAAAGAGCAACCTGCTAAGTTGACCCCGAGGATTACCCTCGAAGACAATGGGTTCAAATTGACTTCCTTCGCCAGTGCTCAGAAGGAATGCCCCACTCTTAAACCTCTATGGGAGAAAGCTATTAAAGGTGAAATTCTCCAAGTGAAAGGAAAGAAGCCTATCCAGTATATCGTAGAAGACTCACTTCTCTACCGTACTATCAGCAAGGAGGATAAGGAGAACAAGAAAGCACTGTGTGTACCTCAAGAATACACGCAAAGAATTTTGAATACCGCGCATGATGGAATATTAGCCGGACACTTTGGGCACAACAAAACGGCGCAGCAGATATTCCGACACTTTTATTGGCCCCAGGCCGCCAAGGAAATTGTGGCCTATTGCCGATCATGCGACGTGTGTCAGAAGGATCCCTCCAGAGGACGGGTACCTCCCGCTCCCTTACAAAAGGTGCCCGTTATAATTGAACCATTCTTTCGAGTGGCAATTGATTTGGTGGGACCAATTCAGCCCCCTTCAAGTGGAGGACACTCCTACATCCTCACCCTAGTGGATTGTGCCACCCGGTTCCCAGATGCCGTGGCCCTACGGAAGATTGACACTATTTCCTGCGTGGAAGCATTAATTTCAATTTTTGCATGAGTAGGCCTGCCTAAAGAAGTTCTATCTGATAGAGGGCGCCAATTCACCTCAGAATTGATGGAGTATTTTAACAAACTACTGTTAGTCAAGCCAATTTTTACGAGTCCATTTCATCCATCCGCTAACGGAATCTGCGAGAAATTAAACGGGACTCTCAAAAATATATTGAAGAAGTTGTGTCAAAACAACCCTACACAGTGGCACAGATACCTGCCTGCAGCCCTTTTCGCCTGCCGAGAAATACCTCATCGGACGTTGGGATTCTCGCCCTTTGAGCTATTATACGGGAGAAATGTGAGAGGTCCTATGAGTATTCTTAAGGAATTATTTTCCAACGCGAAGCTCGAGCAAGAAATCAAATCGTCTTACGCCTACGTGATGGATATGCGCGAGCGCCTAGAATACTGCTCTGGCTTAGCTCGAGAGAACGCCGAGAAAAATTTAGCCAAATATCGGGACTACTTCGATATGAAAGCAAAGGCTCGAAAATTAAAGGCAGGAGATGAAGTCTTATTATTACTCCCGACCGAAAATAATAAGTTATGGGCCCAGTGGAAGGGACCGTTTGAAGTAATCGAGGCACGGGGTCCAGTCGATTACTTGATAGATACCCCAACAGGGCGAAGAACCTATCACATAAACATGCTAAAAAAATATCACGGCCGCGCGTGCATAAAGAATATTACCCTTCTAGACGAAGAAGAACCGATGGATGCCGTTTACCCGGGTACGCCCCTGCAAGTCATACACACCGTGTGTGTGGAACAAGACGAGGAATACGAACTTCCCTCGCTCTCACCTACCCCGGAAGACCCTCGGGTGGATTTAAAGATAAATCCCCACTTAGAAATTCAACAAAAAGCGGAAATGTTGAACTTGCTCATGGAATTCCCAAAAGTCATTTCTGAAAACCCCGGATGTGCCAAGGATTTTATCCATGAAATAAAACTAAAAACTAATTCAGTGGTTCGGAGCAAACCATATCCTTTACCGATCCACCTACGAGAAGCCTTCAATAAGGAAGCCCGGAATTTATTAAAATTGGGAATTTTAGAGCCATCGGAGTCCGATTATTGCTCCCCCATAGTAATGGTTAAGAAACCGGATCAATCATTTCGGATGTGCGTGGACTTCCGAAAATTGAATTCAGTGACCGTTTTCGACGCCGAGCCCATCCCACTAATAGATCAAAATCTCCATTTATTTGAAGACGCTAAATTCATCACCGAATTGGATTTGTGTAAAGCGTACTATCAAATACCTCTCGCTAAGGCGTCCAAAAAACTGACGGCGTTTGCGACCGAGAGAGGTCTGTTACAGTTTACCAGGCTACCCTTCGGACTACTTACAGCCGGTAGCAATTATAATAGGATGATGAGGCGAATTATCGCTGGACTAAGTGACGTGTCGTTTTACTTCGACAACGTGTACGTAGCTACCCGTACATGGGAGTCACACTTACACGCCTTACGCTCATTGCTGGAGAAATTGAAGGAGCAAGGTCTAACCGCCGGACCGACCAAGTGTTATTTTGCCTACGAATCCATTGACTACCTGGGATTCAAAATAGGACAAAAACACTTGACTACCCAGCAAGAAAAAGTGGACGCCATAGTCAAGATGCCCCGGCCGAAAACAAAGAAACAACTCCGATCGTTTATGGGAGCGGCCTCGTTCTATAGGCGTTTTGTACCACACTTCGCTTCCATTGCGGCCCCACTTAATGATTTGTTAAAAAAGAGAGCGTCAGACCCTGTCACGTGGAACCCCCATGCAATAACTCAGTTGGAGGTTCTAAAAGGAAAACTCGTAACTGCGCCCATTCTTCGCTTACCAAATCCCAACAAGATCTTCGGCCTTCGCACGGACGCTAGTCGGGACGGGTTAGGCGGAGTATTGCTTCAATACGAAGATGACGAAACAGCCTATCCCATAGCTTATGTCAGTAGGAAACTGTTGAGTAGAGAAAAAGCCTATGCTACTATCGAAATCGAAGCTTTCGCCATAATATGGTCCATAGGTAAATTCAAATATTATCTAATAGGGCGCGAGTTTAAGTTGGAATGCGACCATAAACCGTTGTCATACTTAGGTAAAAATAAGTGTAAGAATGGAAGACTCTTGAGATGGAGTTTACTCTTAATGGAGTACCAGTACTCCATTCACTATATAAAAGGGTCCAACAATTGTATGGCCGACTCATTAAGTCGGAACCCTGTCGACGATTAAGGAGCAGCCCAACTATTGTATTATAGCAAAGTTAAGTGTAAATCAGTAGAATTGTAAGTAAGTAGGGGCGAGTAACCCCCTAGTGGTAGGTAAGAAAATCCTAAGTTGGCACAGTAATATAGGAATTAATGTAAGGTCAGGTGAAATGTTATCGAGGCATTCCCGAGTGAACTAGAATTTATTGTATAATATAATGTTCCGTAAGTTACCCATGTATATTATTGTAAGCGTCGGATTGGAACCCCCCCCCCCCCTCCCGTTATTTTCTTAAGGATGGAGGTAAATGTGGAGAAATGGCTACATTAAGCATCATGGAGGAGTATAGGTACATTCAAGCCCCCCCCTCCCTCATGAGGAGAAGCGTGGGAAAGGTAGCCGGCGAAAATGCTTACCATGTGTGATCTCCCCGCCGCTGTGGGCAGTTGGAGCTAACATCTGTTTGAAGGTGACCACCTAAGGTCCTTAAACGACGCTCTAACGATCGAATTACCTACGAGACCCATAAACCCGTGGTTATGGAAACAAAAGCGGTGCGAGTCAGAAGGCACGCCAAGTAGCGGTGCGGTTGCGAGCCTATAATTTGCGAGCTGACTTGGGCACCCCAGTGCCACCTCAGGAATTCTCGCTCTCCCCAGATGCTAACTCACCATTCGCTCCCCCCCCCCTTTTGCCTCTGTGGCCTGGTCACTTCCCCCTTTAGATGGGGCGGCAATCCGCCTATAAATAAGCCCCGCAAAGAAAGAGAAGGGGATTATCAGAAGTCGATACGCCGGAGGTGGATTAGTTCGTGAAGATCGATCCGTCGGCCAGACAAGAAGATTATTAGTAGTCGATTCGCCAGAAGAAAGATTAGTTTGTAAAGATCGATCTTTCAGCCAGACAAGAAGATTAGAAGTCGATACGCCAGAAGAAGGGTAGTTCGTGAAGATCGATCCTTCAGCCATACAAGACTATTTCAGTGAGAAACGAGAGGATCAGATTGAGAAAATCGATCCCCCCTTTCAGGGCCGTATTAACCTAAATAGTCAAGTTTTATATCGGTGCCATACCGAAGAAGCCTTTTCAGTCTGCAAAGAAGTCCGACTGAAGAAAAGCAAAGCCGCTCACACTCGAGTGATTCTCACATCTCAAGCACCGTAAGAGTGAGAGGAGAAGAACCCTGCCCCAACGAGCTCCCGTTCTTTAATTTCGTTGAAGAATCAGCCCCCATCACAGGCGACGAAAATTCAAGCAGCGACCACCACACTTCAAAGTGAGAGATAAGTCCTCCAGCGACTTCCGGCAATCCCTAATACCTACCTGTAAGTTAACAATCACATTTATATCTCTATTGCGATAGTAGAAGTTTAGTACGTCCCACGTTTTAAAGGAGAGTAGAAACCATTATTCTTGAACCTAGGTCATATGTGTTTGTAAAGGAGAGTACGTTAATTTAATGTTTTATGCTAATCAAATAGGGTTGTGATAAAAATACTAATTGGCAATTGGTATGTTTATTGGAAGCCTACTTGTTTATGTTTGTCATTGAAAGATCTTTGAGGCCAAAGATAGAAATGTGTTTACTGTTGGTTTGTAATATTTAATTTAAAATACATGTTTATTTTGGTAGATTCTGGTGTTTCCTCTTATCCTTATGTGTTTAAAAATAGCTCTTCCTTAAGAACTAAACCACTAAAATAGCACTCTTAGAACAAAGCCTACTTCATCATAGAAGTAACTCACGCCCCTTAAAGCATACCGCTACTAAAAGGGTGTCAAAGAGTAGAGGGATCAAAACCAAGGGTCATTCTACGACATCTACAATAGAGAGGGGCGATTATATTGGAGATCTTAAATTTCACAAAAAAATCCTATATATATATTTAATCAGAAAAAATAAATAAGTCCCACTTATAAATATTATTAATTGATCCTAAGAACAATAAAAATCAAACAACTAAAAAAATCCTGACTACAACAGTCAATATATAAATAACAAGCAAAGGCCTCACGTGGTACAAAGAGGATGGGGGGACATCCAGCCACCTGCCACTCGAGCGAGCAAAATGCCTAGGACTCTCCAACAAGTGTGGCGCCTCTGCGTTTGATGGAAGATAAATGACCTTATCACACTTGCGTGGCTATTATAAGCCCTCCTTCATTAAGCTATACTATTGGCCTTTATTAATTAACAATAATATATAGCTTTTCAGAATATGGCGCTTTGTTTGCAATATAATGATATATGAAACTAGGTACTATCTTTCCAGAATATGGAGCCTGGAAAGAAAGAAAAAAAAACATGGTAATCATTTTTATACATAAAATACACAAAAACAAAACAAACCCATTCCCATTCACACACACACACACACATTCTTACAGAAGGAGGGAGAGGGTATTGGGAAAAAGGTGGGAGAATGGCCCCTTATACACACACACTCACATTCGCTCCACCACAATCTCACTGAACTCATGTTCAGATGCTGAAGTTCTGTACTCCTCTGGAGTATTTTGCTCCATTGATAACTCTGAAAGCTTCTTCTTACAAACAGAACAAAGCTTATCATCTTTGCTAAGAAGAGATGAGAACTTCTGCAAAAGTTGAGCAGAAACATTTCTAAGGTCTTTCTTTTGCAGGGAGTTATGGATCTTCAGCAGATTGCGGCAGTACTTTTGATTCACCATCTTAATCAAACAAATCCTGAAAAAAATCCAAATAGTAAATTACTGTTTATAAACAATATACAATAAATTAATTAAAATAAACACTTATATAAATGAAGCAATTATATTTAAAATTGCCAATATACAATATCAATATAGCTGCTTCAATCATTGCATTGTCCTAGAAAATTGGTAAGCAAAGAAAGAAGTGTATAATAATCATCAATATTATGTCTTAGAAATAGCTCAAAGTTTAGGTGCAAATGGCTGTAGGTTGGTAGACTGGTTTCTATTAGGTTGAGGAATAAGTTCTTGCGTTTTTTTTAATGTTGTGTTGATTTAAGTTTTGTTGATGTGATTGTGCACATATTAAGAAACAATAATAAATAATGAGAGCAAAATTTGCAAAGGTTAGGCTACGTCTCTTAACAGCGTAGACTATTAGCTTTTGCTTTGGCTATGTCTTGAAGTTGAGTAATAAGTCATTGCGGTTTATTTAAAAGTTGTGTTAATTTAATTTTTGTTCTGTACCCTCAAAATGGAATGTCAAGTTGAAAGAAAGGCACATTTTCAACACTTGTTATTCATATTCAATCGAGAGGGAACAATGCAAATGCAGCCAAAGCTCGTCACGATATTTGTGCTGTGTACAGAGAAAATGCTTTATCAGAAAGGACAGCTCAATGGCGGTTTTGACCTTTCAAAAACATTCATTTCATCTTAATGACAAAAAACGTTCTGGTTGCCCCATTAAGTTCGATGAAGATAGATTGAATGACCTTCAGGAAAATCCTCATCAATCAACTAGAGAATTGGCTGTACAATTGGCGTGTGATCATAAAACTGTAGTGAATCACCTTCATTCAAAAGGGAAAGTTAAAAAAATTGGTGCATGGGTTCCGCACGCTTTGAGCGAAAGTTACAAACTTCCACGCTCCATGATTGCCGCAGGTTTGCTTGCTCGTCATAAGGCTACTCGTGGATACGCGTGGATATAAGGACAGATTTTTTCACTGCATCATCGCTGGTGATGAAAGGTGGCCTGTTTATGTCAACATGAACCATCAAAAACAATGGCTTAGCCCCAATAAAAAAATGACTTCCGCAATTAAAGCAAGGACTTCATCAACGAAAGATGATGCTGTGTGTGTGGTAGGATTGTGAAGGCATCATTGTTTATGGGCTCCTTGCGAACGAGATTGTTAATGCAGAACTCTACATTCAACAAATGTATTGACTCGCGGGAGGTTTTTGTGAAAAGCGACCTCATCAACGTTATGGAGTCCTTCTGCAACATGAAAATGCTCATCCTCACATTACCAATATGACAAAAGACGCCATCCAAACACTTAATTGGGAAATCCTGCCGCATCCTCCATATTTGCCAGACTTGGCTCCATCAGATTTCCATCTGTTCCGATCTCTCTCCAACAATTTGCGTGACGTTTCATTCAATACTGATGTGGAATTAAGAACCTGGTTAGACGAATTCTTTGAGTCAAAATCCAGAGATTTTTATTGCAGAGGCATCAAAAAACTAGTTGAACGTTGGGAAGAAGTCGTAAATAACAGAGGAGAATATATTATTGATTAAATTGCATATTGTTATAAATTAAAAATAAAGTTTTTCTAAAATTGTTAATGGTAATGAATAAATTTGATAAAACCGCAAGAACTTATTTCTCAACCCAATAACTAACAAACATTTCCATTAGCACTTTTTAAGATTTGATTCTTCATAAATTCGCAGAGAAGTGGACAAAACACACGAAAAGAGTAGGTGCCTATTCAATGATCACGATTATCTTTAATTATTTTCATGTTTTCTCAGTCCAGCGCTTCAACCCTAATAGCTATTGTTAGTTAATGGCTACATTATAATGCATTGCTGAGAATAGGTTTATTACACTCTTAGTTTAATCTTTCTTCCATACCTATTTTGAAGGTATAGCTACCTATATTTTGTAGGTACATTCAGTTTTGATCAAATTAAAGGATTTGGTGAAAATTGCCTTCTCTCATTTGAAATAGCTTGGCATAGTAAAAATATGTGATCAATCAAAAGTCACTATTAATTAATGGGTGTTCATTTTAGATGCCTAATAAGTAATAAATTATTCTCCTCTTTGTCATAATATAATAATTTGGTAGGTAGGTAGCTGTATAAAAATCATTAGGTATTTCAAAATTATCAAAAATAAATAACAAAATTACACACCTTTAAATTATTTTAGGATCTGCAGATAATCTCACAATTAATATTAAGTAGGTAGTTTAGAAGATATCTTGAAATTATTTTAATTTATATATTGAAGATATAAATGACATTGGTATCTGAAAAACATTAATTAGTTAAAGTTTAATGAAAGGCAGTTAAAGACTTCTTTTCATGTTACATTGATTTGGCAAGATTACCTATATAAGGTAGGTACCTTGGTATATAAGGTGTATATAGGCAGTGATGTATTATTTATTGATTCAAAAAGATTATATAAGAGGTTATAGGCCATGCCATGGTTAGGACTTATGTAGGCATGTGATATCACCATAATTTCTGGATCAATAATACTTTTAGTAGGTATACCCAGTGTCACATAATTGCCCATAGATTCTAAACCCATGGAGATCCCATTTTAATTTTTTTTCTGGAGCTATGGAGGATGAAAGAGGTAACTTTAGAAAAATATTTGGGATGATCTGAGTTACACTTTGGCCAGGATCAGAGTTCACAAAAAGGTCATGTCAAAAATTGTCATATAAACATCGTTCTTCCACCCAGTTGAACATTTTCGTATTAAAATTGTTCTGATTGGTTAATTCTGGCCAAAGTTATGACTTCTCAAAGGTTTGGGGTAAATCAGTTTGACCAAAATTGATCTGGCCATAAATATGACCACAATGACCAGATAGGCTTCATACTTAGTATGTGAACTTTATTCATCATAACCAACAAATGATGTAAATTTCATGCAATTCTGTGACCTAGGTGTCAGTAGGGTGTGTACAATTCACGTAGAATTGCCCCAGAGATGAAGTTTGTCCATTTGAGGTGGCACCTATGCATTTACAAAACTACTATTTAAAAATAAATTTTCCATATAGGTAGTTTATAAACAATCAAATTTCAAACCTTATACAACTAAAAGTAATTTTCAAATATATTTTATGAGGCAACCTAAATATACTGCTCATTAATATCCAATAACTTTGTTAGTCATGCAGATCCTAAATAGCTTGTTCAAGATAATTCTTCTTTCAAGGTAGATGAAGGAAGGTATAGGAGGGGAAGCACCCAGCAGGCACGGCTGTGTTTTTGAAACTAGCTACCATGTAGGTCAAGGGAAAAAGAGTTGTTTAAAACCCTTCTGGAATAGTGCAGTTGCTAGCTGCTTGTGGGTGACTTGGTTGAAATGTTGGACTCTGGGTGGGTGGTTGGGTATGGGTATTGTAGACAAATAGTTCAGTGACTGCTTACCAGGTCACTTTTTTGTGTGAATGTTTTCATTTCATATGTTGGGAATAGTTGGTATAGCTGATGCATGGGCCACTGAAATGAATAGAGGGCATGAAGGTTTGCCATATTTTATCAGATATGCATGTTTGGTAGTGGTAAGTTTATATATAATGTTTGTGGTCCTCTTGTATTTTTGTTGTAGCTGTTTAGAAAGCTTAAGAATGATTAGGAGCCACTGATAGTGCCTCCTGGGGTTGTTATGCTGGGAAATGAACTTAATTTGGTACTTAGCAGTATTAAAGTCCCTGCCAAGATAAACAGATAAAGGTGTTGGAGGGTTGATAAAGGTTGTAGGTTAAGAGTTGAACCAGGGGTACAGTGAGGGAAACTCTGTGGAGGAATATTAAGGTTAATAATTTAAAGGTTATGCTGGTATGTTTTGATTTGGAGTGTTTCATTAGTTAGGATATCAGGAATGCTGTTGTTAAGCATGAGGAGACCTTATTCTCAGGGAGTGTCTTCTCATATCGGGAGTAGTCAGGGAATTTCAAGAGTGTGGTCTCTTTGCATATTTTTTCTTGTTTATTGTTTTTGTTTTTTTAATGGTGGGGGTTTACCACTGATCTGCATCATGTAAGCTTAGGAACACTATTCATTACTATACTAACTGCATACCATAACTGCATATAGTGCAATTTTCCTTATACAAGTTTTATATATTTAAAAATTTAAAATTTTGAGTGTGTGGTAGTTCTTGAATGTATTCTCTCTTTCCAGATATACAATACAACTTTATAGTTGACCAGCAACCCATAGCAAACTTATTATTTAGACAATTTTGTGAAAAACTAAAGCCACTTTATCATAAATATAATACTTTTCTAGATGAAACTGTGAGTAGATTTATGAAAATTTATAGTATTTTGTGATGATTTTTAACCCTTTACGCCCGACTGTGATGAATTCGTCACATAGAAATCAAAGGCTTATGTCGAGATAAATTACATGGGTGGAGTCTAGCAAGCAGGTGTGACAAGTATGACATATGTTGTGTTTATGTTCACACAAAAGGTCGCATCTGATTTGCATGCCGTTTGCCACTATTTACCACTTAATAGACACAATAAAATTAATATGTTTTTCATTTTTATTATTAATTCAGGGCATAAAGGGTTAAGAGAATCTAATCTGAGCTTATTATTTCTAATCAAGGATGTACAAGTTGTCTCCAATTTCACTTTGGCATTCCTTCTCTCCTTGAAATGGCTTTCCATCCTGACCAGTGTGTGTGTGTCCTACAACACGGCTAAAGCTATCTGGAGGGTTCGGTGACTCCCCCTTGAACCCCACTCACTCCCTGTAAAGTGCATTACAAATATAATTATTATTGTTATATATCTTTTCAACATATTTTCACTTTCTTACAAAACTCTCTTTTAAAATGGAGGTGAGGTAATACAGTACTGGTGGAATTAAACAACACTGCATTGGACCATTTCAATGAAGTCACAGCCAGTTGTGTTAGTCAGTTGATATCTTGGCTTTTGAGTGCAAATAGGATGTTTTCTCCTATTTATAGTGTTTTTGTTTGTTTCAGATAGTTTATTAGTTATTTTAATAGTTTGATTTTATGAGTTTCAGGTAGTTTTTAGCTATAAATGAATTAAACCAAAATCAGTAATTTGAGTAAAAAATTAGACAAATAAATGTTTTATTGAAAGAAACTAAATTAAAACAGAAAGAAACAGCAAAAAAACTAGGTGTTTCAATTCAAATAGTCAGTGTTATGAAGAACAAAAATTACTAAGATTTATACTTAAAAAAGGGTTCAAGAATGTGTTTGAAAATGAAAAACAATTCCAAGAACAGATAGAAAATTAATACAACAGGCTCTTAAGAACAGAAGAACGTCTTATTATTATGCTGGCAGCAGAGGGTGTTAGCCTTGCCCAAAGAACAGTGAATGACAGGCTTTTGGAAGCTGGATTGAAATCACATTACCTGAGAAAGAAGCCTCGACTCACAGAAACATTGATGAAGGGTTCTAATCAAGGATGTACAAGTTGTCTCCAATTTCACTTTGGCATTCCTTCTCTCCTTGAAATGGCTTTCCATCCTGACCAGTGTGTGTGTGTCCTACAACACGGCTAAAGCTATCTGGAGGGTTCGGTGACTCCCCCTTGAACCCCACTCACTCCCTGTAAAGTGCATTACAAATATAATTATTATTGTTATATATCTTTTCAACATATTTTCACTTTCTTACAAAACTCTCTTTTAAAATGGAGGCGAGGTAATACAGTACTGGTGGAATTAAACAACACTGCATTGGACCATTTCAATGAAGTCACAGCCAGTTGTGTTAGTCAGTTGATATCTTGGCTTTTGAGTGCAAATAGGATGTTTTCTCCTATTTATAGTGTTTTTGTTTGTTTCAGATAGTTTATTAGTTATTTTAATAGTTTGATTTTATGAGTTTCAGGTAGTTTTTAGCTATAAATGAATTAAACCAAAATCAGTAATTTGAGTAAAAAATTAGACAAATAAATGTTTTATTGAAAGAAACTAAATTAAAACAGAAAGAAATAGCAAAAAAACTAGGTGTTTCAATTCAAATAGTCAGTGTTATGAAGAACAAAAATTACTAAGATTTATACTTAAAAAAGGGTTCAAGAATGTGTTTGAAAATGAAAAACAATTCCAAGAACAGATAGAAAATTAATACAACAGGCTCTTAAGAACAGAAGAACGTCTTATTATTATGCTGGCAGCAGAGGGTGTTAGCCTTGCCCAAAGAACAGTGAATGACAGGCTTTTGGAAGCTGGATTGAAATCACATTACCTGAGAAAGAAGCCTCGACTCACAGAAACATTGATGAAGGCACGCTATTCCTGGGCAAAAAATCACTTTGAGTGGACTTCAGAAAAATGGGGAAAGGTAAGAATGACGCATCTAGCTTACCAGTTAACTATAATTCATAAAAATAACATTAATACCTACTAACTTAATATCCAATAACTTTGTCACTCATGCAGATCCTAAATAGCTTGTTCAAGATAATTCTTCTTTCAAGGTAGATGAAGGAAGGTATAGGAGGGGAAGCACCCAGCAGGCACGGCTGTGTTTTTGAAACTAGCTACCATGTAGGTCAAGGGAAAAAGAGTTGTGTAAAACCCTTCTGGAAAAGTGCAGTTGCTAGCTGCTTGTGGGTGACTTGGTTGAAATGTTGGACTCTGGGTGGGTGGTTGGGTATGGGTATTGTAGACAAATAGTTCAGTGACTGCTTACCAATCTTTTCAAACTATAAAGTTTATTTGCTGATTCATTACTTCAATGACTTTTCCAATACTTCTCTGGCTATTCAACTACTTATGCTGTATTTTCTATTATTGCAGGTGTTTTTCTCTGATGAATTAACCATTGCAGTGCTAGAAGACCGTGTGCAAGGTGTAAGAAGGTGGCCTTGAGAAAAATTTATGGCTGAATGTCCGAGACAAACAATAAAATTTCTAATGAAACTCATGGTTTGGGCAGCCATTTTGGTGCATAGAACAAGTCATTTGCACATTGTTGAGGAAAGTATATAGAAGTTCTTAAAGGTCATTTACTGGCTCAAATAAGGGAATGTTATGGCGACAGGCATTGGATATTCCAACAAGACTCAGCCCCATGTCATACAGCAAAATCAGTGAGGGCATGTTGTGCACAAAATGGAGTTCAGTTGCTTCCATGGCCCAGAAATTCCCTGGACATGAATCTGATTGCTCAAGAGTTTATCGTGTGTGTTGAAAGATGAAATACACACAGAGCCGATTATGTCCAAACAGCAAGTCATTTGCTGTCTCATTGAAGTTTGGTTCAGATCTAAGTGAATCCAGGAAATGTACAAAGCATTGATCAATACCATGCCAAGATGTGTGTGTTAAAGCACTCATGGATGTTAAGGGTAGCCAAACTGTTTACTAATGAAGGTAGAAGACTTAACACTGTGCCAATGTGTCAAAATAAATCTATTTGCAATTAATAAAATTAGTTTTATTGGCATTTTTATAGAAAATTTTTAATTTTTTGAAAAATCCATAATTCTACCAGTACTGTATATGAAAATAGAGATGGAAAAAACTCTTGAGACAAATTGTTGTGGTTAATGTATGCACAGAAATGAGTTTTTAGGCCAGGCACAAATGTAAGAAAAAAATACATTAAACTTTATTGCATCTTTTTATTAAAGCTTCTATGAATTGCAGCGATTGTGAAATAATTTGGGGAGGTCTGATGGCGAAGCACAAGCTCTTCCTTCAAGTATTAGATGTAAAACCAGTTGCTTCATCCAGATGAGGTTCAACAGCCTTGATGGGCAGCTCATCTAGAAGAAGTAAAACTGATCACAAACCCTCATATCCAAATTCCTCATGATGGATCAAACATGGGATGCTCAACATCCTAAATTGCTGTGAAGGCAGATGAGGCTGCAATGGCCAGGTGCTACTCTTTGGTTGTCCTTGCTTGGTCTGCTACTGGATCAATAGCATCAGACCTCTAAGACGGTGTGAAAGCTGTTAGTGCTGCATGCCCTTCCCACCTTGACAGATGACTTGAATAGGCAACACTTCTTCTGGCAGGGTTGACATTAAAAAACCCACTTAAAACCCCATAGCCTAAGTTGGTTTTTGGGGGTTTCAAAAAAATGTGCATATAACAATTTAGTTTTATATCCTATTGATAAATAAGTACATAAAGTAAAAAATGTAAAATCCATAAAGATCTTCATATAAAAAATGATAACATCAAACAGGGGTTTTCTTTTAATTTTGATCAAAGGTTCTTTGTCTCATTTGCTTGTGTTCTAGTTTTTGCTTTGATAAAAAGGATAATGATACAACACATTAAATTTTAATCTGGCCAAACTTTTTAATTCTTTATTAAATAATAAATACTTTTCCTACATAATTATATAAAGGGGAAAAAAACTAAACAGAAACTTATCTCAGTTAATACAAAAAGAATCCTTCTTAACTTTTACTATCAGACATCACCATTTTCCATTCTGTATCTTGCTCTCCTTTTAAGTGTGTGTAGATTTTCACTAGTTTTTCCGCTTTTTCACTCCAATCTTTTTCTCATTCTATTCCATACAAGTCCAAATGAGGAGAATAACCTCTATTGCAGCTGAACTAGCTGCACATGAATGTATGGACCCTAAAAATGAACAAAATCCACCTGGTAATTTCTTCCCACTTGTTTTTTTCTTCTGGTTCATATTCATTATATGCCACGACTTGTTTGAAGAAAGGCTGGATTTAACTGATTCAGAAAACATGTTGGGTGGGAAGATTTGACTATCTTTGAGCAGAAATTCAACTGCCTAATCAGGATGGATTTCAGTGAACCAGTTCTCAGCTTGTTCTTCAGCTTCCATCTCTAGATTTTCTTCTGAAATTTTAAATATAACAAATTAAAACTGTGGCATTCAGGCATTGGCAACATTCTACTTTCAGTTTCAGAATGTAAAAATTGATTTTAGCATGTAATTCTTCTGCAATACTAAATTAGTACATTACAACTTCTTACCTAAGTAACGAGGATCAGTCATGTAAGCAAAGTAATCAACAGAGTTCATGGCTTTCTTGAACCTATCCTTGATACCTTGATTATCCTGCTGCAAATCAGGATTATTCATTCAAGATATCCAGATGTGGACAACAGCTTGCAGCTGGGTTAAAGGCAAAATAATTCAAATTATGTACTGTACATAGTGGTACTGTATCGATTTTATTGATATTTAATTATATTATGATTATTGACATTAAGATTGCTGTTATTTTCATTATTACTAATATTATCATACCTTGTCTAGAGCAGTTCCAAAGTGTTTTAGTTGGGTCAGGAGATGCTGAGTTTCCCCGATATATGCCAACATTGTCAATAATTTGGCCAATGTTTGCAGGGAAGCTCTCATTTTGTTGCCCCTTATTAAAAAAAACCCTAATACCCCCCCTACAGTGTTTAAAAAAACAAACCCCCTCCTGTTTCTTTTCCAACCTTGTTTTCTGGTGTGACCATCATGACAAACAAACACCAGCGACCAGAGTATAGACACGTAAAAGCTGCCAACCTAGCACTGCAGCAACCTCCCCCCTCCCCCACATCATCTACAAGACATGTGAGAAACATTGCCAGTTGTGACTGGGCCTCCTCAGGACCCATAGGCTCGATGGCCACCCAGAAGACAACATTCTCGCTCATGAGTGACAGCCGAGGACTGGTGTCCAAATTTTCCATTTTTAAAATGTATTTAGCAAAGATAATGTTGAAATGTTTAAGGACTTTTCAGTTTTCTGTGATGGTAAACTAGACCAAGGTAAAGGTGATCTATTGAAATGTATCTTTTTAGATACATTAGATAGGTTCCTGAAATGCTGTCTACTAGGTGAGGAAAATGCATGGCCCTCAGGACCTGAAGCAGTGTCAGTTGTCAAATTTTGTGATATATAACCTCACCAATATCTGTCTGAATTTTGACCATCTTTAAAATATATCTAGCAAAGATAACGCTGAAATGTTTAATGCTTTTTCAGGTGTCTGTTATGGTACACTAGACTAAACGTAAAGTGGATTTATTGAAATGCATATTTTAAAATTTATTAGAAGGGTTCTTTGAAAGTTTTCTATTTGGTGAGGATGATGCATAACCCTCAGGACCTGAAAGAGTGCCAGTTGCCAAATTTTGTGATCATTAACTGCACCAATGAGAATAGAGCTTTTAAAGGAGAGATCTGTAAGAAAGTGAAGATAGAGCTGTAGCATGAGTATAGTGACTTTTGGCTTAGTAGGCAGTTGCCACATGAGCTTGTAAAAAAAAAAAAAATCATATGAACATTGTCCTTGTGGTGTATATGTAGGAAGATATACAGTGGGTGCAATAAATATCTGATACATGATCAAAGGTTTATTTACCATAGTTACACAACAGCAAAATAATCGAAAATTGAACATCTTATGTATTTTGTACATTGAATACAAATTTGTTATTAGAATACACAGATAGTAAAGCATTGATATTATATCGACAAAAGTGTTAGATTATTGCCTCAAAAAGTATCCAACACACCCACAAAATTGTTCTAAAGCGATAATAAATAGTCCTCAAACATTCCAGAGTGGTTTACGTGACAGGAATGCTGTAGAACTTTCTAGAAAAATAATCTACTTTATCCATGTGAAACAGTGGACCTCAGACCCTATATGAGAGCTGCATGAGAAGGAGGTCATCGTTCAACTCTCTAATTCTAATATGCGAAGAGTAAAGAATTGTCAAACAAAAAGGAGCAGAGAACTAATTGTTCAGTTATATAAAAGTGGTTTGGGCTATAGAAAAATTTCATCTATGCTAAAAATACCAATCTTAACCAATTGGTGACACAATTCACCGGTTCACGTCATATCAGTCCACTGCAAGTCTGCCATGTTCAAGGCATCCATCTAAAATTTCAAACCGTGCGGCTAAACATATAGTCTGAAAAGGAAAGAAGAATCTTCAAGTGACTCTATCTGAACTTCAGAAAGATTTGGAAGCAGCTGGGACAAATGTGTGCAAAAATACAATTAGAGCACACCAAAAAAGACACCTTTGTTGAAACCAATTCATGGCATTAATTGTCTGAAATTTTGGGGACGCTGTACTATGGTCTGACAAGACGAAGATTGAGTTATTTGGGCTGAATAGTGTTAGTCATGTTTGAAGGCAGAAAAACTCAGCGCATGATCCTAAAAGACAATCCCAACAGTGAAGTTTGGAAGAGGCAGCATAATGGTATGGGGCTGCTTCTCCTCTGCAGATCCTGGAAGACTCCATATTATTGAAGGGAAAATGAATGCTCAGATGTATTGCAGGATTCTGGATGATAATCTCTTACAGTCTGCAGATGACATGAATTTGCTAAGATGATGGATATTCCAGCAGGACAAGGATCCAAAACACCAGCCAAGGGCACTGCAGAGTGGTTTCAGCAGAAGAAAATAAATGTTATGGGATGGCCAAGTCAATTGCTAGACCTAAATCTTATTGAGAACCTGTGGCGAGAATTAAAACTAAAGATTCAGAAAAAAGAATCAAAAGATTCAAAAATATTTGTAAGAACCTCATAAGTAAATATCCCAAACGGTTGGAAGCTGTACTAACGATGAAAGGTCATATCACCAAATACTAACTGGTTTTCATAGATGTATCAGATACTTTTTGAAATGTTCTTTTGATATTTTTGCCGTAATTATAGTAATGTTTTACTATTTTTGCAATATGATACCAATTTGTATTCAACGTACAAAATACATAAGATGTTCAATTTTCAATTAATTTGCTGTTGTGTAACTATGGTAAATAAACTTTTGACCATGTATCAGATATTTTTACACCCACTGTAGTCCTCCTAGCCTCAGTATTTAGGATTGCTGTAGTTTGTTATTACATGGTTTTTCATACTTGACTATTTTTACTAATCCTCTCTTTTTTCTTTTCTTTTTTCTTTTTCTACCATTCATTCTTTCTGCATGAAGTAAAAATTTACTGGTTACTTCTATTTTCCATGCTTCATTTAACTCTAATGCACCCCTCCCGCCCCAAAAATTAGTAAGTGAAAGAAGAAGATGCTAATAATTATTAGTCCTATATCCCAATTGCTTTCTCTCTCTCTTATCTTTTGTATAAATTAGTAATTAACTTGCTGAAAGTTCTGTTCACCTATTAGATGAGAGATATTCAGTGTATAAAAATAAAAAGGACATGGGGTGCCTGTTTTCTTGGGGGGGGGGGGGATGAATGGATTAAATTGTCTAAAAGGAAGTTTGCTTCCTTGTAGAATAGGGATGGATGTTAGAGTTGTTTCCCTGGGTCATCTCATGCCAACTGAGCAGAAATGAGCCCCACCTCACCATCTCAGATTTTGATGAACTTTTGGCTCAGAAGTTTGTTTAGGGCCTAAATGAAATCATCTTGTATACATCTTCATTTTTACTCATGTTGAACTTCACCCTAATTTTATTTTGTTGATATACACCTAAATGCTTTCACTTTAATCTCTCAATGATGGGTGCCTTACCTTAATTGTATTTTTTGCTATCATACATTTATAATATCATGCATTCTGCCAGACGTATAATCATAGGTGTGGCAGAATGTATGCTCTTATCACGTAACAACCCTAACCTAACCAATATTTTGGTTCTATCTCTAGGCTGTATAAGGAATGTGAGCCATTAGGCTAGCATCTTCTTGTTAGTATCTCATGACTCCTGTAGTTCAATTTTATTATTGCAGGTGTAAGAATTTGTTGTTGGAAAGTTTTTTTGGGTTTGGGATGACAAAAAAACGCCTTCCAGCCTTTTTTTTAAAGTTCTCATTCTCCTCTAGGTCTGAAATAAAAGGTATTAAATAGCAAACATAACATTTACTTTTTATATTTCAAATTTTTTTTCAGGAACTTTATCAAGTGGAAGTTGATGAAAAAAGACCAGCAAGTGCTCTTGCCATTTTTAACAAGTACCTGACTCAGTCTGTATGTATATTACCATTAATGTTCCTCATAAGGTGCATAGTGATTTGCCTTCCTGGCCGCCTTGCTGACGGGACTCAGCACCCCGTCCAGCCCCAGCTTAGCCTCTTCTTCTTTCAGACAGCCTATGTTTCTCTCCTACTTACTCACTTCCCCTACAACCTCTCCCACAACTTCCTCTGGTTGGCCTCTATTTTCACAGGGTAGATGCTGACCTTCTCAGCCAACCATCCCAGAACGGGGGCAGTGGCCCTCGCAGAGCAGGCCACTGCGAGGGGTGATTAGTATTTGCTTCCTGCAGAAAGAATATGATCCCCATGCCCGATGATGAAAATACAAAAACCCTCTTCCCCTTTCCCCCTCACCATCGCCAAAGCTGCCTTCAGGAGGTTTTCCTGCTTTCACAGGGGAACCTCCAAAATTCTTTAACCAGAGAGGAGGCTTACTCCTCTCCTTTGCCTACGGGTGTAGGGGACTCCTCCTCACCCCCTTGTCTAAGAGGGCGAGGGTGCCTCCTCTTTCCAGTGTCAGTACCCCCCTTACTTTTAAAGGGGACTGCCAAGAAAGCCAGCAGACAGCCCATAACCGACTGCTCCCCATTGAAGCGGCTCGGTAAGGCAAACCCCCTTAGGGGGGAGAGGGAAGACGGGGCCCATCTGTCACTTCACTTAAAAGACCTGCTGGCTCAAATATTAAACCTAGTCAAGGCCTATGCCTCCCCATACTCGACTTGTGACACCGCTGCCAATGGGACCTGTGATGTCCTGGGGGTGGATGGCCAAATAGAGCACCCTCTCCCCCCTGGATAGACATGGTCCTTGAGGCAACCCAGCCTCAGACTTTAGGGCCTTCCATCTGGGTGAATCCTGGCTTGGCACCAAGCACTGAATTTGAGTCTGCCCCTATGCAAGGTCTCCTCCTCAAATGGCTCAGGTCTCCAAGGCAGTATAAGGAGCCAGACAAGCGTTTCATTCTTCTTCACACTGATTACATGGCAGGAATATGGGCAGCCCTCTGGGCTGCTTGGCAAAGAAGGTGGGATATCTGGTTTATTCAAATATTATATTCTTTCAATAGGTTTATCTGGTTTATTCATAGAATATATTCTTTTAATGGATTTACCTGGTTTATTCAAACAATATATTCTTTCAATGGGCTTATCTGGTTTATTCAAAGAATATATTCTTTCATTTGATTTATTCAAAGAATATATTCTTTCAATGGGTTTATTTGGTTTATTCAAAGAATATATTCTTTCAATGGTTTTATCTCGTTTATTCAAAGAATATATTCTTTCAATATGCTTTATCCTCTTGATTTCTTCACCTTCCCTCTTCCAAATACATTATTATGTCATCTCGAAAGTTTGCGCCACTGCTTAAAAATTAAAAATGTTTTTTTAAAAATAAAGATAATCAATTATAAAGTTACTTTTATTCAAAAACTTTTTTCCATTTTATTGGCTTAACAAAAATGAAATATTAAAAAAAAAAATTACATTTTGAACTATTAGTGAGAAATGAGGACTAGGCTAGCCTAGTTAGGCTATCACTACTCTGTTTAACAAGTTATAACCTGTTTATTCTGTTAAAATATGCAGATTTATTTATGGTAATAGGCTAGCCTTGCCCTAATTTGTAGCTTAGGTAGGCTGACCTAGTCCTCATTTGGGTGTGTTTTGTTAGCTCAAAATGGTTTGAATAACCATTCTTCTTTTTTCAAAGAATTTTTTCATTTATTTCAAACAAATAAAATGCTAAAAGGGTGTGGTACAAAATTTTAACTATATAATTGGTAATCTTCAATAGAAAATCATTTGAATACTGATATCTAAATTTTATAAATAGAGAAAAGTAGTTTTTGGTGCTATTGTGCTATGATATTTTTTTTTAAGTAATCTTAGCAGTTGAGATGCAAGTGCTGATTTATGTGGCTATATAACATTCAGTACACTATCATCATTAACCATTTTTCTCATAAATTAGGGTTAGTGTGCATCATTGCTATCCATTATGTATTGCAATTGCAGGGCATAATGATGTCTTTTGTCCTAGTAGGCAGTCGCCAAATGAGCTCTTAAAATAATAATAATAATAATAAAAAAAATTGCAGGACAAAACTTTTAGGTATGGGGCTTCCTAAGGCCAGTGGCCTTTATCCAGGTTTAGTCTCCTTTTTCATTTTTTTCCGGAAAATGATATGGGTATTCAGCCATGCCCACATAGGAGAGAGATACTGTAATATTGCTTCATTGGGCAAAATGGTTATCACTGTTTTCCTATCCAATGGTCTCAATTTGAAACCTATATTTCTTTGTCCATTGTAGTTAGAATCTAGCCAACCCAACTTCCCTTGTCCTTTAGCTTAAGGTCATAAATGGGTATGGCTTTGTATTGGCATGAAGCCAACCCAATTTCTCTTGTCCTTTAGCTTAAGGTCTTTAAATGGGTATGGCTTTGTATTGGAATGAAGCTGACCCAACTTCTCTTGTCCTTTAACTTAAGGTCATTAAATAGGTATGGCTTTGTATTTGGTGATTTTGAGTTTTTTAAGATATTTTCCACTGTGATTTGCATTAGAAATTGTAAGCCCAAAACAATATACTACAATAGATATGAAGGGCTTTTCTATAGATGGATAGTATTAAAAGAATAAAGGGCATTTTTAGGCATGGGTGGAAGTGGGTATACCAGAGTGATGGCATAGGCTTTTGTGCTGGTAGCTTTTTTATGATCGTGCTAGGATAATTTCTGCATGATTATTGAGAGTCTTAAATAGGGAATCCTTGATAAAATATACAATTATTTTTTGGTTTTAAGGATTTATCCTTCTTGAAGTTTAGTCTTGGGACATTTTAAAACACCTTAGTGTGAATTAATACTTTCATTCGGCTAGTGTTAAAGAAGGAAATGTATATATGTATATTAAATAACCCATAGAAAATAAGGAAATATTACACACAAGGAATTTTATCTTTTTCTAAGACCAAACCAGGATCATAAAATAAAGGAAGAGAGATAGCAAACAGAATAAAATAATATAAACTTTTACCCATTGAAGAAAGTGAAAAATTGGTGGGGTTTGAACCTATGCCATCGATTGCTCTTCGCTTTTCAGGCCATTGCGCAAATACAAGTTCTGCATGATAACAACCACTGCAGGTCTTTCAAAATCGGCAGACCTGGGTTCAGGTCCCGGCCAAGAATTTCAAACTTTTTCCCCCTGGTGTTATTTCTGTCTTATCAGTTATTTCTGTCTTATCATTGTGCTGCCCTCTGCGCTCTTGATCCTAGTGTTCTTCTAATGTCCCCTAGTCTTACCTTTCTTACCTTTAAAAAAATTCTTGTTTCTTGTCTCATTGCTCATTCACATCAAATTTCTCTTTCTCTTGTACTATATATATATACACATTATATAATGAAATTTTTTTATAGTTTTGCATTTCCTTCATCAGTCAAACACTCAAATATTGGACATTCTCAATGAAGATTTAATTTCATCTTGTAAAAAGAATTTAGATGCTGCAAGTAAAGAAGTTTACCATGATTCTCGATTGGCTGTTACAACCTTTCTGGCAAATAAGCCTTTCCAAGAATTTCAAGATTCAATGTATTTTCATAGGTATCTTCAGTGGAAGTGGTTGGAAAGGTAAGAGTTTCATTATGCTACATATATGGTATGGCATATATTTTCTGTTGGACATTTTTCCACAGCCTATGACTTTTCCATCAAAATATCTTTTAAATCAACACTCCTGGTAAGTGATGGTGAGATGTTTAGTTTAATTACATGAGATCAAAGATGTAAATTCAACAAATCAGTAACAAGATACATTATGAAATTTTTATACTATGGATGTTGACTGTCAATGTGGGCACTTTTAAACTACAATGTATACAGTCACAAACTAAAAACTGAAGAAATCCTGTATTCCAATAATGAACAATCAAAATATTTGTTCTGACTTCCTTCATTAATATATAATCGTTAATTTGAGATGAAGGATGAGTGAATGGATGGGTAAGGAGAAGTCCATTAAGAATGATGTTTCAGGTAAAAACTTTGCATCAGCTACTGTAATGAATAGTAAAACATACTTTAAGCAAAAAGGGCAACAAACTTAAAAGAAAGAAAAAAAAATGAAGGACAAAAATGTAATGAAAATCAATGAATGCTTTGGAACTTCAGAATTAAAATAAAAAATAAAACCCATAGCTTTTACTAGGTACAGTCTACAGCCCAAGTGTAAGCACTACTTTTGATTACAGTACAATAAACCACATCCATCCTGGATGGTAAATTGCTGAATGGAATCCCAATTTGGGTTGACTTCACAGCATCTGCCATATCCTGTAGATACATGTGGTTACAAATCAGAAAAAAAACAGAAAAAAACACATAGAAATACAAAATGGGGGAAAAAGGTCATTAATCAGGGGGTGTAAGTCTAAGATCGTTGAATAAGGTGTTTACAATGAGTTTATGGGAATGGGGCTGCATTTCAATTGCCCATCTGATAAATTAAAATTGGGAATTTCTCCTATTGACGTCACACATTTTACACTCAGTTGTCTTGGTGACTTTGGCCTGGTAGGTTGTGTTTGCACACTCTTCCATGTTTTTTTTTTTACATATTCATTAGTTTATTGTACTATTTTGAGTGTTTTGGGAAAATGGGGAAGAATAAACCCCTTAGTGATGTCATTATAGGTCAGATTATAGTGCTGCACAAGCAAAATATTGGTACCCAAGAAATTGCTGAGTGTGTTCGAGTTTGTAGATGTTCGGTTCAACGGTGGATCAAGAAATATAAAAAGAGTGGTGCAGAGACCATTCCTACTCATGGGATAAAGACTGGTTGCTCTCATAAAGTTATTTAAACTACAGTAAATCTAATACATTGTCAGGTTGAGGGAAACCCCAGGCTTACATCTAAGCAAATTAAAGAGAATAATAAACAATTATTGGTTAATGTGACTAGACGAACTGTGCACAATGTCCTTGGTAAAGACTTAGGCTATCGGTGTTGTGTGACAACATGAAAACCAATGATTACAAAGCAGCACAAAACAAATCGCCTACAATTCACTAAGAAATACTTGGAAGCCTTTAATGATAGTGATTGGAGAGATGTTTTATGCATGGATGAAGCATCATTTCATGTGACTGCAGACATGCAAGAGCATTGCTACAGACCCAGGGATTCTGACCCTCTAAGTCCTAAATATGTAGATTTAACTATGAAATTCTCCCAGAAAGTGATGGTCTGGGGGTGTTTTAGTTTTCATGGTATTGGTAAACATTTTCCTACCTGCTAATGTGATTATGAATGCAGTCAGATATTTTGAATTGATAGCTGAACATGGTGAAGAGTGTATGAACATTGTACAAAGCAAAATACTTTCAGCAAGATGGTGCTCCTCGTTATACAGCAAAATTAGTAAAAGACTTCTTCAATTTCTGTGAGGTAAACCTTATTATAGACTGGCCTGGGAATAGCCCTAACTTAAATCGAATAGAAAACCTTTGAGGCATCATTAAAAAGAAACTACATAACTGTGACACCTTAACACTCATCAAGCTATGCACAGAAATCAAAGATATGTGGGACAATTTCCCACCTGAACAATTCCAAAATCTAGCAGCTTCCCTTCCAAAATGTCTACAGTGTGTGAAGAAGGGAATGGGACTTCACACAAAATATTAATACAGGTATTTACATATTTTCATTCAACTTATTCAGCGACTACACATTTTTCCAGTACTGTATACAGCGGAGACTCAATACTCAAACTTAATTATTATTATTATTACACAAGATGAGACAGATAGAACGGGAAGAGTGCAAACACTATAGATTGCAATTAGCACCTGCAACATCGAAGAGGGAACGATGGTAAGAAGAAAAGGAAGTGGGATAGGAGAACAAACTGGGAAAAGATAGGTAAAGAAAAACCTCAAGGCTTCCAGTCATCTATGGATTCAGTTAAATTAAATTGAGTAATAAAATTAAATAAAAAAATTGAAAAACAGTATATAGCAACATTCAAACAAAACAAGATATACTGTATATAGAATATTCAAACAAGAAAAAAACACCACAATGGCAAAATAACAGGATAATGGCTAATGATGAATACAAGATCTTATTAGCTTTCTTTTTGAAGCCATCTACACTATTTGATGCACAAGTCTCTTTGTACAAAGAATTCCAAAGATGGATAACACTTGGCAGAAAGCAACGCTGAAACTGGCTAGTACGGCATCTGATATACTGGAGACAAAGAGGATGCTGGGCCAATGCCTGATGAGTGTTTCTCCTTGCTACAAAACAATTTTGTAAGGAAATATATAGCGAGTGATGTGGATTGGATTGTATCTTATAGAGAATGCGCACATTGCTGATCTTCCAGCGATGTGCAAATTTCCATTGGACATTACCGCCAAATATAAAGCTGGCAGTATAAGAGACTCTGTCAATAAGAAGCAAGTGTGAGGTAGCAGCAGACAACCAGACAGGGGCACAATGTTCCAAAGCTGGAAGAATAAAGCTTTGGAAGCAAGTGGCGGACACGAAAGCATCATTGAAGGTGCCATAGGCCTTTATCATGATTCCCAATTTCTGCGAAGCAGTAGTCACAAGAGATCTGATGTGACACTCAAAAGTTAATTTGGAATCAAATTTAATGCCCAAAATGTCCAGTTAGTCCACATCATTCAATGCTAAGCTATCAGCATGGAGAGGTTCATGTTGAAAAGGGCTATGAGGATGTGAGATACACATACATTTAGATTTAGCGATGTTAAGCTTCATGTTCCATGTATGGCACCATATATTGAAATGCATTGGAGATCTTCATTGAGGAAATTAGATGCAATGCTGCGAGAGTGAGGGGAGTCAATAGTCGCGAGCAGAGTTACATTGTCTGCATAACCATACATAATATTTTTTGTGATGCTAAAGAGGTCAGCAGTGTAAATATTGAAGAGCAGAGGTCTGAGAAAACTGCATTGTGGAATGCCTGAGTGGACAGGATGCCAGTCACTGAAGTTGGCATCAACACAAACCTTGTGGGTGTGACACACCAGGAATTGCTCTAAAATAGATCAAATCTGTCCACGAACACCAATATCTCTTAGCTTCTTCAGCAAGCCATTATGATTTACCTTATCAAAGGCAGTTGAGAGATCCAGTTGAACTATGCGGGCCTCATGCCCCTGGTCTAGTGCTAACTGGATCTTGTGAGAGATCATAAGAAGTGCATCCATTGTACCAAGCTTTGTTTGATAAGCAAATTGATTACAAGGGAGAACACTTGATCTCTCAAGAAAGTGGGAAAGGAAAGCTGCTGCAACGAGGTGCTCAAAAACTTTAGAAAGTATTGGTGTAATAGAGATTGGATGATAATTGGAGGTATCAGGGGAAGGAGTTCCCTTAGGAATAGGCGTAATATGAGCCACCCTCCAGCACTCGGGGAACGTTCACCTTATCAAATGCAATTGAGAGATCCAGTTGAACTATGCGGGCCTCATGTCCCTGGTCTAGTGCTAACTGGATCTTGTGAGAGATCATAAGAAGTGCATCCATTGTTCCAAGCTTTGTTTGATAAGCAAATTGATTACAAGGGAGAACATTTGATCTCTCAAGAAAGTGGGAAAGGAAAGCTGCTGCAACGAGGTGCTCAAAAACTTTAGAAAGTATTGGTGTAATAGAGATTGGATGATAATTGGAGGGATCAGGGGAAGGAGTTCCCTTAGGAATAGGCATAATATGAGCCACCCTCCAGCACTCAGGGAACGATCCAGATCGCATGAGTCATCTAAATACTGCACTCTGGTTTTTGTGATTACAGCAGAAGTTTCTTGAAAAACAAAGGAAACATCTTAAGGGGATCTGTGCCCCCATATGGATCAAGAGCATTGAGTGGAGAACCAAAATGCAATTTTATTAAGAGTAGGCATAATGGCCATTTCTTGATTGAAAATTAATTGCTCTCTACTAAGTTTAGAGTCAAAGTGCTTCATCAAAAGATCAGCTTTTTCCTTTGGACTCGTGATAAGTTGACTGTTCTCAGAGAGCAGTGGGCGAAGTGATGAGCTGCAGCCAAAGACCACTGATTTAAGGGTGGACCACCATATATGTGGATCAGTGGCGCTTAACAATTTATCCTTGGCAGAACTGAGATATTCCCTTTCCGCATCATGATAAATCCTCTCTGCTTGAGATCTTGCTAGAACATACTCGTTCCAAGATTCTCTTGTGCGTAGCTGAGACCAGTGGCGGTATGCTGCCTGTTTGGCATCCCGAGCAGTTTTGCATTCCACTGTAAACCAAGGTCTATCATCGAACCAGTATGAGATCCTTTTAACAGGGACTCGGCGAGAAATAATACTGAGTATCTGTTCATTGAAAGTGGACATGGGCTCAGCACTGCAAGGAATGGCTCCTAATCAGATCCTGGAAACATCATCACGGACATTATTCCAGTTAACCCTGTTTCTTAGATAAATCTCCTTCATAATGGTATAAGAAGGGACAGGTTGCCTAAGATCAAGTTTGATACTGATGGCAGAGTGATCGGATGTACCTATGGATGCATTAATTTCTGTTATAACAATGTCAGGTACAACCGTAAGTACTAGGTCGAGACAGTTGCCAGCATGATGAGTAGGGCCGGACACCAACTGTGAACAGCCCGAAACACTAGCAAAATCATATGCTGCACGACCATGAATACCTGTTGGTGATGCAGACTCAAGCCATTCACGATGGTGAGCATTGAAATCACCCACAAAAACAAAAACTGCTTTGCCATCATCAGACTGGATGTTGGCCATGACTGTTAATTCGCAATCGGGGTTGCGATAAGCGCCCAAAATATAAAAGTTGTGGATTCGGGTACAAATGCGCATGGCCATTACTTCATGGCAGCCACATTCATAGTTAGTTTTTCTATGAGTGGAGAAACCATCATGAATATAGACGGACATTCCCCACTGACGATTTCCTGGGTTACTGCAAATAAGCAGGAGCTGACAGAACCCAGGGATCTTTAGCTCAGATTTGTGCCGATAGTCGGAAACAAAAGGGCCAGGATTCACATGAATATCACCACAACAAATTAGAAACAGCCAATCGAAAGCAAGAGTCTGAGAGGGGGTTAGGATAAGGATGGTTTGAATTAGATTATGTGCAGTAAGCTATTAATTTAATATCAACCTTTTTGGCTTAACACCTAAAAAAGCTAGCTCATACTTTACAGAGGTGATGGGCAGGAGAGGAACCTAGTGGCATGGGGCTGCCATGCTTAGACGCGTGTTACCTCACAATAGGTCAAAAGACCTTCCCACCTTGCCTGCTAGCGCGTGGCGATGTGGATAACTGCCATTACCCAGCCTTATAACCTGATCATCAGCACGAGCTGCGTTGCTGTGACAACGGTCATGATGGGCAGCTTCACCATGGGGGGGATGTAAGGAAGCAGAGGGAAGAAGTGAAAAAGGAGAACTAGAGAAATAAAGATAGAAAAGAGATACTCAGATTCACATCAACCTGAGTAAAGAAATGAAGCAATGATGGAAGATTAAATGTGTGACTATGGTACCATTGCAAAAATTCACTTCTCAGAAAAAAGACTTGGGATGTAGAGGACCCAAGACCCTCACTCTCAAGAGCAGCCCAGGTTATTCCGCCCGGCACTTTGTCATTGGACGTACGTTCAGTTAAAGGCAAGGGGACCACAAGTAGGTAGTACGCCAACAGTTCCAAATGGCTGTTCGAGTATCAAAAAGTTTGACTACCGATACCTATAAATCAGGTAATTCATTCTAACCTTACAAAAACTTCAATGTAAATTTTTTTATAATTTTGATTTGTACTTACTGTAAGTGAAGGCTGGTGATGGATAACATAGAAGAGGAGGGGAGAAGAGTGGGGAGGAGGAGGTAGGTTATTCGTCGGAGGACAAGTCACCATCCATGAAAACGTCTGGTAACTCATCTCCTGGTATCATTCTTGTGAACCCACTATTGGAGGGCTGTGGCTCACTAACACTTTGACTCTCATTAGATTCCTTTTTCAACAAGAATCTGTCTAATGTGATCTGCCTTTGCCTTTTTTTCAAAATGTCTCTGAAATGCTGCATCAAATTTTCATCAAACTGGTTTATGTTTCTGTGTATGGTAGCAATATCAGGGTGGCACCTCTCCAAAAAGTTTCCCAACTCTGTCCACTACTGCAAATATTTCTTGAGCTATGCAGTGGAGACTCTTTCCTTGCTGTTTCCCTCCTTCTCCCCTGAAGACAGCTCCTCAGTTACCTCCTGCAGCTGTACCTGGTGAAGTTGACGCAGCTCATCAGTGGTGAGGTCTTCAGAGTGAGCTCCTCCACACCATCACTGTCCACCTCAATGCCTATGCCCCTCCCCAGAGACGCAATGTCCTCCACCACAGCAGACTCCTGGACTGAAGGCTCGAATCCCTCAAAATCCTTAGCTGTCACACAGGTCAGCCACATTTTTCCAGGCAGACTGCAAGGATCTCACAGAAACTTGACCCCAGGCTTTATCTATAAGCTTTAGGCAGTGGAAGATATTGAGGCCGCAACGGCTTCAGGTCGCTTTCTGTTGTCTCTGAATCAGGCACACGTGTTACGCATCGCCATTTAATGGAGCACTCGCATGCGCTCTGGTCTGTTCGGCACATTCTTGTCGAATGTCCCAGTCTGGGTGGTCTTTGCGCATGTTACCTGTCCCAGTACCGGGATGGGCAGGGTTGCTACCGCCTGTCCCTTGTACTCGGGACAAGGGCGTACACATTGACTGGTGGACTTATAGACTTTTGGAGGGATGCTGGCCTTCTCCCTTTTATTTAACTAGTTTTTTGTTGTTGTTGTTGTTTAATTGTAGGTTGCATGTTCCTGTGCCAAGAGAACCTCTTCTCAACACAGGAGCTTGCTTCCTTGTTACAATTTTTCCTTATTGTTGTTATTATCTTTCATTCTAATTTTAAAGTAGCCTAGTGCTTAGGATGTCATGAGATAGGCTCTTAAAAAATAAAATTAAAAAGAAGAAAAAGCCAACTTTCTCAAACTTAACCATGATAAACCTGAAGTTCTCCTTGTTGGTACCGCTTCGATGGTGGAGAAATCTAAAGCTCTCTTTCCCTCTCTTAAGCTCAAGTGGGGGAAACCAATGTTGTCTTCTCTGTTACTGTCAGTAATCTTGGTGTTATTTTTGATGAGCAACTCTCATATAAACCGCACATCCATCGTATCTGTAAGTCTTCCCTCAGTTTCCTCTGCAACTTTTCATGTGTTCGATCCCATTTTGATTGGCGAAGCTTTGAGACTGCTATTCATGCCTCATCACCTCATGCTTAGACTACTGCAATTCTCTTCTAGTGAATCTCCCTTTTTTATCACTTTGTTCCCTACAACTAGTTCAAACTATGCTTCCTGGCTCCTTCTTCACTGCCCCAGTTCTCTCCTTCGATGCCTCTGTTACAGGAGCTATACTGGTTACCTATTCACTTCCATACCCACTATAAAATTCTTCTCATCAACTGCAAGGCCCCTAAACCTTGAGGCTCCACATTATCCTTCGTCTGCCCTCTCCTCTCGTCAAACTCCTTGGGCACTCTGGTCTAACCTTGCTCCCATCCTGAACACTCCTCATTCTGTCCTCTGCAAAATATTCAAACTACCTATACCTCAAACATTAATTACACCTAAAAAATCAAAGGTTCAAAACCCCAGTCACCTTCATCAGATGCAAAGAAAAAAATTAATTACCCTTAAACGATGAATATGTTTCCAATTGTTCATTGGAATCTACAAGGGATCTTCTCCAAAATGGGAAGAATTCAAACTCCTGCTTCATGATTACAACCCTTGCTGTATAGCATTACAGGAGACCCAATTGGGTATTCATCGATTACCCAATACCCTCCACTATGTGGGATGTTTTAAGGATCCACCAGAACCCATTCATGGTTGGCCTATTTTTGTCTGTGAAGACTGTTCTCACTTAGCCATTCCGTTGAGAACAGACCTTCAAAGCAGTAGCGATTTGTGTGTATACCAATTGTTTATACACAGTCTGCTCACTGTACCTCCCTCCTGGTGAAGGAGTAGTTGCTTCAGATTTGGTTAACAAATTAGCCAATCTCATCTCCCAACTCCCGACCCCATTCCTACTAGTTGGAGACTTTAATGCAAGACACCACCTTTGGGGTTACTATGATGACAACCCCAAGGGAAATCTGATTGTGAGACTTATGGAGACCTTGGATGTGTCATTATTTAATGATGGCACTCCAACATCCTCCCATGTCCAGACCAACAGCTCTACCTGTGTAGATTTGTCACTTTGTTCCTCAGACTGTAGAGCAGATTACAACTGGTCGGTGGATCCTGACCTCATGCTTGAGTGGCCCTCCTTCCCCACCGAGCAATAGCTGGAACACCTGGAAAGCCAATTGGCCAAAGTTTAAATACCTTTCTCACTATTCTGGACACTTCCCTCAGGGCAACATTGACATGGTCCTGGAGAACTTCCATGATCATGTCAACCAGGCGTCAAATTCTTCCATGTCCCTCTCCAAAACTGCTTCCCACAAGACCCATCTCCCTTTTTGGTCTGAGGAATGCAGCAAAGTGGTGACAGAGTGTATGCCAGCTTGTCAATGCTACCATCAAAACCCTACTGCCATCACTAAGTATGCTCATAGCCGAGCCAAGGCAGTACGACAGTGTACCTTCCGCCATGCTCGCTAAATTTTCTTTAAAGGGTACATCAACTCTATCAACCACCAAACTCCACCAGACAGTCTGGAAAAGGGTGAAAAAGCTCATGGGCAGAGCAAGTGGTTTCTCTGCCCCCAATATAGATGAAGCAGGCGAGCTCTTGGGAGACTTGGCCAGAATTTCAAATGTCCTGGCAAAGACATTTGCTGACATTTCCAGCCCTAACAATTATTCCTTAGAATTTCAACATGTCAGGAAAATACAAGAGCAGTGCCTCTTGAACTTCATGGACCCCTGTAAGGATAATAAACCATACAATAAGCTCTTTTTCCATTCATGAACTTCGAAGTGCTCTTAAAAGATGTGGATCCACTGCACCTGATCCTGATGGTATCTCTTATGATATGATTAGGAATATGCATTCAACACTCATTTCACATCTCGATATATTTAACTATATCTGGATTAAGGGCTGTTTTCCTTCCAATTGGAGGGAAGCAATCATACTTCCCCTTCGTAAACCAGGAAAGGAAGGGACACTTCCGACCCACTATCGCCTAATCGCCCAATTGCCCATACTTGTTCCCCATGAAAGCTTTTTGAGAGGATGGTGAATGCCAGGTTGGTATGGTTTCTGGAGAAACGCAACCTTATTTCTCCCTCACAGTTGGGTTTTAGAAAGAAACAATGCACCACAGACCTGCTGGTCAGGATGGAGGATTACATTCGACAAACTTTCTCAAAGAGACAACACTCCATTGCTGTCTTTTTTGATATAGAAAAAGCATATATCACCTGGAGGTATGGTATCCTGAAGCAACTATATGACTGGGGTATCAAAGACCATCTTCCTAGGTTCATACAGCAATTTCTTGCTGGCTGCACATTCTGTGTTACGGTAGGAATTGTCATATCACAGCCTGTTTATCTGATAGAGGGCATGCCACAGGGAAGCGTTTTGAGCGTCACCTGCTTCTCAGTGGCTATCAACAGCATTATTACTGATCTTCCTGCAGAGGTAATGACAACTCTTTATGTGGATGACTTAGCAACTCTATCAGCATCGCCTTGGCTGCCATTTGTCATCCGTAAATTGCAACTGGCCATTAACATCATTGCCAAGAATGCTACTGCAAAAGGCTTCCAACTGTCACCCTCAAAAACAAAGGCAGTTAATCTCTACAATTTTAGGCAAGTTGACTGGCAACAGCCAACCTTATCTTTGTATGGCTCCCCCATCTCATTTGAGCCTCATTGTAAATTTCTTGGGGTTATCTTTGACTCAAATCTCTCCTGGGTCCCCCATATAACTGCCTTGAAAAAAATCCTGCTTGAAGAGAATGGATATCTTAAAACTTCCATCATGTATTTCATGGGGAAGTGAACCCCGTACCCTGTGACTTTTGTATACAACCTTGATCCAGTCTAAGCTGGATTATGGATTATGGGTCACAGGTGTACTCTTCAGCTTCATCCTCAAAACTAGATAAGCTCAATTCTTTCTAGGAACCAGGGAGTGTGTCTAGCTTTGGGAGCATTCAAGTCCTCCCCAGTATGGAGTTGCCATGCAGAGAGTGGGGTCCTTCCACTATCCTTTCAGCCCCTTAATTTTAACCTGCAGTACCTTTTCAGGCTGCAACAACTCCCCCACTCACCTGTATATGAGTGCATCTATAATATTCACTTGGTGGCTGCATATGACAGGTTTCCTTCACTGACTCACCCCTTTGCCCTGCATATGACTGGAGATACAGGTCAACTGATGGAATTATCAGTTATTCCATATCAGATCCCTAAAATAACCCCAAGGCTATTGCCACCCGTTGTAGCGGGCCAAAAATCTATACTCTAATCCCAATCGTTCCAACCCGCTTCCTACACTAATTCAGATGTGAGAAATCAAAGGAGAATGAAACGGATTGTATGTACAGTCATTTATTTAGAAGAAAAATATGGGGTAAATATTTATAAGAGATCTCTTACTTATTTTCACAACAAAAAAAATGGGCTTGATCAATTTGCAATTTCAATATCCAATCACAGGCCTATAACCCAACCAAGAGACAAGATACAAAAAAAAGATAAATGCGCAAACAAAACCGGTAAATGCATAATAGAAAAGGCCTCATGTGGTACCCAAAGCTGGGGGGGGGGGGGAGGGGGGAAGTCCAGCTGGCTGCCACTCGACTATTTATAACTTTCAGAGGACTAACAAGGTTCGCGCCTCTGAGATGTCTTACAGAAAATGAAAGCTGGTGCCTCCAAGCTCGATACAATATATAGTGATCTGGTTGCACCTTCAAGGCTACAAAAAACAGCTCTTCTGTCCCAACAGGACACACAACTTCTGGTTTGTCTCAAGCCCTACTGTCTCTGCCACTCTTTACAAATTTGGCAGGTAATATTATCTATAATTTACTAGAGTGGTCTTTTGGCAAGGTGCTTGCAGACGAACCAAAGACCAAGTTCTTGCCTTTGGTTCTACAAAGCCTTTTTTATGAACACACACTGCCACAAATCAAGCACTTTTATCTACACAGATGAATCTAAATCCTCTTATGGAGTAGGAGCTTCTGCTATCTTCCCCTCCCGTCATTTGTCTGTGTGCCTGCCCAATACAGCCTCTATCTTCACGGCTGAGCTTGTAGCGATACTGGCTCCACTGTATACCATCGCTTCTTCATCACTGAGATCTTATACAATATTCTCTGATTCCCTCGGCTCTTGGGAGGATTAGTCATTTTATTTCCAGATCACCCGCTGGTTTCAAAGATACAACATTGGCTTTTTTTTATTTATCCTCATTCCACGAAGTTTTATTCTGTTGGTACTTAGCCACATAAGTATAAAAGGAAATGAGAGAGGAGATGCTGTTGCCAAGGCAACTGCATCTCTAGGAACCTCCACCCCTGCTCCTCTTCCTATCTGTGATGTCGTGCCATACATATGTTGGTACATGGTTGGCCAGTGGCAGAGGACTTGGGATGAACTTCCCCCAACTAAACTGCATGCCATCAAACAGTCAGTCTGCCCCTGACCATGCACTACTAGGACCTGTACTCAGGATGTTATTCTATGCCATCTGAGAATTGGGCATTGTCGTATGACATATGACTTTCTGATGAAGGGCCTTCTTCAGCAGCCTCCAATGTGCACTCACTGTGGAGTACCAATGTCTTTACTCCACCTATTTGCTGAATGCCTATGATTCCATACTCTGAGGCAAAGGCTTTTTCCTTTTACTTGCCAAGGGATGGGTCCTCAGCAGGTTCCGAGGAGCATCCTTTCCGGAAATGAGTGCACCTTTAACATGAACCGAGTGTTTAAATTATTATCAGAGACAAATCTCTTAAAAGAAATTTAATGTTTTATCATTTTTAGAACCAGATAGACGTGTCGTGTCTTAGGATTTTACTTTGATTTTACAGCATTCTAGAGGCATTTATTTTTCTATGTTTTACTCCCTCTTCCTTTTTTTTATATATATCTTTTAGATTGTTAAACATAGTCTATGTTTTTAACGAACATTTGAAATTTTAATAAATCCTCCCTTTCTGAAAATGGCTGCGAGCTTGCCCACTTGGATTTACGAAGCACCCGTCTGTTTTGTACCATTCATTCATTCTGCATCTTCTCTTCCAACAAGGATCAGCCCCTGGGCCTCTCTGGCTTGCCAGAAATTCTAATTCTAATGTTTGTGTAATTTTCATTATCCATTTGTAGGAGCTCATCCATGATTGAAAACTGTCCTAAAATTGAGAGTAAAAAGAATGACTTAAAAGTAAAAAACAAACAATAGGAAAGTACTGGCACATTTGTGAAACACATACTAGATTTTAAATAAGAAAAGGAAAAACACTGAAAAGTTCTTAAATTAATACTATATTAAAATAATTTGATATTTATGTACACAAATTATTTTTTTTTACAAAATTCAGACAACTACTTTGAAGTAAACCTGTAATGAAACTAAACACTGCACCAATTTCATATCCTCTGCTAATACCTTTAACTCCTTTACCTTAATTTTGCACAGAATATCATAAAACATCCAGACTTTGACCTTGTCTAGAAATTTTGCCTTATGCAGGTTGTGTATATATTTGTATTATATTTCATATATTCTACTTTAGATATGAATCCATTTTTGTCACTGTATTTATTCTTATTCCTGATAATTATGGAAGAAGGTTGAAGTATATCTAGGACAAAAGCTAACTGAAACCCTGCCACACTTTGAATAAGGCATCATGCCTAGCCTGTGAATAATGAAAAAAAAAACAAAACAAAACTGAAATGCAATCAAGCAACTTTCTTGTATGAGTAGCCCTGGATCTACCTGTGTATAAGGGAAACATGCAAGATAGCTCTGTTCATTGCATTTGCCTCATCTCCTGTAAATGTTTTATTTAATAAAAATGAAAAGCTGTCATTCATATATTTATTTAAGCTTCTGAAAGTCTGCTGCATATAATTATCTCAAAAAGTATATTCTTTCTAGCTATGTGCGAACTTATTTTTTTTTGCATATGGCATACAGTTTTTATATATTCTTTTATTAATCTCTGGGCACAAGGATTTTCTTGTAATTTAAAATATTTTCTAAAGACGAGAGGAAAGGTATCTTGACAATATAGCAGCTTTAGTAAATAGATAAACTGATTTCTCAATTTTATGTAGTTGGGAGTTTTTATAGGTGCTGAGAAAGATGGTGTCTTATCATGATTTTGAGTTTACTGTTTTTCTTTACTGTTATTTATTATTTTTGCAAGCATCTGTAATTCTCCAATTTTCATTCTTCCTTTTCAGTGTTCTTGGTTTTTAAGTTTCTTTTATCTCTGTACTAGATAAAGGGATATGCCTTTGAAGGTAAGAAGAAATATTTAAGTTTTGTAAAGTTTTCTCTTTCCTCAAAGTCTTCAGAAATCTGGTTGCCTTGACTAATGGTGATAGCTTCCTTATCTTGGGCTCATATTTAGATATATTTCTATAATTTCTACTTAGTCTTTTGAGTTTAATTTTTTGTCTTGTCTATGTCACTGGTTGTGGTTTATGTCTTCATGTATCTTTTCCTTAATTTTCTCTTGAGACATTCCATCTAAGATATCTAAGTAATGGACCCCAGCTAAAGACTCAGTTATAAGTTATATTGTGAATCTTCTTCCTATGCACTTAAAGCAGTAGGAATTCATACATGCTTATAAATCTATTGCCCATCTCTTCAACTACATGTTTAATACTTCAGGCTCATTTAGGGTCATATTAGTACTTTCTTCAGATTGGTACCATATCTGCATCATACATTTATTGTACCCCTTGGGTAGAGGGGATGGGGGAGAGGGTAAATATGATTTTCATCTGCTGTTGCCTGACTTGGGATGCTTTTTATCCTTGAATAGATACCTTCTCAAATGGCCCTGCAAGCCAACTAGTTTTTTTATGGGGGGGGGGTGAGAGGGGGTGCTCTTTGTATAAACTTACTCCTCTATTTTTATATACTCCACTTCATTATTATACATTGAAGCAGTTTACTTCTCTATTCTCTGTCTACCTTCACCTTTTTGTACTTGTTTTATTTATTCAGCTTTTCTTTTATCTTTCCTTCCCCAGCTTAAGTTTTCCTAGATGGTACAATGTAAACACTTATCTTTGGAACTTCTTCCTTTGTACCTCAACTTTGCAGAATTAATTAAGATCTTTTTAGCACTCCTTTGATATCTATTATTTTTTCTTTTAAAAATATTTTTTTAAAACAAGCATATGTTAATACTGCAGATTTCTCTTCTTTTTCTTTTAAGAATCAATTGTATTTTAAATAAAACAAAATTGTATTACCATATAGTCATGGTAGACTCTTATAAAGAAAATATATATAGCATTTTCATTATATCATGAGGTGGGAAATCAGGCAAAATATTTTTGACATCCTTGATTTTTGTGCAAACTTAAATAAGATGCACCAGTCTATAAATGAATCATCACCTCTTTTTGTTAAAAAAAATCTAAAAAGACTTGTCTGGATTCTTGTTTAGTAAGAAGCATTTTTAGCTGAAACGTCAGTAAATTATAGTCGGTCTAGGATTTTATACAAAAGTTCTTGCCAATAAATAATATAGATTTAAGAAAATAAACTTCAGTGGTAGAAAGTAGCTCAAAGTAATACAATACCAAACCTGCACTGACCATTATACAGCTCCCCCCAAAAATATTGGACCATTTTTAAGAAGCAATATCTCAATAACCATTGCAGCTAGGGACATGAAGTAAACAAATCTAATGAAAGATGAATCCTTTATCTATAAATAATTATTCTTTGTAAAAATCATTGTAAATTCATTTAATGAGTCAATTAGCTTTTAAAAAAATAATGTAAAAAATGTTTTTATTTTCTAACTCGCAACCTTTAAAAAAGTTCAAAATTTTAAACTAAATTTAAATTTTAATGAATGGTTCACTATGCCTTCCTTCTATGGTCAACCGCAGCCTGTAATTTTGATTTCTATTTTGAAATTGATCCCCAAATTTGGTTCGTTCCGCTTCCTATCAGGTTGATCAAAGAATTAAAAAAACATGTTTGTACATTATTTTTTTAAAGGCTAATTGACTCATTAAATGACTTTACGATGATTTTTACAAAGAATAATTATTTAGAGAGAAATGATTCATCTTTCATTTGCTTTATTTCATGTCCCGAGTTGCAATGGTTATTGAGATATTGCTTCTTAAAAATGGTCAATTTTTTGGAAGGGGCACCCTGTATATTAAATAACCAAATTTCCTTAAATAGACCTAAGTAAGTGAATATGATTTGCATTTATTCACCAATCAAAACTGCCTCAATCCTCTATATCCCTACCTCCCAGTCAACCTCCATCTCTCACCAGCAGGGTTCATAGAAAATGGCGGCCTTCACACAGTAAATGTTTTTAATTTTGAACTGGGGGCTGCCTGCATCACTTTTGTTACTGCCTAACCAAAGTTATGATTAAGAATATTTTTGGCCAGGGTACTTTTCTGAGGTGATACAAATTTTGCACAACTTTTTGCTGTTTGTCAATTTCATGTTACCTGACCCCTATGAACAGTGATGGATGACCTTTTCTTCCATACAAACTTTGGGCATGATATGACCTTGTTGCTATTTTGCTTTGAATTCAAGGAAAGAAAAAATTATACCATGTCTTGTTACTGCTATTCTGTAAAAAAAAGAGGTAAAAATGTCCACTACATCTTTACAATCACTCTAATTAAATAATCTTTAAATGATAAAAATTAATTAATGCTGCTATAGCAATACAACATTTACACTAAAGTGCCAAAAATCCTGAGAGGGGTTATGAGTATCATGTAGCCCTGGAAAGTGCAGCAACTCGACGTTGCATCAATTCCACAAGTGGATGGAAAACTTATGTTGAGATGTTGACCCATTACATCTTGATAGCTATCCACAGTTCTCCGATATTTTTTGGTGTAAATACCCCATAAGGGGCGCGGCGATTTGCCATCCTGCCGCTGTGCTGACGGGATCCAGCGCTCCGTCTGCCCCCAGCTTAGCCTCTCTTCCTTCCTTCAGATAGCCTGTATTTCTCCCCTAATTCGTCGCTTTTCAAACAATCTTTCCCACAGCTTTCTCTGGCCAGCCTCTAATTTCACAGGGTAGATGCTGACCTTCTTCTCAGCCAACCGTCCCGGATCGGGGCTGAGGGTGGAGGGGACAATGTTCCCTAACCCCTTATCTCCGGTTCGGGATGTTTTTTTTTTTAACAACCTGCTTCATCCCCACCCATACCTTCCTCACATCCCTTTTCCTCTCCTCTTCACAATCTATCTTTTTTACGCTGTGTCCAAGGTGGGGCCGCCATGCCGATTGAATGCCAGGCCACCAGGCAGGAGGGGTGGTCCCAAAATGGTGGCGCCTGGCTCTGCTGGGCCTGTAAGCACCTCTTGCAGTGCGGGCTACTGCGAGAGGTGATGCGCGATTGCGTCCCATGATACAAATAGGGTCACCATGCCCAATGATGAAAATAAAAAAAAAAACCCAACCCCCAACTTTCCCTGTATCATCAATGGAGCCACCCTCGGGCAGCTCCAAAGAAAAAATTGGAGGTCCCCCTCCCTGTGTTTGCGCAGAGGACCCTCCATATCTCTCTAACCGGAGAGGAGGCTTACTCCTCTCCTTCGCCTACGAGTGTAGGAAACTCGCCCTCACCCATTTCTCTGGAGGTGCTTTTGGGCACCTCCCTTTTTCCAGCGGCAGTCCCCTCTGTTCTTTCCAAGGGGACTGCAAGAAAGCCAGCAGACAGCCCTTAGCCAGCCGCTCCACATCGAAGCGGCTCGGTAGAGCAAACCCCCTTAGGGGGGAAAGGGAAGCCAGGCCCCTTCAGTCGCTTCCCTCAAAAGACCTGCTGGCAAGAATATTGAACCTTGCCAGGGTCAAGGCCTGTGCCTCCCCACACAAGACTAGTGACGATACTGCCAACGGGACACGCTATGTCTTGGGGGGGGGGGCAACTGGAACCCACCCCCCCACCCCCTGAGGTAGACATGGTCCTTGATGCAACCCAGCCTCAGATGGTAGGGCCTTCCATGGGGGGGAATGCGGGCTCGGTGCCAAGCACCGAACCCGAATCCGCCTCTATGTAAGGTCCTCCTCAAACTGCTAGGGTTTCCCGAGGCAGTATAAGGAAGGGAGGGATCTCCTCCGACCGGTGCCCCTACAACTACCAGAACCATCTCCATTTCGGAGAAGGACATGGCTGAGGCTGGTCCATCTGGTCTGGGGGTTCATTCCCTGCCCTCCTCTCCAAAAAAGAAAAAGAAAAAGACTAAAAAGACAAAGAAGACTCGGGGCTCCTCTCTCCATCCACGGGGGCTACAGGGACAGATGGGTCTGCTGCCACTTTGGCAAGTGACCAAGCCAAGATCTGCACATCCGGCCTCTCTGCACCCCCGGTTGCGGAACCCCTGACTAAGACCAAAAGTGAACAGGGCAGAGCCTCGATGACATCGGGGCCCCTCATTCAGAGGTTACTTGGCGTTTTCAAGCCTGCTGGCTTCAAACGCTTCCTTGTTATTCGATCCACTGATGGCACCATGTTGGCCAAGGGCAACATGATCCATCAGAGGAGAGGATTAGTAATTGCATTTAGTAGAGAGACAAAGGTGCCCCTTTCCTTGGACGGGAGCCTTCTGGCGAATGCGGCAAATCCCGCCGAGGCGGCCAAGATAAGTGCTCTTCGGACACTTCATGGCACCCCGGTGAGTATGACGCCGCACTTTACCATGAACTTTGTGAAAGGAGTAGTTTATGCGAGGGAACTCGTTGACTACTCCATTGAGGACATCACCTTAGAGCTGGCCGATCATGGGGCGGTCAAGGTCGAACTTGTGATGAGAAAACAGGGAGGGCCTCAAGACCCACCCCTACACTCTTCGTCACATTCAAACTGTGACAAGCTCCCTGAGTCGGTGCATGCCGGTTGGTACCGCTACCGCGTGAAGGCATTCGTGCCACTGCCGCGGCGGTGCTATTACTGTCACCGCTTAGGCCATACGAATCGTTCTTGTAGACATGCAAAGTCAAGGTCACCCGAAGTCTGTGTAAATTGCTCCAAGGCCGCACACGATAAGTCTAAATCGTGTGTGGCCAAGTGTGTCAATTGCAGAGAGCTGCACCCTGCTTCTTCAAAGCAATGTGGTGTATATCTCCTTGAGAAAGAAATCCTGGCCGTTCAGGTCCAGGATCGACTCTCATTCCGCGAGGCTAAGGACTTGGTCCTGGCGCGCCCGGCTCTGCCTGGGACTTCATTTGCCTACATAGTTAGAAAGGCACCCTCTGCTCCTGGCCCATCTAGGCCAACGAGCACAGTTGTTTCCACGGCCATTCGGAGCCCTTCTGCGGGCTCTACTCAACCCGGGCGCTCCCCTGGTAAAGCTGGCAGCAAAAAGGTTTCAGACCCAGCCCGGCTAAAACCAGGGCTCCCCCCTCTTCCCCCAGCGTGACCGTTTCCCGTTAGACTCACAAGGGACAACACTCCTGAAGTTGGTCGCCAGGCCATCTTCCAATGTTCCTAAAGCTGTACCCCGAAAGGAGGACGGACCGCAACAAAGGAGCTTCGGCTCCTTCGCCCACGCCTAGAGGTGGAGCGAGTGGCTCGGAGACGGTGGTTCCTCGAAAAGAGGGCCGCCCGCCTCCGAAGCCGCAACCCCCGCCTAAGGTTTCGAGGCGGAGGGAAGAAAAGACTCGCATGGCGAGCCCAACCTCCCCCAATAAGTCCTCGAAGGCGACAGCGCCTTCAGCGCTTTGTCCGGCCAACAGCGCCCGGGGTTCTGCCTCCGGGAAGCGTACGGCCATTCCCGTGAGGGTCTTTTGTTCCAGGATGGCCCCCGCGTCTCCTCCGAGCTAGGCCTGGAGGGCATATTCCTTCAATGGAATTGACGTGGACTCCGGGCCAACTGGAAAGAGCTGCGGAGGCTCGTCTCGTCCCGTTCCCCGTTAGCTATCTTTTTGTAGGAGACCATCTTAGGTGCGTGTCCCCTGACCCCACCACCACGGGATGGCCGGGCTTGGGGATGCGCGGTTTACACCCGGCATGATGCCTCCATTCTATCTTTCTCTTTAGATACCTCTTTTCAGGCAGTGGCTTTGCAGCTGCACCTGGATAGGAGGTATACTATCATTTCTGCGAACATTCCACCGTCAGCTGACTTCGACGCCGGGGACTTCCGCCGCGTAGTGGCACTGTTCCCGAGGCCCTTTCTCTTGCTTGGAGATCTGAATGGCAGGCATCCTCTCTGGGGAGATTACTCAATAAATCCCAGGGGACAAGTCCTTGCCGATCTGATCGAAGAGCTTGAGATGGATGTCCTAAACGTGGATGAGTTTACGCATCACTGTCCGAGAACTGCTTCATTTTCTTGCCTTGATCTATCTTTGTGCTCTTCGGATGCACAGCCTGATTTTGATTGTGGGGTAGTTGATGACCTCCATGGTAGTGATCACTTTCCTATTCAAATATCCACTTCAGGGCAGCTGCCGCCTGAGAGCCCACCTCGGTGGTGCTTGGCGCGGGCGCGGTGGCCTGCATTTCAGGAAATGACTGAGTTCTCTATCCCAGTCCAGGAGTTTAGGTCGGTAGATGAGGCCGTTGAGTTCTTCTCCGGCAGCCTCAGTGCCGCGGGCCTGACTACTATTCCTAGGACGATTTCACTGTCGCTGAATTTTGTCGAGCTAAGGCTAGGTTCCGGTATATTTTGAAGCACGCCCGCCGCTCTTCTTGGTGGGCATACGTGACTTCACTTAACGGGAAGACCCCTTTAGTAGAGGTGTAGAAGCGAGTCAAAAGGATTCGGGGCAAGTTCTTACAGGACCCCCCTCCCGTTCTCCAGGAGAATGGGGCCGCAATCTCGGACCCCGCCTCCGTGGCGGAATTGTCAGCGACCGCTTTTTCCGCATTCTCTATCTGGGATGCTGCTCCGCCAGCATTCAATGCACGTCGTGATGTCGCGAAAAGCCGCCTGCTGGACTTTACCTCCAGAGGCGGAGAACCCTTCAGGTTTACTGTGAGTTAGTTGCGCTCCGATCTTGCTTCGTACGCGGACACCGCCCATGGTCCGGACGATGTCCCGTACGCCATGCTTCGACACCTGGGTGAGCGAGGCATGGCATTTCTGTTAGATTTGTTCAACAGGATCTGGGTGGAGGGTCTTCTCCCAGATTCCTGGCGAATCGCTACTGTGCTTGCCTTTCGCAAGCCGGGGAGAGATCACTCTACTTCGACCGGTTTCCACCCAATCTCTCTAACCTCTTGCGTGTGCGAGTTGATGGAGAAATTGGTAAATGTTAGACTAGCTTTTTTCCTGGACAGCGGAGGCCATCTGTCTTCTGCACAGTGCGGCTTCTGCAAGTTCCACTCCACGTCGGATGCTCTGCTCCGACTGGAAAATGCCGTCTGCGAGGCTTTCCTTCGTGGACAGCACTACGCCACGGTGTTTTTCGATCTGGAGAAGGCCTATGATACCGCATGGCGATACGGTATCATGGAGACTCCACACGATGGGGGCGAGGGGACGCCTACCAATGTTTTTATCTGAATTTTTGCGAGATCGTCGATTCTGCGTACGGGTGGGGGGAGCTCTCTTTGGACCAAAGGAGCAGGAAGAGGGTGTCCCGCAGGGAAGTGTCCTCAGTGTCACACTCTTTGCCCTGAGCATCAACGGCATCACCTCAGTGCTGCCAGAAGATGTTCTCGCTACGCTCTACGTGGACGACCTTTCGATCTCTTTTAGCGCCGCCCAGATGCCAACTCTGGAGCGTCGACTCCAACAGGCATTGAACCACGTCTCTCGCTATGCCGAAGCGCACAGGTTTCAGTTTTCTTTGGCCAAGACTAAGGTGGTGCACTTCTGCCGCTATCCACGGCTCCATCCTGACCCAGATTTGTTTCTTAATGTGGTGCGCCTGGATGTGGTGGAATTGCACCGTTTCCTTGGTCTTGTATTCGACCCACGCCTCACCTGGGAGGCTCATATTCGCAGCCTTAGGGTCTCTTGTACCCGCGCCATGGATATTCTCCGTTCCGTGACGTTCAGCCCTTGGGGTGCTGATATGGCTACTGCCAAACTTTTTTATCGATCCTTTGTTCGTTCGAAGCTCGACTACGGATGCGAGTTTTATGCATCCGCAGCCGAGCGTTTATTGCGGAAGGTGGATTCGATCCACCACACCGTCCTTCGCCTTTCGACCGGTGCTTCCGCACTTCCCCCATTGAGAGCGTGTTGGTCGATGCTGGGGAGATGCCACTCGCTCTGCGCCGCGTGCAGTGCATCACTCGTCTGTACGCGCGAGCCTGGCACCTCCCTCATTCGGCAACAGCTCTCACTGCATCCGCAGCTGATCTCGACGGTGTCTATGCCGCCGAGCGCCGCCAGTTATACCCTAAGCCCTTTGGGTTTAGGGCTAGGAAACTCCTTCTAGAGCTAGGTATAGCTCTCGGGCCGGTGGCGCCCTCGTTCTGCCCAGGACGCTACCCTGGAGGGTACCACATTTGGCTATTTGTTGCCACCCTTCTGATCCCAAAGCTTGTACAGCGCCGGGAGTATTGCATTTCGTTCAACCTTTTTGGCACACACCTTGTGTCACGCTGGAACCGCCACTGTATACGGATGACTCCAAGTCTGAAGAGGGGGTCGGCTTCCACGCCGTATCCCCTCTGTTTGAAGTCGGCGGGGCTCTACCAGGCGCTGCGTCTGTCTTCACGGCCGAGCTAGTGGCAATACACCACTCAGTACGTGAGATTACGTGACGTGTCCTGTTCAGAAACCGGATTGTGATCTACAGCGACTCACAAAGTGCCCTGAGTGCTCTCAGGGCATTGGAATCTCTGTATCCCCTGGTTCGCGATATCTGTGACGCCACGGTTGTTGCGAGCCGGGTGGATGTCGAGATTACCCTCTGCTGGGTTCCTGGACATGTAAGAATTGCTTGGAATGAGGGCGCCAAAGTGTCCGCCTGGACTCTGCGACCGCACCAGCGTTTCGCTCTTCCTCACACTGACTACCTGGCAGGAATACGGGCAGCTCTTCGGACTGCTTGGCAAAGAAGATGGGAGACGGTTGAAGGGAACTTAAAATTGCGTGCAATTGGGACATTCTTGTCGAATGTCCCAGTCTGGGTGATCTTGGCATACGTTACCTTTCCCGGTACCGGGATGGGTGGGGTTCGCTACCACCTGTCCTTTGTACTTGGGACGAGTGCGTGCACATTGACTAGTGGACTTGTTGACTTTTTGGGGTAGGCCGGCTTTCTCCCTATTATTTAAGCCGTTTTTTTTTGTTTTTTTACCTCTTATAGGTCGCAGGCTCCTGCGCTGGGGGGACCTCCACCCGACGCAGGAGCTTGCTTACTGCTCACTTCCCTTTTCCTTTTTTTGGAGTGGGTGGGTTGTTTTTTATCCTAATTCTATCTTAAAGTAGCCTATTTATTGGCCAGTTTTTTTATACGGCGACTAATGCCCACGTAGGCGGTCACCAGATGAGCTTTTTAATAAAAAAAAAAAATGTGTAAATAGACCTGCCACCACATTCCATAAATGCTCAGTTGAGTTCATGTTGGGTGAATATAGTAACCACACCATTCATTGGAGCTGTATAGAATGCCCCTTTAATCAATTTTTTGCAACCTGGGCCCAAGGCCGTGTTGCATTATCATGCTGGAATATCCCATTGTGGTTCAGGTGCATGAAGTCTGTGAATGGATGAAAATGGTCTCCTAGCAGTGTATTGTAGCAGCCACCATTTAATGATGTGTTTAGGTGAACCAACATCTCAACCCATGCTCCCTGAACACACACTATACCAGTATGAAACTACCACTAGCCTGCATGCTGTCTTGTTGACAACTTGGGTCCATGGCTTCATGTAGTTTGTCCTGCACCCAAACTCTATCATTAGTTCAAACCTGCAACTATGACTCATTGAACCATGCCACATGTTTGTCCTCCAGGGCTGAATTAGCAACATCACAAGCCCAGGTGCAGTGCCGTGTCTAGTGCTACTCTGGTGGGTCTTCTGCTCCTCTATCCCATGGAAGGTAAAGAATGCTGCACTGACCCAATGGATATGTTTGGTAGCTCCTGCATTGTTTGCAGATGCATATTGAGCCAGGTTGCTTCTCTGTTACCATTGATAATTCTATCCAAATGCTACTGGTTACACTCATTAAGCACCCATGGGTGACCACTCTGGTATCCATGTTGGGTGGTATGCTCTCCATGAGGTATTATTACTACATGCATGACTAGTTTGAGGGATGTTGAATGTCTGCACAGTTTTGCGAATGTAACGTCTAATCAATCCGGCTTCCACTATCATGCCCTATTTAAACTGATAATTCATATCACTTTTCCATAAGCAGCCTACTTGGTGTTCATACTGTCCTATGGGATATCAAATAACAACTGATACAGGTCTGGAAATTTCCTTGGTATTATGGTACATTAGCACTGCTCACCATTACCTTTATATACTGCTTTTCCATGAATTTTGGCACTTAAGTATATTTTATGTAATATTTTAAAACTTTTTTTAATGGATGTGTAGTTTATTTTAGTGATATAGAAATCACATCAAAATGTAGCTAATTTTTCTGAAATCCCAGGAAACTCCCTGTAAGACATGTTTGTAATTAGAATATGACCATATGACAATGCAAGACCAGATTAAATCATTTCCTTCTGTATCCAAAATTTATTACAATTTAACAGTACAGTCAACACAACCTTGACTGGTTGGCCTCTACAATCATCTATGTAACTTTGGAAACAAAACATTTGATAAAACAATATTAATATCAATTTATTTACAATAGTTCCATTGAAACCTTGCCTTGAGAGTGGCAACACTGAATGTTGGGACCTTGACAGGTCAAGGAAGAGAAGTGGTAGAGCTGATAGAGAGGAGGAAAGTGAGCATACTGTGTGTACAAGAGACCAGGTAGAGAGACAATAAGGCCAGGATGTTGGGAGAGGCATACAAACTACTACAGCAGTGCAACAGCAGAGGGAAGGAATGGAGTTGAGGTGGTGGTGTCGAATGATATGAAGGAACATGGGATTGAATTAAAGAGAGGAGGAGACTGGTTGATAATGGTAAGGTTAGATTGTGGGGAAGGAATCTTAAATATGGTCAGTGCATATGCACCACAGACAGGATCAACACAAGAAGAGAAGGATGAGTTCTGGAGGAAGCTAGAAAATGAAATGGGCAGCATAGCTGCAGAAGAGAGAGTAGTACTTGGAACAGACCTGAATAGACATGTGGGGGTGGATAACGAGTGATGTGAAAGGATACATAGAGGCCATGGCTTGGGAAACATGAATGCAGATGGAGAGAGGATACTGGACTTGGCAGTCTCCTTCGATATGGCCATTGCAAACACTTTCTTTTGCAAGAAGCAAGAGCATGGAATAACATACAAGAGTGGAGGCCATACTACCCAGATAGATTATACCATGTATCGAAGATCAAATCTGGTAGAGATTAAAGACTGTAAAGTAATACCAGGGGACCATGTTGCACCACAACACTGGCTGCTTCTGATGGATGTGTGGTTGAAAAGACCTAGAAAAGGAAAAAGGAGCTATGGGAAAAAGATACAATGGACAGTGCTGAAAGATGAAACAAAGAAACAAGAGTTCAAGACCAAGGTCTTAATCAGAGTGAACACTGACGTAGTCCTAGGAGAAACATCTGGGAAGCCACACACACCCAGAGAAGAATGGTGGTGGAAGGAAAATGTAAGGAGAGCCCTGGTAAGGAAAATGGAAACAAAAAAGCAGTGGGAGCATAGCAGATCTTGGAAGGATAAAATGGAGTATAAAAGGGCAAAAAAAGATTGCACGTAAAGCTGTAGCAGTAGCGAATGCAGAAGCTAGTCATGAATTGTATAAAGAGCTGGAAACAACTGAGAGGGAAAAAAGGATAGATATACAAGATAGCAAGAAATAGGAGCAAGGTAACACAAGATGTAAACCATGTGAAGCAGATAAAGGATGCATCCGGTATTATATTAAGGGAAGAAGGAAAGATACAAGAGAGATGTAAGGAATATTTTGATGGTCTGCTGAATGAGGAGAACCCACAGGCTTACCATGATGAGGGAACTCCATATCCAGGACTAACAAGAGGTATAGAGAGAGAAGTCGTGAGAGCTCCTAAGAGAATGAAAAGCAGCAAAGCAGCTGGACCAGATGAGATCCCGATGGAGGCGTGGAGGGCCCTGGTGGAGTGGACTTGTTGTGGAGGCTGATGTGCATGATAGAGGAGCAGGAAGAGACTCAACGAATGGAAGGAGAATCTGTTGGTACCCATCTTCAAAGGGAAGGGGGATGTACAAGATGGCAAAAATTATTGTGGGATTAAACTACTATCTCACACAATGAAAGTCTGGGAGAGGATTTTGGATGAAAGATTATGACTTGAGGTGGATGTGTCCAACAGTCAATTTGGCTTCATGCCTGGAAGAGGAACAACAAGCCCAGTGTTTATGTTGAGGCAAATGGGGAAAAGTACAGGGAGAAACAGAAGGAATTACATATGGTTTTTATAGATCTGGAGAAAGCGTATGATAGAATACCTAGACAAGAACTATGGAGATGCTTCAGAGGAAGAAAAGCGCCAGAAAAATATGTAAGATTGGTGAAGGAAATGTACAGAAGTGTCAAAACACGGATAAGGAGTGGAGCAGGCTTAACAGACAGTTTTTGAGTTGAGGTGGGGCTGCATCAGGGCTTCCTCTTTAGCATTGTCTTTGATGTGTTGACTGAGTGGGGATACCCTGGGGCATGATGTATGCAAATGATGTGGTTTTAACCACTGAGTCTAAAGAAGAGGTAGAGCAAAGGCTGAAGGAGTGGAAATTAGTACTGGAAAACAGGGATGAAGATATAAGTAGAACAAAGACAGAATATATGAAGTGTAAAGAAGAGGAGGAGGACAGAGGTAAAAGCATTAGGTTAGATGGTATGGAAATAAAGAGAGCAGGTGCCTTCAAGTGTTTGGGATCTATCATATTAGTAGATGGAAATGAAGATAAGGAAGTAACCAGAAGGATCCAAGCGGGATGGAAGAGTTGGAGGGATGTATCATGGGTTCTGTGTGACAGGAAAATGCCAGTGAAATTAAAGGGAAAAGTATACAAAACTGTTGTAAGACCATCTATAACGTATGGAGCAGAGGCATTACCTGTAAAGAAGAGTCATGAGAAGAGGATGGAAGTAGCAGAAATGAGGATGCTGCGATGGATGTGTGGCATGATGAGGGAGGACAGAATCACAAATACAAGGATCAGAGGAAGCAAGACTTAGATAGTATGGACACATAATGAGGAGGAAGGGAGAGAGTGATGAGAGAATAGCTTTGCTTTGAAGATGGAAATACAGGGAAGGAGGAGGAGAGGAAGACCCAAGATTAGATGGAGACACTGCATACAAGCTGACATGAGGGAGAAGGGACTGATGACCAACATGGCAGGAGACAGAAACAGATGGAAGTGGCTCATAAAAAAACAGCGACCCCATATAAAGACGGGCTAATAAGCTAATGATGAAGAAGAAGAAGAAGAAGAAGTTCCATTGAAACTTTGAATATCCAAGTTTGTGTACCACATGTTTTGTAAGATTGCAGCCTTGAAGCCTTTGCCTGAAGATTTTAAAGTATCCAGCAGGCTTAACCTGCTGGAAACACTGTGTCCAATTTTGGTGGTGGTTAAGATCCTGCCATTGAAAAAAACAAATGTATGACCACTTTTCTCTAGTTCTCCCTTCCCACATGAGCATCTGAACCTGACTCCTTAAAATTTCTCAATCATATTGTGGCGGAACAATGTACCTCCCACACTTTCACTAGAGTTGGGGACTCGAACTGTTGGGTAAGCAAAAGTCCACTTTTGGCAGCAAAAGAGACAGATATGTAACCTTCTACCTTAGCTAATTTATTTTGGCAAGAAAATTCATAATGGAAATAATATATACATTCAATATTTACAAAGTACAAAAAAATTGTGAGACAGCGCTGTTGGACTAATTGCAAAAGCCAAAAAATATGTAGAGACCTTAATGGCCATGTACAGACTCTCAGTACAAAAATGATCTGGCCTTCTTCAATCTGCGGGAAGGAAGTGGGAGAAGGGAGGGTAAGATGTCTTTCGGACAAACTGCTAAACTGGCTCTGGCTTCAGCTTGAGTGTATCGGGGCATCCTCCTTACACAATTGGCTGAGCTGGTGGAGCCAAATTGACCTAATGGTCAGCAGTATCTTGGGGTGCAAGTCAAGAATGGGCTCCAGGGAGCTTGCCAAAAAAAAAAACAAGAACTGGAGCAAAGTCGCCAACTGGAGCCCCCGAAAACTGGCTTTCAAAGGCTGGGTCAGGATGCAAACAAATAAACTCAAGCAAATGATTTTTGCAGATAAATTTAAGTGGTTTTTTGAGCCTTGACAAAAGATTTTAGCAGCCAGGGGGAGGAAGGGGGCATTTTTCTGCAAGAGTTTTATAGGCAAAATATATATCCTGCAACAAGAGAAAATTTTTTTTAAACCTCATATAAAAATTCTAAAAAACAATCTACACTACCAATTTCTATTTATAGCCTAGTCTATTCCATCCCCCATTCCTAGCAACACTCTTCTAACATAAACAGAGAAAAGTAGGGTAGAAGGACGGACTAAGGCAAAGTGGGGAAAAATCCATAGTGGCCAAAATAGGAAGAATGGCTCCCAAATATACTCTCCATTCAACATCAGCCATCCACCACAATGTGAGCTCTATGACAGGGGATACTATTTTGAATGAAAATATTGCCACAACAGTAAAGATTGTCTACCAAAATATTTTATATATGTTCTTGTATTGTTAATTCTTTTAAAAAAAATGAAACCTTTGATAAGATCTCAGATTTAAATATGGTTTAGTTTTAGTTGTATAGCACTGATCATAGTGAATAGAATTTTTGTCTTATGATTTCTTGTTTGTCTTTGAACACAATAAATGGGGAGTCGTTACTTTATATCGCTTTTAATCCCTACCTAGTTGTCTCTTCCTCTTGTTTTGTTTTTTAGCAATAGCCACCTTGCTTTTTCATATATTCTCGGGCACAGGTGTTTGGCAGGAGAATGTATGGGCATTTGCAAAGTTGAGTCATGTATTCTTTAGTATCTTTTCTGACTAACCGTGTTTTTCATTGGGAGAATGTGATCAATCCTAGTACTTCAAAGACTGCCTGATGCTTGAGTCTTTAAATAGTGAATACTTCTCCGTTTTTCATTTTTTTTTTCAATTAATCATTCTCATTAAGCATTGTGAGGATATGGACCTTATCAGAACTGTATTTGCCACTTTGATTACAATAAAAAAAAATAGTGTATTTGTATGGGTAAAATGTTAGAAAATAGCATACCCACCGAAAAAAGTAATTCAACCATAAATTTATGACACAACCAAGTCTGTAGGACACTGAGGCATCCAATGGCTGCATGACATGTAAATTTGAAAAAGCCTATCTTGCAATTCTATGCATTGACTGTAGAAATATTGAGTATTGAAATTATAAAGCAAAAGCCATTATACCAGGTTTAAAAAAATGATAGCCATTACATTTAAAAAAATTTTTTATCTATATAGATGTAATAATATTGATATATGGTAGCTCTACTTTTCTACCCTAGCTATAACATAGAACTTTACCTATGTAAGGATTTTGGAATTCAACACTTAAAAAAAACAAAAAAAACACTGATTTGATTAATAGAATTCAGAGAATATAGAATTTAGAGAAAAATTGAATGGCACCAGTCTTGTATTTGTGCCTCAAATGGTTCCTGAGATATGACTTCAAATTTTGACTATCATGCCAATTTTAGGAATTTAACTCAGTTATTATATGTCATACAAGGGTCATTGATATACCATTATAGCTATCAAGTAGATCTAAAACTTTTATTCAATATATTTTTGACAGAGTTTATATAAAAAAAAAGAAACTTCACCTTTGGCCTCTTATAGCTCAAAAGTTATTAATTTATTTTTTTTTTAATTTTGTCCAAAAAATTGGTATGCCTTTTGGCAAGCTTTGTACAAAATTGCATGATGGGACACAATGGTAACTAGATACATGCATTTATATGATCTAGTGTGAGCAATTTCTTAAAAGAAGATTAGTTTTAAAAAGTTATATCAATTTCATTGCTAATATCTGAAGGCCTGCCTATATCACTTAGTAAGATTATTATTTATTTGCTTGCTATATTAAAGATTTGGAGAATATATATACTTTTATAGTGTATTTTCACATTGCAAGTAAAAAATGTTTTATTTTGTGCTTTAACCCTTTTAAAGTCATTATGATAAGAGCAAATTTACAATTTTGGTTGGGAAATTTTTTTCCTCTTTTGTTGTGAAGATAGGAAAAATTTTTAGATACTGTCCCTAGTTACATAGGGGAATGTGTAAATGCTAAAACCCCCTCCATGATTGCAGTGTTTCCAGAGGCTTGCCGTGGGAATGCCCCTGCTTTGTCATTGGAGAGCCTTGTAAGGGGCATGATGATTTACCTTCCTGGCCCCCCTGCTGACAGGACTCAGCTTCCTATCCTTCTTTCTGACACCCTGCTTCCTCACTTTCCTACAATCTCTTCCCACAACTTTCTCTGGCCACCCTCTAATTTCACAAGGTAGATGCTGACCAGCTTTCTCTCTTTCTCCCACTCAACCACCTTGTAAGGGGCACGGTGATTTGCCTTCTTGGCCGCTGTGCTGACGTGACTCAGCGCCCCGTTCGTCCCCAGTTTAGCCTCTTCTCCTTCTTTCAGACAGCCTGTATTTCTCGCCTACTTCCTCACTTCCCCTACAACCTCTACCACAACTTTCTCTGGTCAGCCTCTATTTTCACAGGGTAGATGCTGACCTTCTCAGCCAACTCTCCGGATTGGAGTTGAGGAGGAAGGGGACAATGTTTGCTAACCTCTGAGCTCTGGTTTGGGATGGTGGGTTTTTAACAACCTGCTTCATCCCCACCCATACCTTCCTCACATCCCTTTTCTTTCTCTCTTCACACACTCAATTTTACGCCGGGCCTAAGGTGGAGCCGCCATGCCGAGGGGCTGCCAGGTCACCATATGGGAGAAGTGGTCTTGAATGGCGGCACCTGGCTCTGCCAGCCCCATATGCACCCCTTGCAGAGTAGGCTACTGCGAGGGGTGATGAGTGTTTACTTCCCGTAAAAAAAAATAGGGTCACCATGCCCAATGATGAGAAAACTAAGAATCTCCCCTCAATTTTCCCTTGTCCATCGTCGGAGCCACCCTTGTGCAGCTCCACAGAAATGTGGAGGTCCTCCCCCACCCTGTGCTCTCGCAGGGGACCCTCCAAATCACTCTAACCAGAAAGGAGGCTTACTCCTTTCCTTCGCTTACGTGTGTAGGGGACTCCCCCTCATTTCCTTGCAGGATGTGCCTTTGGGCACCTCCTTCTTTCCAGCGGCAAGAAAGCCAGCAGGCAGCCCATAGCTGACTGCTCCCCATTGAAGCGGCTGGGTAGGGCAAACCCCCTTAGGGGAGAGAGGGAAGCCAGGCCCTTTGGTTGCCTCCCACAAAAGACCTGCTGGCTAGAATATTTAACCTTGCCGGTGTCAAGGCCTGTGCCTCCCCAGACTCGACTTGTGACACCACTGCCAATGGGACCTGTGATGTTCCAGGGGGTGAATCTGGGATTGGTGCCAAATACCGAACTAAAGTCCGCCCCTATGCAAGGTCCTCCTCAAATGGCTAGTGTTTCTAAGGCAGGAGGAGAGGAGGAATCTCCTCCTCTGACCAGTGCCCCTGTGACTGCCAGGACCTTCTCCATCTCAGAGAAGGACCTTGCTGAGGTCTGGTCCATCCGGCCTGGGGACTCATGTTGGCGGAGGGGAGAAGTGGGTTCTTTCTACACCCTCCTCCTAAAAAAAAACTAAAAAGACTCGGGGCTCCTCTCCTTCTGTGGGGGCTGCAGGGACGGATGGTTCTGCTGCCTCTTCGGTAAGCGACCAAGCCAAGATAGGTACATCTGGCCCCTCTGCCCCCATGGGTGCAGAGCCCCTAACTAAGACCAAAAGTGCTAGTGCGCAGAGTGGAGCCTTGATTACATTGGGGCCCCTCATTCAGAGATTACCTGGCATTTTTGAGCCTGCTGGCTTCAAACACTTAGTTATTTGCTCCACTTATGGCAGCATGTGGGCCAAGGGCAACATGATCCATCAGAGGAGTGCTTTAGCTAGCATGATTGGTAGACAGCCGAAGGTTACCTGTTTCTCGGATGGGAGCCTTCTGGCGAATGCAGGGAATCCCTCCGAGGCAGCCAAGATAACTGCTCTTCGGACACTTGATGGCACCCCAGTGAGTGTGACGCCGCACTCTACCATGAACTTTGCAAAAGGAGTATTTTCTAAGAGGGAATTGATGGACTACTACATAGAAGATATCACTCTAGAGCTAGCTGACCACGGGGTGGTCAAGGTTGAGCATATGATGAGAAAACAGGGAGGGGCCTCGAGATCCACCCCTCCACTCTTCATTACGTTCAACTGTGACAAGCTCCCTGAGTCTGTGCATGCTGGTTGGTACCGCTACCTCATGAAGGCATTTGTACCACTGCCCTGGATGTGCTATTACTGTCACTCCTTCGGCCATCTGAATCGCTCATGTAGTTGTGCAAAGTCGGCATCAATCTAAGTCTGTGTAAATTGCTCCAAGGCTGAACACAATAAGTCCAAATCGTGTGTGGCCAAGTGTGTCAATTGCAGAGAGCTGCCCCCTGCTTCTTCGATGCAATGTGGTGCATATCTCCTTGAGAAAAAAATCCTGGCCTGAAAAGGCCAGGGATCGTCTCTCATTCCGCGAGGCTAAGGACTTGGTCCTGGTGCGCCCAGCTCTGCCTGGGACGTCTTCTGTCTTAATGCTAAAAAAGAGACCCTCTACTCCTGGCCCGTCCAGGCCAATGAGCATGTTATTTTCCGCACCCATTGGGAGCCCTTATGTGGGTTCTACTCAACCTGGGCGCTTCCCTGGTAAAGCTGGTGGCACAAACGGTTCACACCAAGCCCTGGCTAAAATCAGGGCTCCTTCCCACTTCCCCCAGCATGTCGCTCCGTCCAGCCCCAGCTTAGCTTCTCTTCCTTCCTTCAGATAGCCTGTATTTCACCCCTACTCCGTCGCTTTTCATACAACCTCTCCCACAACTTTCTCTGGTCAGCCTCTAATTTCACAGTGTAGATGCTGACCTTCTTCTCAAGCCAACCATCCCAGATCGGGGCTGAGGGGGGAGGGGACAACATTCCCTAACCCCTGAGCTCCGGTTCGGAATGTTTTTTTTTAGCAACCTGCTTAATCCCCACCCATACCTTCCTCACATCCATTTTCCTTTCATCTTCACACTCAGTTTTACGCCGCGTCCAAGGTGGAGCTGCCAGGCCACCAGGCGGGAGGGGTGGTCCCAAATGGCTCTGCCAGACCTGTAAGCACCTCTTGCAGTGCGGGCAACTGCGAGAGGTGATGAGCGTTTGCATCCCGTGAAACAAATAGGGTCACCATGCTCAATGATAAGAAATATAAAAATCTCCCCTTAATTCCCCCTATGTCACCAACGGAGCCGCCCTCGGGCAGCTCCACTGAAAAAAATGGAGGTCCCCCCCACTGTGCTTGCGCAGGGGACCCTCCATATTTCTTTAACCAGAGAGGAGGCTTACCCCTCTACTTCGCTTAAGGGTGTAGGGGACTCCCCCTCACCCCCTTCTCTAGAGGTGCTTTTGGGCACCTCACTTCTTCCTGCGGCAGTCCCCTCTGTTCTTTCCAAGGGGACTGCCAAGAAAGCCAGGAGGCAGCCCTTAGCCAGCCACTCGACATCGAAGCGGCTCGGTAGGACAAAGCCCTTAGGGGGAGAGTGAAGCCAGGCCCCTTCGGTCGCTTCCCTCAAAATCCCTGCTGGCAAGAATATTGAACCTTGCCGGGGTCAAGGCCTGTGCCTCCCCACACAAGACTAGTGATGATACTGCCAACGGGACCTGCGATGTCTTGGGTGGGTGGGGATGGCCAAATGGAGGCCTCCCCTGAGATAGACATGGTCCTTGAGGAAACCCAGCCTCAGACAGTAGGGCCTTCCATGGGGGGGAATCCGGGCTGGGTTCCAAGCACCGAACCCGAATCCGCTCCTATGCAAGGTCCTCCTCAAATGGCTAGGGTTTCCGAAGCAGTACAATGAGGTGAGGGATCTCCTCCGACCAGTCCCGCCACGACTACCAACACCTTCTCCATTTAGGAGAAGGACCTGGCTGAGGCCGGTCCATCTGGCCTGGGGGCTCCTTCCGGTGGAGGTGAGAAGCAGGTTCATTCCCCGCCCTCCTATCCAAAAAATAAAAATAAAAAGTCTAAAAAGACAAAAAAAGACTTGGAGCTCCTCTCCATCCGTGGGGGCTACGGGGATGGATGGGTTTGCTGCCACTTTGGCAAGCGACCAAGCCAAGATCGGCACATCCTGCCCCACTGCCCCCCCTGGTTGGGGAGCCCCTGACTAAGACTAAGTGCACAGGACGGAGCCTCGATGACATCGGGTCCCCTCATTCAGAGGTTACCTGGCTTTTTCGAGCCCGCTGGCTTCAAACGCTTCATTATTCGCTCCACCGAGGTCACCCAGTTTTCCAAGGGCAACATGATCCATGAGAGGAGAGGATTAGCTAATGAAATTGTTAGAGAGCCGAAGGTGACCCGATTCTCGGATGGGAGCCTTCTGGTGAATCCCGCTGAGGCGGCCAAGATAAGTGCTCTTCGGACACTTCATGGCACCCCTGGTGAGTTTGACGCCGCACTCTACCATGAACTTTGTGAAATGAGTAGTTTATGCGAGGGAACTCATTGACTACTCCATTGAGGACATCACCCTAGAGCTTGCCGACCATGGGGCGGTCAAAGTCGAACGTGTGATGAGAAAACAGGGAGGGGCCTCGAGACCCACCCCTACACTCTTCGTCACGTTCGAACTGTGACAAGCTCCCTAAGTCGGTGCGAGCCGGTTGGTACCGCTACCGCGTGAAGGCTATTACTGTCACCGCTTCGGCCATACGAATCGTTCTTGTAAACGTGCAAAGTCGGGTGACCCCGACTTTGCACGTCTACAAGAATTTTCTATCTCAGTCGAGGAGTTTAGGTCGGTAGATGAGGCCGTTGAGTTCTTCTCCGTCAACCTCATCGCCGCGGGACTAACTACTATTCCTAGGACGTCTGGCCGTTTTGCACGCAGACCACTCCGATGGTGGTCGGCCTAGTGTGAGACGGCCCTCAAACAGAAGCGTTATGCTTACATGCGCTATAAGCGCCGCCCGAACGATTTCACTGTCGCTGAATTTCGTCGGGCTAGGGCTAGGTTCCGGTATATTTCGAAGCACGCCCGTCGCTCTTCTTGGCGGGCATACGTGTCTTCACTTAATGGAAAGACCCCTTTAGCTGAGGTGTGGACACGAGTCAAAAGGATTCGGGGCAAGTTCTCGCAGGACCCCCCTCCCGTTCTCAAGGAGAATGGGACCGCAATCTCGGACCCTACGTCCGTGGTGGAATCCTTCGCGACCCGTTTTTCCGCATTCTCTAGCCGGGATGCTACTCCGCCAGCATTCAATGAACGTCGTGATGTCGCGGAAGGCCGCCGGCTGGACTTTACCTCCAGAGTCGGCGAACCCTTCAACGACAGGTTTACTGGGAGTGAATTGCACTCCACTCTCGCTTCCTGCGCGGACACTGCCCATTGTCTGGACGTTGTCCCGTACGCCATGCTTCGACACCTGGGTGAGCTAGGCATGGCATTTCTGTTAGATTTGTTCAACAGGATCTGGGTGGAGGGTCTTCTCCCAGGTTCGGACACTGCCCATTGTCTCGACGTTGTCCCGTACGCCATGCTTCGACACCTGGGTGAGCTAGGCATGGCATTTCTGTTAGATTTGTTCAACAGGATCTGGGTGGAGGGTCTTCTCCCAGATTCCTGTCGAATCGCTACTGTGCTCGCCTTTCACAAACCGGGGAGAGATCACTCTACTCCGACCGGTTTCCTCCCAATCTCTCTATCCTCTTGCGTGTGGAAGTTGCTGGAGAAATTGTTAAATGTTAGACTAGCCTTTACCATGGACAGCGGAGGCCATCTGTCTTCTGCACTGTGCGGCTTCCGCAAGTTCCACTCCATGTCGGATTCTCTGCTCCGACTGGAAAATGCCGTCTGCGAGGCTTTCCTTCGTTGACAGCACTACGCCACGGTGTTTTTCGATCTGGAGAAGGCCTATGATACCGCAGGGCGTTTCCCTATCATGGAGACTCTCCACACGATGGGGGCGAGGGGACACCTCCCAATCTTTATATCTGAATTCTTGCGAGATCGTCGATTCCGCGTATGGGTGTGGGGAGCCCTTTCCGGCCCAAAGGAGCAGGAAGAGGGTGTCCTGCAGGGAAGTGTCCTCAGTGTCACACTCTTTGCCCTGAGCATCAACGGCATCACCTCGGTGCTGCCGATAGATGTTCTCGCTACGCTCTACGTGGACGACCTTTGGATCTCTTGGCGCCGCCCAGATGCCAACTCTGGAGCGTCGACTCCAACAAGCATTGAACCGCGTCTCTCGCTATGCCGAAGCGCACAGGTTTCGGTTTTCTTTGGCCAAGACTAAGGTGGTGCACTTCTGCCGCCATCCACGCTTCCCTCCGACCCAGATTTGTTTCTTAATTGGGTGCGCCTTGATGTGGTGGAAGCGCACCGTTTCTTTGGTCTTGTATTCGACCCACGCCTCACCTGGGAGGCTCATATTCGCAGCCTTAGGGTCTCTTGTACCCGCGCCATGGATATTCTCGGTTCCGTGACGTTCTTCGCTTGCGGCGCTGATAGGGCTACTGCCCTACTTTTTTATTGATCCTTTGTTCGTTCGAAGCTCGACTACGGATGCGAGTTTTATACATCCGCAGCCGAGCGTTTATTGCGGAAGGTGAATTCGATCCACCACACCGGCCTTCGCCTTGCGACCGGTGTTGGTCGATGCTGGGGAGATGCCACTCGTTCTGCGCCGCGTGCAGTGCATCACTCGCCTGTACGCGCGAGCCCGTCGCCTCCCTCAGTCGCCAACAGCTTTCACTGCATCCGCAGCTGATCGTGATGGTGCCTATGCCGCCGAGAGACGCCCGTCATACCCTAAGCCCTTTGCATTTAGGGCCAGGAAACCCCTTCAAGAGGTAGATATAGCTCTCGGGCTGGTAGCGCCCCTGGTTCTGCCCAGGACTCCACCCTGGAGTGTACCACATTTGGCTATTTGTCGCCACGCCTCTGCTCCCAAAGCTTGTACGGCGCCGGGAGTATTGCGTTCGACCTTCCTGGAGCACACCAAATGTCACGCTGGAACCGTGCCAGTGTATACAGATGGCTCCAAGTCCCAAGAGGGGGTCGGCTTCCATGCCGTATCCCCTCTGTTTGAAGTCAGCGGGGCTCTGCCATTTGCTGTGTCTGTCTTCACGGCTGAACTGGTGTCAATACACCACTCGGTACGGGAGATTACGCGACGTGCCCGGTTCGGAGACCGGATTGTGATCTATATTGACTCACAAAGCGCCCTGAGTGCTCTCGGGGCATTGGAATCTCCGCATCCCCTGGTTCGCGATATCCGTGACGCCACGGTTATTGCGAGCCGGGCAGATGTCGAGATTATCCTCTGCTGGGTTTCTGGACATGTAGGAATTGCGGGAAATGAGGGCGCCAAAGAGTCCGCGAGGACTATGTGACCGGACCAGCGTTTCGCTCTTCCTCACACCGACTACATGGCAGGAATACGGGCAGCTCTTCCAACTGCTTGGCAAAGAAGATGGGAGACGGTAGAAGGCAACTTAAAGTTGCTTGTTATTGCGCCGCGACTGTTCCCATGGACCTATCCCCCAATGCCGCGGCGGCTTCAGGTTGCTTTCTGTTGTCTCCGAATCGGACACACTCGTGTTGTAGCGGGCCAAAAATCTAAACTGCCCCCCAATCGATCTAACCCACTTCCTACACTATCCGGACGTGAGAAATCGAATGAGAATGAAACGGATTGTATATACAGTCCCTTCACTTACAAAAAAAATGTATAAAATATCTACAATAGAGAGGGGCGATTATATTGGAGATCATCTTACTTTTCACAAAAAATACAAAACATCCTATATATATGAAATAAAAAAAAAAAGAAGTCCCACTTATAAATATTATTAATCGATCCTAGGAACAATAAGATTTAAACAACCCAAATAAAATTTGGGTTACTACAGTCAATGAACAAGAAAAGATGGGCTCACATTATACAGTCCCTTTACTTACAAAACTTTAGTATTCAAAAATTGCGCCTCTGAGCTTGGACTAAGATAAGTAACCTTGTTACAGTTGTGTGGCTCTAATAAGCCCTCCTTCGTTAAAGCTAAACTATTTTATACACAATCAAATAGGACAGAACATGGCCTGGAACCCTTGTCCTATACTAATGGCCTTTGGTATAATAATAATAATAGTTATAGCTTCAATTACAGGGGTAATTTACAAGTGCTTGCCCTTTTATCTTTCCAAATTATGGCACCTGGAAAGATAAAAAAACATTTTATAATAACATGCAAATCAATAAAAAAAACAAACACACAAAAACCAAACCCATTCCCATGCACACACATTCTTACAGAGGGAAGGATAGGGTACTGAGAAAAGGGGTGGGAGAATGGCCCTTTTTACACACACTCACATTCGCTCCACCACAGTGTGACGCATCGCTATTTGATGGAGCGCTGGGCTGTGCCCTATTGCGACGACTGCGTCGTCCCCCAGACTGTTCTGCACATTCTTGTCGAATGTCCCAGTCTGGGTGATCTTTGTGCACGTTATCTGTCCGGGTCCGTGATGGGCGGGGTCGCTACCGCCTGTCCTTTGTATTCGGGACGAGTGCGTGCACATTGACTGGTGGACTTGTTGACTTTTGGGGGGAGGCCGGACTTCTCCCTATTATTTAAGCAGGGTTTGTTCTTTGTTTTTTTTTGTTTTGTTTTTTGCATTTGTTTTTTTTCTCTTTAGGTTGCACGCTCCTGCGCCGGGGGGACCTCCCCCCGACGCACCAGTTTGCTTCCTTTCCCCCCTTTTTTTTTTTTCGTCTCTTAAATTTTATTTTAAAGTAGCCTAGAACTAGGCCAGTTTTAATACAGCGACTAATGCCCAAGTAGGCAGTCGCCAGATGAGCCTTTAAAAAAAATAAAATAAAAAATTTGACATGGCTATTGTTAATGGCTGGTTATTTAACTGTATAGACTGCAATTCTTTTGATGTCTAGCAAAAAGGTAAGTTGATCTTTTTTAATTTAGAACCCAAGTAGGAGAAAGTTCATGAATGTGCTGCTCAGTATCAATGGACTCATTATTTTGCATAAAAGAAATGAAAGGGTCTTTGTAAAGCACCATGCAATCACCACACAGTGAGTGCCAAGGGACTTGTATGCAATCCATCCATCCATCTTTGTAAAGCTATACCTAGTGTAAATGTCAGAAATGATGGATTTGGTCATTTTCACCTTAAAAGATGCCAAAATCTTAGTTGCCCAAGAAAAAAAAATGTAGTATGCAAATAATTTGAGGTACATTTGTCTTAATGTAAATGGTACCTAATTGTTTTTTATAATTTTCATAATAAGTAATAACAAAACTAATAGCATAATTTTAATAAATGTTCCAACTCATATGTGAAAAACTTTTCCTACTATTTTAGATAGTTTTGTCAAATATGGCACACCCATATTTTGTTAAATCAACCAATTAATAATCATTGGTCACCTTTTGGCTTCTAATAAACAACTCCTCCCCCACCCATATTTTTTTAATCCTTTGTTTTTATCATTTATAAAGAGGTTCCATCATGAAATTTTGAACAAAGCTTGCCAAAAGGCATATCACTTTTTTGACTAAATTAGGGGAAAAAAATAGATGAAAATATCTTTTGAGTTAACTTACTTGCTGGCCCCTTACCTCTCTTTTGAGGTGGGTGGCCCCTAGGAAAGCCGACCCACTCACTCCCTGGGTGGGCTCACAGGTTCCAAAAAGAAGAGATTGGTATGAGTTTTAGGCATTCTAAGATTAGATGTTTAATATTATTTGGGTTTTGGTTGGTTTGGTGTATGTTGCTTTAGGGGCAAGTTTTTTATATGACCGGCTGTCTAAAGTATATAGCAAAAACGTTTTAGATCTAATTAAGAGCTTTAAAATGGTATATCAATGACTTTTGTATGATAATAAAAGTTATTAATTTCTGAAAATTAGCATGACCTTCAAAGTTTTACCCTCTTTTTTTGTTTTTCAAAATTTTAATTCATATATCAGGAACCATTTGAGGTAATCATACAATGAGACTGGTACTATTCAATTTCTCACCAAGTTCTCTAAATATATAGGAGGGGTAGATCTCCTTGATGGCCTGATCTCATTTATCACTCTGTATTGGTGAAACATTTTGTGCATGTTATGAATCTTAATCTTTTTGAAATTTTTATTAGTGGAAAAATGTCCTCAAACAGATCTTAAAATAGTTTTATATTTTTTATTGAAATGACAAATTATTTGCTACTATCATTTCTATTTTCTTTTAAAATTTATGTTAGCTTGATCTAATCTGATCACTTTGTACTTTGCAGCCAGCCAGTCACGTACAAGACATTTCGAATGTATAGAGTGCTGGGAAAAGGTGGATTTGGAGAAGTATGTGCTTGCCAAGTTAGAGCTACAGGAAAAATGTATGCATGTAAAAAACTGGAAAAGAAGAGGATAAAAAAGCGAAAAGGAGAGTCAATGGTACTTACTGAAAAACAAATATTGCAGAAAGTTAACTCTAGATTTGTGGTAAGGTCGCTTTATTTAGTTGTAAATCTTTGGTCTATAATTCTGATCCTTTAGTTTATTGTTGTTTTGGCATTTTTTATCACTCTTTTGCATTGTTTGATGCCTAATCATTAACATTTATATTTTTAAGTGGGTTCTGTACCACCCTGCACAAAACTGATGCCCATTTATCATCTTTAAATTAATTTTCAATTCTATTTAATATAAAATTATATTAAATCCTAAATTAAATTATAATGCAGTAGTCTTCTTCTTCCATCAAATCACAACTTAATACAACATCAAATAAACAAGTCAGAAATCCCTATACAGAAAAAGACAAACTCCTCAAACCTAATTAATATATATTGAAATAACTTTTAATTTACAAGCATGCAAAAAAAATGTAAAGCAATCGATATTTATTGCCTATCCAAATTTCAGTTTTGTTCTAAAATGTCCCACAGCTGAAAAGGCTTATTCTACTTCTATATTAGTTGGTGAGATAGACTAGAGCAGGGGTGGGCAACCTTTTTAAGTGGGTGTGCCAAAATTGGCCAAATCTTTGCTACAAACTTTCTCGTGTGCCAATACTTGACTAAAACACAATGAAAGGATGGATATAAAATTAAAGATGTTCTTTTTATTCATTCCCAACCCTTTATGATGCATAAAAATTACAAGGAAAAGATAGTCATTTTACCTAAAAATATACATATCATATTATATTAAACAGAATTGAATCTTTATCATTTCAAGAAGAAAACAACAAATCCAAACTAGAGAAAGAAAAATTGTGGACCTTTTCATTTATTTACCATCAATGAGACTTCTGCTGCTGCCTCACTGATAACATAATTTATAACAAGTTGTACACAATGCGGTTGCTATATAAAATAAATTGGAGATACATTTATTTAGTTTTCTTAAGTTAAGCATTTGGCTTCATGTGCCGGTAGAAGTCGTTGGCATGCCATGTTTGGCACGCGTGCCAAAGGTTCCCCACCCCTGGACTAGAGGATTCATTAATCCCATTATGTTAACTTTTTCCAGTTTAAAATATTTCTAATTCCTTAGATAAGCAAGATGAGCGCCATATAAAAACAAAAAAAAACCCCAAGCTTATAGAAGCTCTTATCATTTCTAATATTCATCTATGAAGGAGACTGGATACAGCTTGTAAAGAATTATACACTTTTTGATAGCAGACTCAACTTTTTGATCCAACCACAATGACTATCTGCCTTACACTGTCAGTCACTGACTCCGTAAGGGGCGCAGCGATTTGCAATAATGGCCGCCGTGCTGACGGGATCCAGCGCTCCGTCCGGCCCCAGCTTAGCCTCTCTTCATTCCTTCAAATAGCCTGTATTTCTCCCTTACTTCGTCGCTTTTCATACAACCTCTCCCACAACTTTCAATGGTCAGCCTCTAATTTCACAGGGTAGATGCTGACCTTCTTCTAAAGCCAACCGTCCTAGATCGGGGCTGAGGGGGCAGGGGACAATATTCCCTAACCCCTGATCTCCGGTTCGGGATGTTTTTTTTTTTAACAACCTGCTTCATCCCCACCCATACCTTCCTCACATCCCTTTTCCTCTCCTCTTCACATTCTATCCATTTTTACGCCGCTTCTAAGGTGGAGCCGCCATGCCGATGGACTGCCAGGCCATCAGGCGGGAGGGGTGGTCCCAAATGGCGGCGCCTGGCTCTGCCAGGCCTGTAAGCACCTCTTCCCCGTAAGGGGCGCGGCGATTTGCCATCCTGGCCGCCATGCTGACGGGATCCAGCGCTCCGTCCGGCCCCAGCTTAGCCTTTCTTCCTTCCTTCAGATAGCCCGATTTCTCCCCTATCTCGTCGCTTTTCATACAACCTCTCCCACAACTTTCTCTAGTCAGCCTCTAATTTCGCAGGGTAGATGCTGACCTTCTTCTCAAGCCAACCACCCCGGATCGGGGCTGAGGGAGGAGGGGACATTGTTCCCTAACCCCTGAGCTCCGGTTGGGATGGGGTTTTTTTAACGACCTGCTTCATCTCCACCTATACCTTCCTCACATCCCCTTTCCTCTCCTCTTCACATTCTATCAATTTTACGCCGTGTCCAAGGTGGAGCCGCCATGCCGATGGACTGCCAGGCCACCAGGCTGGAGGGGTGGTCCCGAATGGCGGCGCCTGGCTCTGCCGGGCTTGTAAGCACCTCTCGCAGTGCGGGCAACTGCGAGAGGTGATGAGCCATTGCGTCCCGTAAAACAAAGAGGGTCACCATGCCCATGTATGTAAAACAAATAAAAAAAACAACCCCCAACTTCCCCTGAAACAGCGACGGAGCCGCCCTTGGGCAGCTCCAGCAAAAAAATGGAGGTCCTCCCCCCCTTGTGATTGCGCAGGGGACCCTCCATATCTCTTCAACCAGAGAGGAGGCTTACTCCTCTCCTATGCCTACGGGTGAAGGGGACTCCCCCTCACCCCCTTCTCTGGAGGTGCTTTCGGGCACCTCCCTTTTACCAGCGGCAGTCCCCTCTTTTCTTTCCAAGGGGATTGCCACCAAAGCCAGCAGGCAGCCCTTAGCCAGCCGCTCCACATCGAAGCGGCTCGGTAGGGCAAACCCCCTTAGGGGGGAGAGCGAAGCCAGGCACCCTTCGGTCGCTTCCCTCAAAAGATCTGCTGGCAAGGATATTAAACCTTGCCGGGGTTAAGGCTTGTGCCTCCCCACAAATGACTCTTGACGCTGCCAACGGGACCTGCGATGTCCTGGGAGGGGTTGGCCAACTGGAGGCGCCTCCTGTGATAGATATGGTCCTTGAGGAGACTCAGCCTCAGAAGGTAGGGCCTTTCATGGGGGGAAATCCGGGCTCGGCGCCAAGCACCGAACCTGAATCCGCACCTATGCAAGGTCCTCCTCAAACGGCTGGGGCTTCCGAGGCAGCACAAGGAGGGGAGGGATCTCCTCTGACCGGTGCCCCTGCGACCACCAGGACCTTTTCCATTTCGGAGAAGGACCTGGCTGAGGCCGGTCCATCTGGCCTAGGGGCTTCTGTCGGCGGAGGAGATAAGCGGGTTCATATTCCCCGCCCTCCTCTCCTAAAAAGAAGAAAAAGACAAGAAAGACTAAGAAGACTCGGGGCTCCTCTCCATCCGCGGGGCCGTGGGGACGGATGGGTCTGCTGCCACTTTGGCAAGCGACCAAGCCAAGACCAGCACATCCGACCCCTCTGCCCCCCTGGGTACGGAGCTCCTGACTATGACAAAGACGAAAAGTGCACAGGGCGGAGCCTCGATGACATCAGGGCCCCTGATTCAGAGTTTACCTGGCGTTTTCGAGCCCGCTGGCTTCAAACGCTTCCTCGCTATTCGCTCCACTGATGGTACCATGTTGTCCAAGGGCAACATGATCCATCAGAGGAGAGGATTAGCTAGTGCAATTGGTAGAGAGCCGAAGGTGACCCGTTTCTCGGACGGGAGCCTTCTGGCGAATGCGGCGAATCCCGCCGAGGCGGCCAAGATAAGTGCCTTTCGGACACTTCATGGCACCCCGGTGAGTGTGACGCCGCACTCTACCATGAACTTTGTGAAAGGAGTAGTTTATGCGAGGGAACTCGTTGACTATTCCATTGAGGACATCACCCTAGAGCTGGCCGACCATGGGGCGGTCAAGGTTGAACGTGTGATGAGAAAACAGGGAGGGGCCTCGAGACCCACCCCTACACTCTTCGTCACGTTCGACTATGACAAGCTCCCTGAGTCGGTGCCTGCCGGTTGGTACCGCTACCGCGTGAAGGCATTCGTGCCACTGCCGCGGCGGTGCTATTACTGTCACCGCTTCGGCCATACGAATCGCTCATGTAGACGTGCAAAGTCGGGGTCACCCGAAGTCTGTGTAAATTGCTCCAAGGTCGCACACGATAAATCCAAATCGTGTGTGGCCAAGTGTGTCAATTGCGGAGAGCCGCACCCTGCTTCTTCGAAGCAATGTGGTGCATATCTCCTTGAGAAAGAAATCTTGGCCGTTCAGGCCCAGGATCGACTCTCATTCTGCGAGGCAAAGGACTTGGTCCTAGCGCGCCTGGGACGTTATATGCCTCAATAATTAGAAAGGCACCCTCTGCTCCTGGCCCATCCAGGACAACGAGCACGGTTGTTTCGGCGCCCATTCAGAGCCCTTCTGCGGGCTCTACCCAACCCGGGCGCTTCCCTGGTAAAGCTGGCGGCAAAAAGGGTTCATATCCTGCCCCGGCTAAAACCAGGGCTCCCCCCTCTTCCCCTAGCGTGACCGTTTCCCGAAAGGCGAAACGGCCACGCGCCTCCACCGAGTCGTTAGACTCACAGGAGGCAACACCCCTGAAGATGGTCGCTAGGCGATCTTCCGGGGTTCCTAAAGCTGTTCCCCGGAAGGAGGACAGCAACAAAGGAGCTTCGGCCCCTTCGCCCACGCCCCGAGGTGGAGAGAGTGGCTCGGAGACGGTGGTCCCTCGAAAAGAGGGCCCAACGCCTCCGAAGCTGCAACGCCCGCCTAAGGTTTCGAGGCGGCGGGAGGAAAAGACTCGCATGGCGAGCCCAACCTCCCCCAATAAGTCCTCGAAGGCGACAGCGCCTTCAGCGCTTTGTCCGGCCAACAGCGCCCGGGGTTCTGCCCCCGGGAAGCGTACCGCCATTCCCGTGAGGGTCTTCAGTTCGAGGAGGGCCCCCGCGTCTCCTCCGAGCTAGGCCTGGAGGGCATATTCCTTCAATGGAATTGCCGTGGACCCTGGGCCAACTGGGAGGAGCTGCGGAGGCTCGTCTCGTCCTGTTCCCCGTTAGCTATCTTTTTGCAGGAGACCATGCTAGGCGCGTGCCCCCTGCCCGCCCTCCCGGGGTATAAGGGTCTTGCGCCCCCACCACCGGGGGATGGCTGGGCTGGGGGATTCGCGGTCTACACCCGGCATGATGTCTCCGTTGTTCTTTCTCTTTAGATACCTCCTTTCAGGCAGTGGTTGTGCAGCTGCACCTGGATAGGAGGTATACTATCATTTCTGCGTACATTTTACTGTCAGCTGACTTCTACGCGGGGGACCTCCGCCGCGTCGTGGCACGGTTGCCGAGGCCCTATCTCTTGCTTGGAGATCTGAACAGCAGGCATCCTCTCCGGAGACATTACTCCATAAATCCCAGGGGACAAGTCCTTGCCGATCTAATCAAAGAACTTAAGATGGGTGTCCTAAATGTGGATGAGTTTACGCATCACTGTCCGAGAACCGCTTCATTTTCTTGCCTTGACCTATCTTTGTGCTCCTCGGATGCACAGCCTGATTTTGATTGGGGGGTGGTCGATGACCTCCATGTTAGTGATCACTTTCCCATTCAAATATCATTTCCAGGGCAACTGCCGCCTGAGAGCCCACCTCGGTGGTGCTTTGCACGGGCGCGGTGGCCTGCATTTCAGGAAATGACTGAATTCTCTATCTCAGTCGAGGAGTTTAGGTCGGTAGATCAGGCCGTTGAGTTCTTCTCCGGCAACCTCATCACCGTGGGCCTGACTACTATTCCTAGGACGTCTGGCCGTTTTGCACGCCGATCACTCCCATTGTGGTCGGCCGAGTGTGAGACGGCCCTCAAACAGAAGCGTTATGCCTACATGCGCTATAAGCGCCGCCCGAACGCTTTCACTGTCGCTGAATTTCGTCGGGCTAGGGCTAGGTTTCGGTGAATTTCGAAGCACGCCCGCCGCTCTTTTTGGCGGGCATACGTGTCTTCACTTAATGGGAAGACCCCTTTAGCTGAGGTGTGGAAGCGAGTCAAAAGGATTCGGGGCAAGTTTTCGCAGAACCCTCCTCCCGTTCTCCAGGAGAATGGGACCGCAATCTCGGACCCCGCGTCCGTGGCGGAATCCTTAGCGACCGCTTTTTCCGCATTCTCTAGCCGTGATGCTGCTCCGCCAGCATTCATTCACGTCATCATGTCGCGGAAGGCCGCCGGCTGGACTTTACCTCCAGAGGCGGAGAACCCTTCAACGACAAGTTTACTGTGAGTGAGTTGCGCTCCGCTCTCGATTCGTGCGCGGACACCGCCCATGGTCCGGACGATGTCCCGTACGCCATGCTTCGACACCTGAGTGAGCGAGGCATGGCCTTTCTCTTAGATTTGTTCAAAAGGATCTGGGTAGAGGGTCTTCTTCCAGACTCCTGCCGAATCGCTACTGTGCTCCCCTTTCGCAAGCCGGGAAGAGATCACTCTAATCCGACTGGTTTCCGCCCAATCTCTCTAACCTCTTGCGTGTGCAAGTTGATGGAGAAATTGGTAAATGTTAGATTAGCCGTTTTCCTGGACAGCGGAGACCATCTGTCTTCCGCACAGTGCGGCTTCCGCAAGTTCCACTCCACGTCGGATGCTCTGCTCCGACTGGAAATTTCCGTCTGCGAGGCTTTCCTTCGTAGACAGCACTACGCCACGGTGTTTTTCGATCTGGAGAAGGCCTATGATACCGCAGGGCGTTTCCCTATCATGGAGACTCTCCACACGATGGGGGCGAGGGGATGCCTTCCAATGTTTATATCTGAATTTTTGCGAGATCGTCGATTCCGCGTACGGTTGGGGGGAGCCCTCTCCGGCCCAAAGGAGCAGGAAGAGGGTGTCCCGCAGGGAAGTGTCCTCAGTGTCACACTTTGCCCTGAGGATCAACGGCATCACCTCGGTGCTTCCGGAAGATGTTCTCGCTACGCTCTACGTGGACGACCTTTGGATCTCTTTTGGCGCTGCCCAGATGCCAACTCTGGAGCGTCGACTCCAACAGGCATTGAACCGCGTCTCTCGCTATGCTGAAGCGCACAGGTTTCGGTTTTCTTTGGCCAAGTCTAAGGTCGTGCACTTCTGCCGCCATCCACGGCTTCACCCCGATCTAGATTTGTTTCTTAATGTGGTGCGCCTGGATGTGGTGGAATCGCACCGTTTCCTTGGTCTTGTATTCGACCGACGCCTCACCTGGGAGGCTCATATTCGCAGCCTTAGGGTCTCCTGTACCCGCGCCATGGACATTCTCCGTTCCGTGACGTTCAGCGCTGAAAGGGCTACTGCCCTACTTTTTTATCGATCCTTCGTTCGTTCGAAGCTCGACTACGGATGCGAGTTTTATACATCCGCAGCCGAGCGCTTATTGCGGAAGGTGGATTCGATTCACCACACCGGCCTTCGCCTTGCGACCGGTGCCTTCCGCACCTTCCCCATTGAGAGCCTGTTGGTCGATGCTGCTTAGATGCCACTCGCTCTGCGCCGCGTGCAGTGCATCACCCGCCTGTACGCGCCAGCCCGGCGCCTCCCTCAGTCGCCAACAGCTGTCACTGCTTCCGCAGCTGATCTCGATGGTGCCTATGCCGCCGAGAGTATTGCGTTCGACCTTTTTGGAGCACACACCGTGTCACGCTGGAACCGTGCCAGTGTATACGTTTGCTCCAATTCCGAAGAGGGGGTCGGCTTCCACGCCGTATCCCCTCTGTTTGAAGTCAGCGGGGCTCTACTAGGTGCTGCGTCTGTCTTCACGGCCGAGCTGGTGGCAATACACCACTCGGTACGGGAGATTACGCGACGTGCCCGGTTCGGAGACCGGATTCTGATCTATAGCGACTCACAAAGCGCCTTGAGGGCTCTCGGGGCATTGGAATCTCCGCATCTCCTGGTTCGCGAAATCCGTGACGCCACGGTTTTGGCGAGCCGGGCAGATGTTGAGATTATCTTCTGCTGGGTTCCTGGACATGTAGGAATTGCGGGGAATGAGGGCACCAAAGAGTCCGCGAGGACTCTACGACCGGACCAGCGTTTCGCTCTTCCTCACACCGACTACATGGCAGGAATACGGGCAGCTCTTCGGACTGCTTGGCAAAGAAGATGGGAGACGGTCGAAGGGAACTTAAAGTTGCGTGCCATTGCGCCGCGACTGTCCCCATGGACCTATCCCCCTATCCCCCAATGCCGCGATGGCTACAGGTCGCTTTCTGTCGTCTCCGAATCGGACACACACGTGTGACTCATCGCTATTTGATGGAGCGCTCGCCTGCGCCGTATTGCGACGACTGCGTTGTCCCCCAGACTGTTCGGCACATTCTTGTTGAATGTCTCAGTCTGGGCGATCTTCGCGCTTGTTACCTGTCCCGGTACCAGGATGAGCGGGGTCGCATCTGCCTGTCCTTTGTACTCGGGACGAGTGCGTGCACATTGACTGGTGGACTTTTTGACTTTTTGGAAGAGGCCGGCCTTCTTCCTTTCATTTAACCAGGTTTAATTGTTGTTTTTGTTATTGTTTTGTTATTGTTATTGTTATTTCTTTTAATTGTTGTTTCCTGTTTAAATTTTTTAAAGTAGCCTAGAACTAGGCTGTTTGTTTACGGCGACTTATGCCTAAGTCGGCAGTCGCCAGATAGCCCATTAAAAAAAAGAAAAAAAAAGTGACAAGCTCCCTGAGTCGGTGCATGCGATTGGTATTGCTAACGCGTAAAGGCATTCGTGCCACTGCCGCGGCGGTGCCATTACTGTCCCTGCTTCGTCCATACGAATCGTTCTTGTAGACGTGCAAAGTCGGAGTCACCTGAAGTCTGTGTAAATTGCTCCAAGGCCGCACACGGTAAGTCTAAATCGTGTGTGGCCAAGTGTGTCAATTGCGGAGAGCCGCACCCCGCTTCTTCGAAGCAATGTGGTGCATATCTCCTTGAGAAAGAAATCCTGGCCGTTCAGGCCCAGGATCAACTTAGTCCTGGCGTGCCCGGCTCTGCTTGGGACGTCTTATGCCTCAATAGTTATAAATGCTCCCTCTGCTCCTGGCCCATTCAGGCCAACGAGCATGGTTGTTTCCGCGCCCATTCGTACCCCTTCTGCGGGTTCTACTCAACCCGGGTGCTCCCCTGGTAAAGCTGGCGGCAAAAATGGTTCACACCCAGCCCCGGCTAAAACCAGGGCTCCCCCCCTTCCCCCAGCGTGACCGTTTCCCGTAAGGCGAAACGGCCAGGCGCCTCCACCGAGTCATGAGACTCACAGGAGGCAACACCTCTAAAGTTGGTCGCCAAACCATCTTCCGGTGTTCCTAAAGCTGTTCCCCGAAAGGAGGACAGCAACAAATCAGCTTCGGCTCCTTCGCACACGCCTAGTGGTGAGCTGAGTAGCTCTGAGACGGTGGTTCCTCGAAAAGAGGGCCCCCTCGCCTACCAAGGCGTAATGCCCACCTAAGGTTTCGAGGCGGAGGCAGGAAAAGCCTCGCATGGCGAGCCCAACCTCCCCCAATATGTCCTCGAGGGCGACAGCGCCTTCCGCGCTTTGTCCGGCCAATAGCGCTCGATTTCTTCGACCTTCACCCGTCGATTTTCGAGGATCATCCTCTCCACACGGGCCACATTGTCCTCGTTAGTCATTCTGACCGGCGTCCGGGAGGGGGGTCATATTCAAAGGACTCACGACCATGGCGGAACTCCCTATTACAGTGAACAATGGATGCATAGGAAGGGGCGGTGTCGCTGTACACTGCAACCATGCGTTCATGGATCTCTTTTGCATTCTTGCCTTCCTCAGTCAAATATTTGTGACTGACGATCTGCGATCTGCTACTGCTTCTTAAATAGATGAGGCAGGAGCGTGCAGTTGCAGGTCCTGACTTGTCATAACTTGTCCTAGCACCCCCACAAACAGCCATCCTCCTTCCTCTGTTTTGCCCTACCGATTCGCCAAACTTATTGACCGCCCCTCGTATTTTCACCCTTTTTATAGAAGAAAAGCAGTATATGATGCAGATGTAACCTTTAGTTATCCATGTTTGACCCTGATAGGGGCTAACAAAAATAAGATATATTGATTTTTGATGTGAGACATAGCCAGTTGGTTACTTTGCTTCAAGCGATGCCAACATATCAATTGTACCAATATTACAGTTGTAATCTGAAGAGTTTAAAGATACAAATGTCCAAATCGCTTGAACTTTCTGAATGACCTGATATTATTTCTTTAAGATATCAAATTATAATGTGAAATATGAACTATAATTACTAACATTGATACAATACTACATTTATTGAATAAAATAAAGCCAATACCCTGGAAACCAGTACTCATTAATTCTTTTTTATTCACGGGTACCAATTATCTGGAAAAAAACTACATTTCCCTTGTGCTTGAGTTTGTCTTAAAATTTTACCTTTTTGCCCTATTTTAGGTAAGTTTAGCTTACGCTTATGAGACAAAGGATGCGCTTTGCCTGGTTTTAACAATAATGAATGGTGGAGACCTCAAATTTCACATTTACAACATGGGAGGAAACCCTGGCTTTAACCTGGATAGGGCTTTATTTTACACTGTAGAGGTAAGTGAATTTGTTTTTGTACAGTTGTTTCATTATATTTAATAACTTTTTGTGCACTTTACCTTGCCTTCAATTCCTTTGTGAGCAAGTTGTATATTGCATCTTGAGATTTGGGTGGCAGTAACCATTATGGGATAGTCATTTGTAAGGTTTACTTGCATAATATATGTATATCATAAGGTAGTGAATTGTTCTGGTGTCATGCCCCTTGGAAAATCTATGGCAAAACACTTTTAGGGGTTAGCTCTCGCTAGCCCAAAGGATACAATATTGGTTTACAAGCATTTTTAGTATTGAACTACAAGGTGCAATCTCAAGTGAATAGACACACATGGAAAATGGAGGTTTCTCTCCCCTGTGTTCTCGCAGGGGACCATCCAAATCTCCCTAACTGGAGAGGAGGCTTACTTCTCTCCTTCGCCTACGGGTGTACGGCACTCCCCCTCACCCCATCGTCTGGCAACACCCCTGAAGTTGATCGCCAGGCCATCTTCTCTGGTACCTAAAGCTGGCCTCCGAAAGGAGGACTGCAACAGTCTGGGTGGCTGGGAGACAGTGGATCTTCGAAGAGAGGGCCCCCTCGCCTCCGAAGCCGCACCGCCTGCCTAAGGTTTCTTTGAGGCGGAGGGAAGAAAAGACTCGCATGGCAAGCCCAACCTTCCCCAATAAGTTCTCAAAGGCGACAGCGCCTTCAGTGCATTGTCCGACCAACAGCTTCCGGGGTTCTGTCTCCGGGAAGTGTACGGCCATTCCCGTGAGGGTCTTCTGTTCGAAGAGGGCCCCTGACTCTCCTCTGAGCTCGGCCTGGAGGGCATATTCCTTCAATAGAATTGCTGTGGATTCCGGGCCAACTGCGATGAGCTGCCAAGGCTAGTCTCGTCCCGTTCCCCGTTAGCTATTTTTCTGCAGAAGACCATGCTAGGCGCGTGCCCCCTGCCAACCCTCCCTTTCTGCACATTCTCTAGCCGGGATGCTGCTCCACCAGCATTCAATGCACGTCGTGATTTCGCTGAACCCCGCCGGCTGGACTTTACCTCCAGAGGCGGAGAATCCTTCAACGACAGGTTTACTGTGAGTGAGTTGCGTTCCGCTCTTGCTTCGTGCGTGGACACCGCCCATGGTCCGGACGATGTCCCGTAGTCATGGATCGACACCTTGGTGAGCGAGGCATGGCCTTTCTGTTAGATTTGTTCAACAGGATCTGGGTAGAGGGTAAACTCCCAGACTCCTGGCGAATCGCTACTGTCCTAGTTATTTGCAAACTGGGAGTGATCATTCTACCCTGGCCGGTTTCTCCCCAATTTCTCTAACTTGATGTGCAAGTTGATGGAGAAATTGGTAAATGTTAGATTAGCATTTTTCTGGACAGCAGAGGCCATTTGTGTTCTCTGCAGTGCAGCTTCCTCAAGTTCCATTCCACATTGGATGCTCTGCTTCAATGGAAAAATACTGTCTGCGAGGCCTTCCTTCGTAGACAGCACTTCGCCACGGTGTTTTTTCGATCTGGAGAAGGCTTATAATACCGCATGGCGATACAGTATTATGGAGACCCTCCACATGATGGGAGCTGGGGGACGCCTCCCAGTCTTTATATCTGAATTCCGCCTATGGGTGGGGGGAGCCCTCTCCAGCCCAATGGAGCAGGAAGAGGGTGTCCTGTAGGGAAGTGTCCTCAGTGTCGCACTCTTTGCCCTGAGTATCAACGACATCACCTCAGTGCTGCCGGAAGATGTTCTCTCCACGGTTTTGGCGAGCCGGGCGTGTGTCGAGATTTTCTTCTGGGTTCCTGGACATGTAGGAATTGCGGGGAATGAGCGCGCCGATGACGGCGCCAAAGAGTCTGCGAGGTCTCGGCGATCGGACCAGCGTTTCGCTCTTCCTAGTATTAGGCACTGTTGACTACGGCGATTAATGCCAAATAAGCAGTCGCCAGATGAGCTCTTAAAATTAAACAAACAACAAAAAAATCACTTAACGGGAAGGCCCCTCTAGTAGAGGTGTTTAAGTGCGTCAAAAGAATTCTGGGTAAATTTTTTCAGGACCCCTTCCCTTCCCTTCTCAAGGTGAATGGGACCGCAATGTCCCAACCCACCTCCGTGGCGCACTCCTTCGCGACCACATTCTCTAGCCGGGATGCGGCTCCGCTAGCATTCAATGCGCCTCGCGATGTCGTGGAAGGCCGCCAGCTGGACTTCACCTCCAGAAGCGGAGAACCCTTCAACGACTAGTTTACATTGAGTGAGTTGCGTTCCGCTCTCGCTTCATTGGCGAACCTGACCCCTGGTGGACGATGACTCGTATGCCATGTTTGTCTTTTTTTCTAGACAGTGTAGACTACCTCTCTTCTGCACAGTGATGCTTCTGCAAGTTCCACTCCACTTCGGATGCTCTGCTCCGACTCGAAAATGCCGTCTACGAGGCCTTCCTTGTGATTTATAGCGACTAACAAAGCTCCCTGAATGCTCTCAACACATTCAAATCTCCGCATCTCTTGGTTCGCGATATCCGTGATGCCACGGATTTTGCGATTAACTTTCGCTTGGTTCCTGGACATGCAGTAATTCTGGGGAATGAGCGCGCTGATGAGGGCACCAAAGAGTCCGCGAGGAATCTGCGACCGGACCAGCGTTTCGCTCTTCCTCACACCCGCTACATGGCAGCAATACGAGCAGCTCTCCGGGCTGCTTGGCAAAGAAGATTGAAGACGGTCGAGAGGAACTTAAAGTTATGCGTCATTGCACCGCGACTGTTCCCATGGACCTACCCCCTAATGCGGCGACGGCTTCAGTTTGTTTTCCATCGTCTCCGAATTGGACGCACCGCCATTTGATGGAACGCTCTCCTGCGCTTTACTGCGATGACTGCGTTGTCCCCCAGACTGTTCGGCACATTCCTGTTGAATGTCTCAGTCTGGGTACCAGGACGAGCGTGGTCGCTACCGCTTGTCCCTTACTATATGACTTTTTGAAGGAGGCTGGCCTCCTCCACTATATTGTTGTTAGTTCCATGTTTCTGTGCAGGGGAGGCGGGCCTACCCCCGCCCCTGGAGCACGCTTCCTTCCTTTTGCCTTTTTGCTTAGTTTATTTTTAACTTGTCCTGCTGCGTTCCTTTTTATCTTTGTTATTGTTTTTTATTCTAGCCTAGTATTAGCCTTTGCATGAATTATAGTGATTTTGCCCTAATAAGCATTTGCCAGATAGGCTCTTAAAATAATAATAAAAAAAAACCTTCTCTCCTTGCTTGATGTTAGCAGGGCGCTACTATGTTCTGCGTGTGTTCACAGCCAAGCTGGTTGCAATACACCACTTGATATAGGAGATAACTCCTTGTGTGTGCCCAGTTCAGAGACTGATCTTAAGTGAGAGGGCATTGGAATCTCCATCCTCCCTGGTTTGCTGACATAACCGTTGCAACCGCCGCTAGCTGGGTTTTGATGTTGAGATTATTTTGTGTTCGCTTCCTGGATATGTGAGAGAAATATGAGGTGGCCAAAGAGGAATCCATGAGGCCTGGGTAACCAAACTACGTTTCTCTCTTCCTCACACTGACTGCATGGCAGTTATCTAACCAGCTCTCCGTAACTTAAAGTTGCGTGCATCCCTCCATGACTGTTCTCATGGATGGACCTACTCCCTAATGCCCCGATGGCTTCAGTCTGCTTTTTGTCATCTTCCAATTGGATGTACCTACGTGATGCACTGACATTTGCCATTTGGTGGAGTGCAACCTTACTGCGATGACTGCATGGTTTCCAGACTGTTTGACACATTCTTCTTGAATGTCCCAGTCTAGGTGATCTTCACACACATTATCTCTCCCAGTACTGGGGTTGCTTCGCTTGACCCTTGTACTTGAGATGAGTTCATGCACACAGACCTGTGGATATTGACTTCTTGCAGGAGGCTGGCTGGCTTCCTCCAACTCTCTTTGGTGTTTGGTGACTTGATCCTGCAGTGGGAGGAGCTGGGCATGATTTTCATCTTTAACACCTCTTTTTAATCTAGCCTAGCATTAAACTATGGATAATTATGATTACCATGCCTTAGTCGGTAGTTGTCAGATTAGCTTTGAAGAAAGAAATTGTACCACTACTACTCTAATTGCATCCTAGATACTTAAAACTTGATTGTTGTTCAACGGTGATAGCACTGACTTGGATATCAGACCCTTTCCCATTCTCACTCCCAAATACCACTACCTTACTCTTTTCTCTATTTACTTTTACACTCCTCCTCTCACAAACCCTGTCAAAAGTTTTGTCAACATTTACACATACCTCTCACTCAGCCACCAAGACCAGTTCATATTAAACATAAGAAAAAACCCATTATCCAACAGTCCTCATTAACCTCTCATACCTTTCCTTCATTCCCATACATCTCTCAGTACTCTATTCATAAAGATATTAACAGCCATCGCACCAATATGTCTTACCCCCCACTTTGGCTTCTTAAAGAATTTTTTTCCTCCAGGTTTTATGTGGCCTAAAGGACTTACATGCTCTTGGCATTGTGTACAGAGACTGTAAACCTGAGAATATTCTTCTTGATGATCATGGCCATGTTAGGATTTCTGATCTCGGTCTTGCTGTCCAAATTCCAGAGGGTGAAATGGTTCGTGGCAGGGTTGGGACGGTTGGGTATATGGGTATGTACTTTAATTTATTAAAATATTTTTAGCCTCCTGTCCAATGCTGAAAATATGTAGACTGTTTTTATAAACTCTCTTAATGTCTAATTTTATGTCTTTTTTTTTAGCACCAGAAGTTATTGACAATGAAAAATATACATTTTCACCTGATTGGTTTAGTTTTGGTTGCTTGATATTTGAAATGATTGAAGGCCAGGCACCATTCAGAACAAGGAAAGAAAAGGTTGGAACATCTCTTTTGTTACTTGAGTTAATTATTCTTGAAGTTGTTTTATTTAAGTTATGCATATGTTTGGTAGCACTTTTATTCTCCCAACCTTCCCCATTATGATTTAAAGTTGATTGAATTTTAAAATGCTTTAATGTAGATTGGTTTAGATTTGTCTGGCAGATACCATCATTTACCTAAATGGACTTATCTATAGAAGTATTTGACAAAGTTACTTGGTTATCCCAATGCTAGCAACTACAACCAGCCCCTAACTTAACCTAACCTAACCACCCATGGTTGAGCTCACAAGATATGTGGTTCTGTCTACTCTTATGTTGGGGCTGGGTATGTCATGTAGGGTGGGAGGTGGCCCTTTGTATACCTGTTTTGTCCAGTTGTGAATCACTTGTTAGTCTTTTTGAAAGGACCCCGTAAAGGGCGCGGCGATTTGTCATCCTGGCCGCCGTGCTGACGGGATCCAGGGCTCCGTCCGGCCCCAGCTTAGCCTCTCTTCCTTCCTTCAGATAGCCTGTATATTTCTCCTACCTCGTCGCTTTTCATACAACCTCTCCCACAACTTTCTCTGGTCAGCCTCTAATTTCACAGGGTAGAAGCTGACCTTCTTCTCAGCCAATCGTCCCGAATCGGGGCTGAGGGGGGGAGGGGACAATGTCCCCTAACCCCTGAGCTCCGGTCTGGGGTGGTTAGCTTTTAACAACCTGCATCATCCCCACCCATACCTTCCTCACATCCCTTTTCCTCTCGTCTTCAAAATCTATCTTTTTTACGCCGTGTTCAAGGTGGAGCCGCCATGCCGAATGACTGCCAGGCCACCAGGCGGGAGGGGTGGTCCCAAATGGTGGCGCCTGGCTCTGCCGGGCCTGTAAGCACCTCTTGCAGTGCGGGCTACTGCAAGAGGTGGTGAGCGATTGCGTCCCGTAAAACAAAGAGGGTCACCAGGCCCAATGATGCACAAAAAAAAAACCATCTCCCCTTAATTCCCCCTAAAACAACGGAGCCGCCCTCGTGCAGCTCCACAGAAAAGATGGAGGGCCCCCCCCTGTGCTTGCGCAGGGGACCCTCCATACCTCTTTAACCGGAGAGGAGGCTTACTCCTCTCCTACGACTACGGGTGTAGGGGACTCCCCCTCACCCCCTTCTCTGGAGGTGTTTTCGGGCACCTCCCTATCTCCAGCGACAGTCCCTCCTTTGCTTTCTAAGGGGACTGCCAAGAAAGCCAGCAGGCAGCCCATTGCCGACCGCCCCTCGTGCAAGCGGCTCGGTAGGGCAAACCTCCTTAGGGGGGAGAGGGAAGCCAGGCCCCTTTGGTCGCTTCCCTCAAAAGACCGGCTGGCAAGAATATTAAACCTTGCCGGGGTCAAGGCCTGTGCCTCCCCACTAAAGACTTATGACGTGCGATGTCCTGGGAGGGGATGGCCAACTGGAGGCCCCTTCTGTGATAGACATGGTCCTTGAGGAAAACCAGCCTCAGACGGTAGGGCCTTCCATGGGGGGGAATCCGGGCTCGGCGCCAAGCACCGAACCCGAATCCGCCCCTATGCAAGGTCCTCCTCAAACGGCTGGGGATTCTCAGGCAGTACAAGGAGGGGAGGGATCTCCTCCGGATGATGCCCCTGCGACCACCAGGACCTTCTCCTGAGGCCGGTCCATCTAGCCTGGGGGCTTCTACCTGCGGGGGTGAGAAGCGGGTTCATTCCCCGCCCTCCTCTCCAAAAAAGAAAGGACGAAGAAGACTCGGGGCTCCTCTCCATCCGCGGGGGCTACGGGCCACTTTGGCAAGCGACCAAGCTAAGATCGGCACATCCGGCCCCTCTGCCCCCCCGGGTACGGAGCTCCTGACCATGACAAAGACCAAAAGTGCACGGGGCGGAGCCTCGATGACATCGGGGCCCCTCATTCAGAGGTTACCTGGCGTTTTCCTCCAGCGTGACCGTTTCCCGTAAGGCGAAACGGCCACGCGCCTCCACCGAGTCGTTATACTCACAGGAGGCAACACCCCTGAAGATGGTCGCTCGGCCATCTTCCGGGGTTCCTAAGGATGTTCCCCGAAAGGAGGACAGCAACAAAGGAGCTTCGGCCCCTTCGCCCACGCCCCGAGGTGGAGCGAGTGGCTCGGAGACGGTGGTTCCTCGAAAAGAGGGCCCCCCGCCTCCCAAGCCGCAACGCCCGCCTAAGGTTTCGAGGCGGAGGGAGGAAAAGACTCGCATGGCCAGCCCAACCTCCCCCAATAAGTCCTCGAAGGCGACAGCGCCTTCAGCGCTTTTTCCGGCCAACAGCGCCCGGGGTTCTGCCCCCGGGAAGCGTATGGCCATTCCTGTGAGGGTCTTCAATTCGAGGAGGGCCCCCGCGTCTCCTCCGAGCTAGGCCTGGAGGGCATATTCCTTCAATGGAATTGCCGTGGACTCCGGGCCAACTGGGAGGAGCTGCGGAGGCTCGTCTCGTCCCGTTCCCCGTTAGCTATTTTTTTGCAGGAGACCATGCTAGGCGCGTGCCCGCTGCCTGCCCTCCCGGGGTATAAGGGTCTTGCGACCCCACCACCGCGGGATGGCCGGGCTGGGGGATGTGCGGTTTACACCCGGCATGATGTCTCCGTTCTTCCTTTCTCTTTTGATACCTCCTTTCAGGCAGTGGCTGTGCAGCTGCACCTGGATAGGAGGTATACTATCATTTCTGCGTACATTCCACCGTCAGCTGACTTCGACGCGGGAGACTTCCGCCGCGTCGTGGCACAGTTGCCGAGGCCCTATCTCTTGCTTGGAGATCTGAACGGCAGGCATCCTCTCTGGGGAGATTACTCAATAAATCCCAGGGGACAAGTCCTTGCCGATCTGATCGAAGAGCTTGAGATGGGTGTCCTAAACGTGGATGAGTTTACGCATCACTGTCCGAGAACCGCTTCATTTTCTTACCTTGACCTATCTTTGTGCTCTTCGGATGCACAACCTGATTTTGATTGGGGGGTGGTCGATGACCTCCATGGTAGTGATCACTTTCCCATTCAAATATCATTTTCAGGGCAACTGCCACCTGAGAGACCACCTCGGTGGTGCTTGGCGCGGGCGCGGTGGCCTGCATTTCAGGAAATGACTGAATTCTCTATCTCAATCGAGGAGTTTAGGTCGGTAGATGAGGCCGTTGAGTTCTTCTCCGGCAACCTCATCGCCGTGGGCCTGACTACTATTCCTAGGACGTCTGGCCGTTTTGCACGCCGATCACTCCCATGGTGGTCGGCCGAGTGTGAGACGGCCCTCAAACAGAAGCGTTATGCCTACATGCGCTATAAGCGCCGCCCGAACGATTTCACTGTCGCTGAATTTCGTCGGGCTAGGGCTAGGTTCCGGTATATTTTGAAGCACGCCCGCCGCTCATCTTGGCGGGCATACGTGTCTTCACTTAACGGGAAGACCCCTTTAGCTGAGGTGTGAAAGCGAGTCAAAAGGATTCGGGGCAAGTTCTCGCAGGACCCTCCTTCTGTTTTCCAGGAGAATGGGACCGCAATCTCGGACCCTGCGTCCGTGGCGGAATCCTTAGCGACCGCTTTTTCCGCATTCTCTAGCCGGGATGCTGCTCCGCCAGCATTCAATGCACGTCGTGATGTCGCGGAAGGCCGCCGGCTGGACTTTACCTCCAGAGGCGGAGAACCCTTCAACGACAAGTTTACTGTGAGTGAGTTGCGTTCCGCTCTCGCTTCGTGCGCGGACACCGCCCATGGTCTGGACGATGTCCCGTACGCCATGCTTCGACACCTGGGTGAGCGAGGCATGGCCTTTCTGTTAGATTTGTTCAACAGGATCTGGGTGGAGGGTCTTCTCCCAGACTCCTGGCGAATCGCTACTGTGTTCGCCTTTCGCAAGCAGGGAAGAGATCACTCTTCTCCGACCGTTTTCCGCCCAATCTCTCTAACCTCTTGCGTGTGCAAGTTGATGGAGAAATTGGTAAATGTTAGATTAGCCTATTCCTGGACAGCGGAAGCCATCTGTCTTCTGCACAGTGCAGCTTCCGTAAGTTCCACTCCACGTCGGATGCTCTGCTCCGACTGGAAAATGCCGTCTGCGAGGCTTTCCTTCGTAGACACCACTACGCCACGGTGTTTTTCGATCTGGAGAAGGCCTATGATACCGCATGATGGGGGCGAGGGGACGCCTCCCAATGTTTATATCTGAATTTTTGCGAGATCGTTGATCCGCGTACGGGTGGGGGGAGCCCTCTCCGGCCCAAAGGAGCAGGAAGAGGGTGTCCCGCAGGGAAGTGTCCTCAGTGTCACACTGTTTGCCCTGAGCATCAACGGCATCACCTCGGTGCTGCCGGAAGATGTTCTCGCTACGCTCTATGTGGACGACCTTTCGATCTCTTATGGCGCCGCCCAGATGCCAACTCTGGAGCGTCGACTCCAACAGGCATTGAACCGCGTCTCTCGCTATGCCGAAGCGCACAGGTTTCGGTTTTCTTTGGCCAAGACTAAGGTGGTGCACTTGTGCCGCCATCCACGGCTTCACCCCGATCCAGATTTGTTTCTTAATCGGGTGCGCCTGGATGTGGTGGAATCGCACCGTTTCCTTGGTCTTGTATTCGATCGACGCCTCACCTGGGAGGCTCATATTCGCAGCCTTAGGGTCTCCTGTACCCGCGCCATGGACATTCTCCGTTCCGTGACTTTCAGCGCTTGGGGCGCTGATAGGGCTACTGCCATACTTTTTTATCGATCCTTCGTTCGTTCGAAGCTCGACTACGGATGCGAGTTTTATGCATCCGCAGCCGAGCGTTTATTGCGGAAGGTGGATTCGATTCACCACACCGGCCTTCGCCTTGCGACCGGTGCCTTCCGCACCTTCCCCATTGAGAGCCTGTTGGTCGATGCTGCTTAGATGCCACTTGCTCTGCGCCGCGTGCAGTGCATCACTCGCCTGTACGCGCGAGCCCGGCGCCTCCCTCAGTCGCCAACAGCTCTCACTGCATCCGCAGCTTATCTCGATGGTGCCTATGCCGCCGAAAGATGCCAGTCATACCCTAAGCCCTTTGGGTTTAGGGCCAGGAAACTCCTTCGAGAGGTAGATATAGCTCTCGGGCCGGTGGAGCCCCTGGTTCTGCCCAGGACGCCACCCTGGAGGGTACCACATTTGGCTATTTTTCGCCACGCCTCTGCTCCCAAAGCTTGTTCTGCGCCGGGAGTATTGCGTTCGACCTTTTTGGAGCACACATCGTGTCACGCTGGTACCGTGCCAGTGTATACGGATGACTGCAAGTCCCAAGAGGTGGTCGGCTTCCACGTCTTATTCCCTCTGTTTGAAGTCAGCGGGGCTCTATCAGGCGCTGCGTCTGTCTTCACGGCGGGAGCTGGTAGCAATACACCACTCGGTACGGGAGATTACGCGACGTGCCCGGTTCGGAGACCGGATTGTGATCTATAGCGACTCACAAAGCGCCCTGAATGCTCTCGGGGCATTGGAATCTCCGTATTCCCTGGTTCGCGATATCCGTGACACCACGGTTTTGGCGAGCCGGGCAGATGTCGAGATTATCTTCTGCTGGGTTCCTGGACACGTAGGAATTGCGGGGAATGAGGGCGCCAAAGAGTCCGCGAGGACTCTGCCACCGTACCAGCGTTTCGCTCTTCCTCACCCCGACTACATGGCAGGAATACGGGCAGCTCTTCGGACTGCTTGGCAAAGAAGATGGGAGACGGTCGAAGGGAACTTAAAGCTGCGTGCCATTGCGCCGCGACGGCTTCAGGTCGCTTTCTGTCGTCTCCGAACCGGGCACACTTGTGTGGCGCATCGCTATCTGATGGAGCGCCTGCCAGCGCCCTATTGCGACGACTGTTTCGTCCCCCAGACTGTTTGCCACATTCTTTTCGAATGTCCCAGTCTGGTGATCTTCGTGTACGATACCTTTCTCGGTACCGGGATGGGCGGGGTCGCTACCGCCTGTCCCTTTTACTCGGGACGAGTTCGTGCACATTGACTTGTTGACTTTTGGGGAAAGGCCGGGCTTCTTCCCCTTTATTTAAGGTTCTTTTTTTTGCTTTGTTATTGTTTTCCTAGTAGGTTGCACGCTCCTGCACCGGGGTGAGGGAGACCTCCCCCCGATGCCGGAGATTTCTTCCTAATTAAGTTTTTCACATTTTTATCATTGTTATGTTTTCATATTTTTATTTTAAAGTAGCCTAGTTCTAGGCTGTCGTGTTTCCGGCGACTTATGCCCCAGTGGGCAGTTGCCAGTTGGGTTCTACAAAAAAAAAAAAAAATCGCTTGCTTCCTACTTCTGTTCCTTCATCTCCTTCTGAACCTGTTTCTTCCTCCCCTCTGACCATGCTCCTTCATCTCCATTTAATCTAATTTCCTCCTTACTCTCTGACCCTGTTTTCCTCTCGCCCTCTGTCCATCTTCAGCCTTCTGTTCCATCTTCTTCGCATCTTAGTTCTCGTCCGTCTCTGCTCGATCTTCCTTTTCCTCCGGGCCCTGAGCCCTCCACATTGGGGGTTCGGTTTGGCTCTCAGCTGTCGCCTCCCGCCGTTCACGCTGCCAAGTCCGTGCCGGGTCCGTCCACTGCTCATCGCAATTTGTCGCTTGCCCCTTCTGGGCCTTCTAGTATTCGGGAACTTTCGACGGTCTCCGTTACTAGAATCCCGACGTTAGTGTCGAAACGACAGTAATGTCTGTCATCCTACAGTGGAATGGTCAAGGGGTTCTCCCCTAGTGGGATCTGATATCATGCAGATAGACTGCAAAGCAGGTTGTAGAGGTCAACCTAAAATAACTCCGAGTGGGGATGGAGACGACGGAGAAAGTCGTAGTGGATGCAATCATCACCCGGAGAGGTGGAGCCACAGTGAGACAAAGCATCCCGCAGCTCATATACCGAAAAGAGAGCATTATAAGAGTAGGTGGCGCACGTGGTAAAATCTAAAAGGCGAGATTCTATGGCGACCTTATGATCGAGAAACCGTCGAGGATAGCTACCAGCGCTACTCACCGAAGCAAAATGGTCAGCCAGAGATTCGCTGACCAACCGGCTATCGGACACAAGCCAGCCTCCGATGTCCAGAGTGGGGATGGCATGACCAGCGTAGCGACCACGGATCTTATTGACCCGCTTCCAAACCCGAGTCAGTGACGTGGACGAATAAATTGAAAATACTAACCGGCGCCAAAACTCGGCGGGCACGATGGAGGGTTCTTAGGCGGATGGTACGAGCCCGGTTTCGATCGGCCTTATTCGAGACGGTCGGGTTCCACCTATAACGGGAATGGGACAACTGATAGGCAGAAATAGCCGACGCGCAATCCTTCGACCACCAGGGGACGGTGGAGCGCCCCGCAACAGGGCACCTCCGCGGAACGAAGCGCACAGCAGCCTCTAAAATATGAGACCGCTGAATCTACGGTATCGAAGGAAACCCGGGACGCATCAATAAAGGCAGCCTCCCGGAACCCAACCCAATTTGCTCGCCGCAGATCCCAAAGAGGAGGGAGGGAAAGACACGGGCCAGAAAGGGCGGGTGACTGGACTATCAGGAAGTGATCACTCCCTGAAAGGTTGTCCCGAATCGATCACCGTAAGTCGAGGAAACAGTCGGGCGCACATAAGGACAAGTCTACAGCACTAAATGAATCCGTTTGAACATGGTAAGAAGTAAAAGTCGCTGGAATTTAAAAACAAAGGGAATCGGATAATAAGAGGGACTCAACCACTCCGCCCTGGGGATTACGGCCAGTATCACCCCAAGATGGGTGGCGAGCATTAAAATCACCAAGTAATAAAAACAGGGTAGGTAACTGACTTGTGAGCTCTAAAAGGTCAGGCTGACTCAAACTACAATCCGGGGGGAATGTATACAGAACAAACAGGTAAAAACTTGGAAGTAAATACCCTTGCAGCAACAGCCTGCAAGGTAGTGCGGAGGGGAAGTGGCGCAAGGAATAGTGAAGAGAAATTAAAAGCGAAGCACTACCATGTGACACGCCCCCGGCGGGTGGGATGGAATTAAACAGCCGGAAGTGCGAAAATGCCGCGAAGGGGCGAGACCCAAGCTTATTTTCTTGCAAACAGACCACCGAAGGCCGAACGCTACTCTTTTTTTTAATTTAGGATCCTATCTGGCGACTGCCCACTTGGGCATAATGGCAATGATAGTTTGAAGAGGAAAATGAGTGAGATGGAAGAGAAGATTAAAGACAGTGAGGTGCGAATGGAGGAAAGATTGATGCAAATGAGAGAATGGGAGAATCAAGTGCAATTGGTGGGGGTGTGGCCTCAACTCCACTTGGAATGGACATGACTGACAAAAAGGGATTGGCAGACGTAAACAAACCCCCACAAATGACTAGGCACTGAAAAAAAGAAAACTCCAAAGACTAGATACCCAGACCGACAGGAAAGGACCCGACTGGCTAGCATTGACTGCTTGTATTTCAGCTTGAATGAAGGCACGAGTGAAAGTGGGAAAGAAGTGAGTGATAGTGAAAGTGATGCTGAGGTTCATAGGAGTATATTGATCCGAGAAGTACCAAAGTTAAGTAAGTTTTGAGTTGAAGGAACAAAAGATGTGAAAGTGTTTTTGAAAGAGTATGAAAGTTATTGTAAGGAAAAATTTGGAGAGAATAATAAGTTTTGGGTGAAAGAGTTGTGCGAGTTCCTGGATGGGCCTATGAAGGATTTTTGCCGGACGATTACGAGTGTGGGTGAACCTAAGTGGGAGGTTATGAAAAAGAGAATAATAGAGCAATGTAAGATGATGAAGACGTGTGAAGTATAAGAAAACAAATGGGTTTGAGGAAGCGAGAATGGGGAAGAATGAGGATGTGAATTCTTAGCGCATCGCTTAGTCCTTGGTGCAAATGAGATTTGGAGATGACAGAATAAATTGGAATAAGGAGCTGATGAAGAAGTTTTTAAATATGGAAAAAGAAGATGAGATGGGCTGGTAAGAGATTGCTAGATGGGCTGGTAAGAGATTGCTATGGAAGGATGTACTGGAGATGTTAGAGAACTGTGAATTTGAGGATTATGGATGGAGGAGGCCTCGATTCACACTGTGCGCAACTCAAGTAGAAGTAAGTTGCCCCAGTTCCGGTCCTATCCGGACATGATGATAGAGAACCCAATCAAAGTGATGACAAGATTTTTGGAGAATTATTATGTACAGAATGAACAGCAGAGGAACTAAAAGTAGAAGTGAGAGTTGGAATGGTTGGAGTAGGGTTCAGAATGGTTGGAATAGTGGTCACATGAATGGTAGGAATGACAGTAGATCTAGGCTGAATCAGCCTAGGTGTCTGAGGTGCAAGAAAGTTGGGCGCATGAAGGCTGACTGTCGCTGGTCACAAGGAAGTTGCTTTGGCTGTGGGCAAATGGGGCATATGATAAAAGATTTTAGTCATGCGAGGGAAAGAGCGTGTTATGGATGTGGAAGAATGGGCCACTTGGCACGAGATGGCAGGGAAGGTGGTTGAGTGAATATGTGTGGACCTGGACTGTGTGGTAATTGTGGGCAGATAGGGCATTATGCCAGGATGTGTGCCAGTCCAAGAGCTACCTGTGGTAAATGTGGAATGGTAGGTCATGCAACAAGGTTGTGTAGAACTGGTGAAAGATGCATGAACGAAAGAATGGATGGGAACAATGCGAGTAATCAAGAGGATATGACTCAGGAAAACTAAGGAATGAGAGGGTTCCTTCTGGGGAATTCTTTTAGAGTGCAAGTAATTAATGTGAGAGAAGGATTGTCAAATCGTGGAGTGAATTGGGGTCAGAGAGTGAATAGGTGTATGTGTGTTAAAATTAAGTGTGGAGAATGAGAAGTAAGTGCATTGATTGATACAAGATGTAAGGTGAATGTGGTGTACTATGAAACATTTGTAGCAATGAAAGTAAGTGAAGTTAAGGATCATGGATATCATTTGACTGGATTAGGTGAACAGGATGTGCCGATTGTTGCAAGGTTTAGAGAGTGTGTTTTGATTGCCGGTGTCCGGATGAATGAAGATGAATTTTGTGTTGTAGAAGGTGCAAACAAGAAGTATGACATGCTATTAGATTATAAGTTTTTGAAAGTGAATGGTATTGTGATTCACCCTGATTTAGAGATGATTGAATGTAAGAAGAATGGAAGTATGAAGTATCAATGGTATGTGGATCCAGATGGAAGTGTAAGAGTGAACATCATGAAAGGTCTGGAGGTACATGCGATTGAGAGTGTGCCTGTCAAGCAGAATGAAACATTGAGTGTAAGGATTGGATTGAATTCTGATGTTGAGATAAGTGAGAATGATAGGAATATTTATGTCTTGGATGGTAGTGCTGTGAACTATCGATTGAGGCGAGTGGTGCATGTGTTTGATGGTATAATTGATATGAAAGATCCGCGTGTCTGCATACAAGTTTGACCTTATCTGCAAAGGAAGAGTCTTAGAGGAGTGCAAGTGGGAGATAAATTGGGTGTGTTAAATACAGTGGTGAATATGGAGAATGATACGCATGTGGTAAACACGTGTGTTTTCCGTGAGTGTAACGTCGAATGTTTGGAAGTATGAAGATTTGATTGAGCAAGTGAAATTGGAAGAAAAGTTGAGTGAATGTGAGAAGCAAAAAGTTTACAGGATGTTGTGGAATAGGAGAGGTGCTTTGAGTAAAGGAAATAAGGACTTTGGCAACACTCGCTTGCCTGAGTTCAAAATAATTTTGAGCGATGATACGCCAATTTTTCAAAGGCCTCGTCATTTCCCTTCCCCTGTGGCTCAAGAGATTGAGGAACAGTGTGAGGAATTAGAGAGAATCGGTGTGATTGAGCCGAGTGTGAGTACCTGGAATAGTCCAATTATACCTGTACGAAAGCCAGATGAATGTTTGCGACTGTGTATTGACTATAGATGAGTGATGGAACGAATGTTGAAAGACAAGTTTCCTATGAGTGTTGTGTCTGAATGTGTGTACAGTATGTATGGAATGAAAGTATTTTCTAAGATGGATCTGTTTTGTGGGTACTACCAGATGCCTGTGGCTGAAGAGAGTAGGCCTATTATGGAATTCTCCACCTCAAAGCGCCATTATCAGTTCAGAAACCTGGTGAATGCCCTGGCTGCTTTTCAGCGTCCTATGAATGTAGAGTTGAGTGGTTTTCTGTGTAAGAATGTACAAGTGTTTTTGGATGATATTTTGGGGATGAGTGAGAACATTGGAGAATATATGACCTTGGTGAATGATGTTTTAAGAAAGTTGGAAGAGGTTGAAGTGAAATTGAAGTTATCTAAATGTGTATGGTTTGCTAGTGAAGTTGAGTGTTTAGATCATAAGGTGAGTGCGGCTGGATTGCGTAAATCGGAGAAGTTTGTGTGAAAGGTTAGGAATTTTCCTAAGCCTACCACAATGAGAGAGTTGCGTGGATTTCTTGGTTTAGTTGAGTTTGGAAGAAAGTTGATGAAAGATTGTTTGGGTGTGATGAAACCGTTGAGTGTATGGAATAGGAAAAAATAAGTACTGTGATTAAGTGGAATGACTCTATGAATGCAGCATTTGAAAAGTTAAAAGCAGAAGTTGCAAAAGATGTGGAACTTGCGTATCCAGCGTATGGAACAAATGCAGGAATGCTTGGTGTATACGGATGCAAGCGGTCATTCGATGGGTGGATGTTTGATGCAAGATCAAGTTGTGAATGGGGTTGGAAGAAAGCGAGTAATTGCATATGTTTCCAAGGCGTTTAGTGTGGCAGAGCATGCATATTCGATGATTGAAAGAGTGTTGGCTGCGTTAAGATTCTGTCACAAGTTAGTTGATAGTAGGCTTGCAAGGACAATAGAAGATTTGAGTGATTTTGATTTTGTGGTTGAGTATTTGCCAGGTGAAAGGAATGTGATTGCTGATTTGATGTCATGTTTGCCATGTAGTTTGAATGAGAGAGAGACTGTAAGCATAAATCCTGAGTATTTGCCAGCAGGTGTAGTTGTTGGAAGAAAATGTAAGGGTAGATGTGATTCTATGTTTGAAAGTGTGTTGTATGGTTTATGAGACTTGATGAAAGATGGATTGCTTGAGAAGGTGCCAGAAAGTGTGAATGCATTACGAAAGGTGGTTATGGAAGAAGTGTGTAAAAGACCAGAGCAATTGGGAATGGAAAATTCAAGTAGGTTAAGAGACTGAGTTGAGAAGTATGTGTATGCTAGGAGTGATGATGTTTCAGGAAGTTTTAGCAATAGTGCGTAAGCTGTTTGGTGTGATAGTATATGTGCTTTATGGTGTTGAGAAGCCAGTGATGTATCGTGGTAAAGGTGTAGACCGAGTGAATGGGTGTGAGTTGCATCTGCAATGTTTGAGTGGTGTGCATTATAATTGGCTGATAGAGAAGAATTTTGTAAGAAGAGAGATTGATTACATTTGCGAAAGAATTGTCCCGTTAGTGAAGATGAAGATTTAGATGCTGCAGAAGTGTTTGTTCAATTGGCTGAAGTGTTGAATGTCTGGCTTTGTCGGTTGTCTGTCTGGCTTTGTTCTGGAAGGTTGTCTTACAGGAAGCTCCTGATTATCATTGTAAGATTGGGATATAATACTGATTTGGGTGTGTAGTTTTTCTTGTATTTATTTAATACATCAATCACTGTGTAATAAATACATTAGTGATTAATATTTTTGGGGAAGATAACTGGCAGCAATCCTGAGCAAGAATTTTGGGGGGTGAGTGTTAACTTTTTCCTTAGTAAATTTCTGAGAGTATGGCTGTTTGTATAGATGGTGATAGCATGCTCTTTGAAAGTAGTGTGTATGTGGTGTGTGATGCATGTGGAGTTGAAAGGAGAGTGAATGTAACTGAATGCTGTGTGTGTTTTCTGGAAGGAGAGGTTAGGAGGTTGAGTGGGGAATGTAAGAGGTTGAATGATTTGGTGTTTGAGGTGAGAAGAGATGCAAGTGTGCGATTGAAGGGTGAGATTAGTGCTAAGAGGGTGTAAGATAGGGCTATGACTGGGAACAGTGTGGAAGTTGTGTTTGATGATGAATGGTGGGTGAAAATGGATAGGATAGATAAGTTAGGACAGATTAGGTGTTTGAAAATGAAGGACATAGAACCTGTTAGGTTGACTAAGAGATTCAATGTCCTGAGAGAGGAAGATTGTGAAAGTGATTTGCCTGGTGTGATTGTGGATGAAAGCAGGATGGGTGGTAGTGTGACTGAGAGCAGGAGGGAGGGTAATGTTAGGCCAAGACAGAATAGGAGAATGACTGAGGTGCTAGTGATGGGTGACTCTCAGATTAGGTATTTAGATAGGAAGTTGAGTGATAGCAAGTGGAAGGGAATGAGAGTTTGTCTGCTGGGTGCTGGTGTAAGTGATGTTTGTGAGAGGTATGATAGGCTGGTTTCTGGGTGTGAGAGGGATGCAGTTGTGATTACGCATGTGGGAGTGAATGATGTAAAGAAGGTGGGTACATGTGAGTTACGTGAGCAGTATAAAAGGTTAGTTGAAAGGATGAGTAAAAGCAGGGTAAAAGGTGTTGTTTCTGGTGTGCTTCCGAGATTGGATGTGGGGGTAGAATGGTTGTCGCGTGCAATTGGTTTGAATGAATTTGTGAAAGGACTGTGTGAGGAGTTAGGATTGGTGTTTGTAGATGTCTGGGGTGGGTTTTACGGGAATAGGAGGTTGTATGCGATGGATGGGCTCCATCTTAGTCGGGCAGGTGTTGAGGTTCTATGGGGGGAGCTGGATAGTGTGATTAGGTCCTTACGGGTGGGAAACTAGAAGCTGTTAGAGGTAAGGGAATAACAGGAATAGAGGGCAGATGTAGGAAATGGAAGGGATGCAGAGATAGAGGAATAGCTAGGGGGGAGGGCATACTGATGCGTTATAGGGGGACTAATGCACAAGTGAATGAGCAGATAACTAGGAATAAAAAAGCACGATGCAATGAAGATTGGAATAATAAAAAAAACTTAAAAATATACTACACAAATGGTCGGAGTATAAGGAATAAGATAGATCTCTTAAGAGCGTTAGCGAGTGAAGAGAATTTTGATATAATTGCGATAACAGAGTCATGGCTTGATTTGGCAGGTAATCACTTTAAACCTGAGGTTGAGATTGAGGGCTTTAACATGTTCCATACAGATAGGAATAGGAAGAGAGGAGGAGGGGTTATTATTTATATTAAAGATAATCTCGTGTTGTGTAAACAGTACAATTAAATTAGATGATAACACAGAGTCATTATGGCTAAATGTAAAGGAAGGTAAAAACAAGCTTGTCATAGGATTATTATACAGACTACCAAATCTTAATAAGGAAGCTTCAAATCTTCTGTGGCAGGAGATAGAACGGGCATGTAGAAGTAAGCATGTGTCTATAATGGGCGATTTTAATTACAGAAATATAGACTGGGAAGCTCTTGTGGGTGATCAGGAGGCTGAGGAATTTTTGAATGTTGTCCAAGATAATTTTCTGAAGCAGATTATTAACGAACCCACTAGCGGTAATAATATACTGGATTTAGTTCTGACAAATAGGGAAGAAGTTATTAAGGATACTGAGATTGGAGGAAATTTGGGTAATAGTGACCATTGTGAAATTAGATTCAAGATGAAATGGAATGGTATTGATAGTAGCATGAACAATGTTAAAATTCCTGACTTTAGAAGAGCAAATTATAATGGGCTAAGGACTTACCTGGAGGCAGTTGTACAGAAACCAGGCAATGAAATCAATTCAGGAATAGATTCAATGATATCAGTTAGTGGAGACAATAATCACCAGGAGGAAGAGATTACAATTGAAGAGGAGTATGAAAGAATAATTGAGCAATTAATTACAGGTCAGATGATTAACATTCCATATAAAGAGATTAGGACTAAAAATAATGACCCAAAATGGATGACAGACAAAATTAAGCATTATATTGGCATTAAAAAGGGCATTAAAAAGTTAATTAGAGTAGCAAGGAGAAATTATGAAATTAAAGTGGCAAATAGGGCAAAGGAAGATCCTAAAAGTTTTTATCAATTATACAAAACTAAGGTTAGAGATAAAATAGGCCCACTTATAGATTCCAATGGAGAATTAGTGAGTGATAGGGACTCAATGGCTGGAATTCTCAATGACTTTTTTCTCTCAGTATTTACACAGGAGGATACTCTAAATATACCCGAGGTGTCAATGATCTTTCGGGGTAATGATGAAGAGAAATTAAAGGATATCTTGATCACAAAGGAGATAGTGACAAAGGAAATTGATAAAATCAAAAGTAGTAAAGCACCCGGTCCTGATGAGGTCTTTCCTAGAATTTTGAAAGAATGTAAGGATGTGTTAAGTGATCCCCTAGCATGCATCTTTAGAAAATCATTGGAGAGTGGCATTGTGCCAGTGGCATGGAAGCCAATGTGATACCTATATTTAAGAAAGGGGATAAAACAAATATGTTTAATTACAGACCAGTAAGTTTGACATCAGTGGTAGGGAAAATGATGGAATCTATTATAGCAAGGAATATTAGAGATAACTTGGATAAGCATAAGTTGATAAAAGAATCACAGCATGGCTTTAGTAAGGGTAAATCCTGTCTGACTAATTTGCTGTCTTTTTATAGTAAGGTGTATGAAGCAGCAGATAATGATGAAAACTATATTTTATACTTGGACTTTAGTAAGGCTTTTGATTGAGTGCCACACTTACGGCTTCTGAGCAAAGTTAAAGCACACAGGATCGATGGCAGTATATTTAGGTGGATTCAGTTATGGCTTGGTGACAGACAGCAAAGAGTTAGTATAGATGGAGTTAAATCTGAGTGGGGTTGTGTTAGCAGTGGAGTTCTGCAAGGATCTGGTTTGGGTCCCTTGCTATTCTTAATTTATATTAATGATCTTGACATTGGTATAAGTAGTGACCTGAGTAAATTTGCTGATGATACTAAGCTAGGTAGGGCCATTAGGGCTGATTCTGATGCTGTTGTAATGCAGGAGGAATTGACCATTCTGTCCAATTGGGCCGAGAAATGGCAAATGAAGTTTAACATAGACAAATGTAGTGTACTTAGTATAGGTAGAAATAATCCATTGAATAGTTATAAATTAAATGGGGGAATTCTAGGGAGGACCGATTGTGAGAGGGACCTGGGTATTTTGGTAAGTTCAGACCTTCGTCCTAGAAAGCAACGCCTAAATGCTAAGAATAAAGCTAATAGGATATTGGGATTCATTAGGAGGAGTGTAAGCAATAAGAGTGCTGAAGTCATTCTAAAACTGTATCTGGCGCTAGTTAGGCCTCATCTAGACTATGCAGTACAATTTTGGTCACCATATTATAGGAAGGATATTGATTTGCTTGAGTCTGTGCAGAGAAGGATGACAAAGATGATTGGTGGGCTAAGGAACTTACCTTATGGTGAAAGGCTCAGAAAACTAAATCTACATACATTGGAAAGGAGAAGAGTCAGAGGGGAATTGATTGAAGTCTTCAAATGGGTAAAAGGATATAATAAAGGGGATCTGGGTAAGGTTCTTATACTTAGTGAACATGACAGGACACGTAGCAATGGGTTTAAGCTTGATAAGTATAGGTTTAGGAAGGAGATTGGGAGGAATTGGTTTACAAATCGTGTGGTAGATGAATGGAATAGGCTCACTAGACATGTGATAGAAGCCTCCCTCTCTGGGTAGTTTTAAGAATAGATTAGATAAATATATGGATGAAGCTGCTAGATGGGACTGACTTTTTTTTTATGTACATATGTATATATTTTTCTAAGGAGTGGGGAGATTATATTTTGCGGTTGCATGAATAGACATAATCCTCTGGATGCATTTTATGTATATTTTAGATTAGATCTGACGAACTCCTGTAAAGGTTGACAATGTTGATGACTTTTCTCTGGTAAGAAATCTTTTGTGTGTTGAATGGAACAGGAGCTGCCATGTGTAAGCCATGAATGGTCTTTTGCAGTCTCCTTCTTTTCTTATGTTCTTATGTTCTAATGTGTGAGCATGGACTTGAAGAGAGAGTGCAAGTTACCTTGACTCTGTATGGGAAATACTATTGTGGAATGATTGACACAGGTGTGCAAATTTCCTTGGTGAATGCAAAAGTTGTGCGTGATGCTGACAATATGAGTTGGAATGTTTCTAGAAAAAGGTGTGACAGTTTTGATAAGTGGACTCGGAAGTGGATGTATTATGGCATGGGGGGAAGTTGGTTTGTCTGTAAGCATGGGGAAGTTGAATGACATATTGCATGAATTTGTTGTGCTAAGCGAGAATGAGTTACCTTATTGTTTTCTGTTTGGGATTGATTTTCTGCATAAAAATAGGATTTCTGTCGATGTATGTAATGAATGTTTAGTGAAAGTTGGTGTAACAGTTAGGAAGTTGCAGAGTGAGCTTGTAGGCTCAACTGGATTTGTAGGAGTGGCAGGTGTCGATTTGAGTGAAGAGCTGTTGACTGCTGAAGATATAGAGGCATGCAAGAGTCATGTCCGATGGTGCGTGAATTGAAGGATAGCGTGATGACCAGTGTTCCTGTGAATGAATGGAGTTGCATATTACGAGAGTTTAGATCGTTTGCATGAAAGTTTGTAGTGGGCAAGGGTTTAGTGTATTTTGTGAAATGTATAGATGATGAGGATGTATATATTCCGGTGTTTTCTGTGTGTGGCACGATTGGAATGCTGAAGATTGTACATGATAGGTTTGGAATGTATGAAAGGATGTATATTTAGTTCCTTTTTGAGAAAGATTTGCATGGATGTAGCGACTATGTGTGAAGTGTGCCAGAAGAGAAAGTATCAGAGAGTGTATGTTGCCCTCCCTGTATTAAAGTTGAGTGTGAATGAACCCTTTGAAATGGTAGCGATCGATTGTGTGTCTTTTCCGAGGACTGCAAGAGGGTATGTAGGGATGATTGTGATGGGGGATCATAAGAGCAAATTTGCGTATGCTGCACCTGTGACGAATAAATCTTGATTTACTGTTGCTAGAGAAGTGAGTAAGAGAATGTTACCCATGTGCATGTGTAAGCCTGTGTGAATGTTGAGTGACAATGGACCTGAGTTTGTGGGACGTGCTTTTGAGGAGATGTTGAGTGAATAGGGAATAGATCATGTGCGAATGACGCCGTATATGCCTAGTGCGAATGGTTTAGCTGAAAGAACGATAAGAACTTTGAGTGAGATGTTACGATTGATGGTGAAAGATGGGAAAGAATGGGATGAATGTTTGGGAAGAGTGCTTTGGGCGTATAACATGACAGTACATAAGGCAATTGGAATGCCACCATGTAAGTATTTGCTGAACTTTGAACGAATGATTAGGCCACATATGGGACTTAGTGAGAATGATTGTGAGTTGTGGAGAAAAGGGAATGAAAGGTTTGAGAGTTTTTCTGTGGGTGATAAAGTACTAAAGGAGATTGAGACAAAAGGTAGACTGAATGTGGATAAGTTGGAAGAGATGTTTGAAGGTCCGTTTGTAGTAAGAAAGGTTTGGTCGAATGGGGTAAGTTTTGTGATAGTTCGTGAATGAGAGGATGGAAGTTTGGATGAATGTAGAGCGCATCAATGACAGTTCCGAAAGTGGCGTGAACCTCCTGAATATTTGGTGCAACATCCAGTGAATGTGTCTGAAAGAATGGAAGACTGTGAAATGGTGGATGATATAGCTAGTGCTTTAGAGGAGAAGCAGTTAGTGTTAGTTGAACATGTAAGGGGAAAGCGTAAGAGTAAACGGTTGAGAAAGGATGAATGGATGGAACAGTTCAGTGAGAGTGATGTGAGAGGGTTTTCTGGGTTTGTGCAAGATCGCGATGGAGTATATGATAGAACGTATAGTATTTGTAAGCTTCCTTTGAATGAGTCTGAGTCTATGCTAGAGAGTATAAATGGGATAAGTGTGCAATTGGAACAAGAGTCGATAAATGCTATGAAAGAATGGGAAGGTTTGATGGATGAAATAGAGAAGTTAGTTGAGGATTTTAGTGAGGTTGGTCAGGGAATGTCAGATGTGTGTGTGGATGAAGTACATAGAGAAGGGGCCATGGACAGACATGATGAAGAGACAATTGATGGACCTGTGACTAGGAGGAGAGGCAGAGTGAAAGAGTATGACTGGGTGATGTCGAAAGCATTTTGAATGAATGAAATAGGTCTATGAAGATGGGGATTGAGACATGGTGAGGTGAGGCGATTTTAGCTGGGAGGGATGTAGTAGTTTGGTTGACCGCCTTCCCTCCCCTATGTCTAATCCCTTTCTTCTTTTTTCAGAATGTGTGTGTGGATTGCGTGATCTCTATCGTGCTCCCCCATTCATCTCTATTTTCTTTTTAGGCGGATTCTTCTTTCAGCTAATAATATTTTTGTTTAGTAATAGTTTGGAAGTCATTAGTTGTGACTGAAGAAGGAAGAGCCACCTGGACTAAAAATAGATGAGTGAAAATTGTGTGAGAGTGGGTATGGTTGAATGTGTTAAGAGTAAAGATGTTTGAGTGTGGCTTCTCTTTTCCACTTCTGTGGTACCGATCGTCGGCAACATCTGGCTTTCGAGACTGCCTCCAAGTTGCTTACGCATCGATTCGAGCCAGAGCACTCCAACTTTCTGCTTTGACTGGAACCACCACTTTCCCATCCTTGAGTGAGGATCATTTCGCCTTGGCTGGAGCTGGACTCCTAGTCCCTTAAGAAAAAGGAACCTCCCTTCACTCAAGAAAGCGGGCCTGCCTCGCTCCCCTTCCCCCCCCTCCCATACCGGTAATAGCGCTCCCAGATCTGATAAAAGTTGGACAGACTCACATGTTGGCATTGGGCAATCTGTTTGTGAAGCCCTAAACATTTCCTTGTTTGCGTGTGTGTGGCCGAGGTAAATATGTAAGACCAACTATATATATATATCTATCTTTCGTTTGTGGTTATAAATGGTAAATATTTTGGTAATTGGGTAAATTTGCAGTTTTGTTTTCTGGAGTTGTGTTTGATCGCCATTATTTTTTTGTGTGTGTAATAAAATACTTTCTCTCCTCAATACCCTCTCCTTGAACCATCGAGTGGACCTTGTCACGGTGGCAGGAATTTTAGGCTGGGGACTCGCGATCCTGCTGCCACATTACTTCTAACAATTTAACACTGTCATTGGATAAGTCTTCCAAAGATAAGACACCTTTTTTCCGTGAAAAATTAGTGCTGTGGTAATCCTCCTTCAGATAATTTCCAATACAGCATTTGCTAGACTCAGCTTTTGCATCAACCATCCTGCAAAACTCATCCTGCTAAGCAAATTGGAATTTCAATGCTAACATTGAAGTATCATTACAAGCTTTCTAACTATCAGCCCAATACATTAAAAGCCAAAAATATCAGAGGTTTCAAATGGAAACCATGTTATACAGAATTCATGATATAAAGGGACCCTGCTGTAATGCTGATAGTGTCCTGAATTTAGCATTGTGAAAATGAAGGAACACCTCCAGACCGACTCTCTCTCGGTCTTTTCGGCTCATTTTCCTCATTTACCTCCCGGCAGCCTTGCGGCTTACCGGGAATGAGCCCGCTGACACGAAGCAGGGTCGTTCCCCCTACTCTTCAAGAAGACTCCGGTTCATCAGAACCATCTCAGACAGAATCGTCAAGTGATACGCGGCACATGGCTGCGAATCCCGCTGAGGCCCAAGCACAACGGAGGCTCTCGGCCGGCAGGATTCCGGTGGAATCAGATCGGGTTTTCTCGGATATCAGCGAACCTTTGCAACTGAACTCACCTCCACCCGCGTATCCCAACGTCCTTCAAGTGGACCCGGAATCGGCAACTCAAGAAGGACCTTACCCGGAAACTCCGAGGGTCCCTAGGGGCCTCCCCGCAGCAGGATCTCACCCGGCGCTCCTACCATCGGACCATGAGATGATCGACGCTATCCAGTGGACTGTGGTGGTTGAGAATTTGCGTGATAAAATAAATAGTGATATATTTAAAGTTCGTGATCGGGAGGAGCTGAAGTCTCTCCTAGTGTTGTTTAGGTTTCGCAATAGCCTTATGAGAAGTGAATTTCTCCATTTGCACACCAGGTTACGGTTATTCCATTGTGTGGCCCAATACAGTTGGCAGCCTGCGTTATGTGACGCGCGTGAGCAGGAATCCCTTGTGACGGAGATAGTGTTGAGTGAAGCCGCCTTAAGCGGTCCTCGTGTACAGACCATTAGGGTCGCCGGCAATACAGCACCGCCTCGATATGGCAGCTGGTTTAACTCCGGAATGGCTCCGAGAGGCAGAGGCGCACCCCGCGCTGTGTATAGACCACGTGGCCAGATTCCTAGAGGACGTCGTCGGTAACTTGGATGTGGCTTGGCGTGAGAGGGTCTCTCGTGTGGCACGCCGCATGTTCCAAGAGGTGCCGGGTCAATCGGACTCCTCGTCAACAACGGCAACACCACCCGAGGACCTGCCTACGCTCAGCATGCCGGAACCCCCCATTTCCCCCATCCATCCCAGGTTCCCGGTTCTACAGATCCATGATCTACCTCAACTCCCTCCAGCATCTCCCATCGATGTATCAATAGCGGAAGTTATCGACGTCGCTCAGGATGATCATAGAACTCTATTCGTGGGTTCTAACCCTATGACGGACTTCTTTGAGGAAGCGGCAGCCCAACTAGGGGCATTGCACATCTACGAGGGACCAGATATGATCGCACATATCCCTATGCCGGGACTGGCGGTACCTACCGTTTTGGAAATACCGGCCCCAAGTGAACCTCCCTCTTCAATTTCCTCAAACCCGTCGGAACATGGGGACGTTATCATAGAACCCATTAGCGCCCCGCCGGATATCATGGACAGAGACAGGCAAGATGGAAACGAAGGATCTGAACAAGAAGATTCCGAACAGGAAGAAGATAATAATAATGAAGAAGAAGAAAATAATCAAGAAGATCACGGCAACGAAGAAGAACAAGGTAACGAAGACGATAGAAGAAACCAGGACTGGGTCTTCCCAGGTATGGACCCCCTTGAGCCAAGTCCTCCACGATCCTCTGATGTGAATGCCAGATTGGATATAGAACCTCCAGGAAATATTCTCTCATTACCCCTGGCTAATCACATCATCAAGGCGGCTCAGGGTAATGGAGTTAAAGTTTTTATCAACTGTCATTATAAAAGCTGGGTAAGCTCCTCTCCAAACGTAGCACCCCTACTACAGCAGCTATTGAACAATGGCATCATAGAAGAAAGCAGACAGGTCACAAGATGCCACAGGGTATTTGCGGTGCAAAAACCCAATGGCTCAGTAAGAATTGTATATGATATGCATAGATTAGACGAATATTACACTCCACCTTCATTCAGATTACCCTCGGTTCAGAAGGTACTCAAGAAAACGGGACCAAACGACGTGGCGGTCAAACTAGACCTCAAAGACGGATTTTATCATATTCCATTAACTGAAAAGTGCAGACACTGGTTCGGCATAAGATGTGAGGGAAGAACATACAGATTTAAACGATTGCCCATGGGTTTTTCGGGCGCACCTTTTATTATGCAGTCCACTATAGGACCAGGCATTCAGGCGCTTGTAAAGGCACGCGGCTGCCAAAGCTTCACTTACTTGGATGATATATTAATTATAGGCCCACGAAGAAAGGTACGATTATGCGTACGGGACCTACTTAACAGCACTCTTAACATTAATTTAGCTAAAAGTACGCTAATACCCACAAAGAAGATAACATACTTGGGTGTCAAGGTTGACTTAAAACGAAAACGAGTAGCATTGGTACCATCCATGTGCCATAAGATCAAGGACGCTCTTCAGTTTGCAGCCCACAACCAAGTTTCCTACAGAGGATGGACTAGATTCGCAGGATTAATGAATTTCATTGGCCCAATCATTCGGCTTCCCTTCATGTCGGTCCAACTCATGATGGACCAGCCATCCCACTACGATCCAGAAAAACTCCTGACACCTGCGTCACTAATTAACTCCAAATGGACGTCTTGGAAGGACCCACGGGCCCACTGGGAACCAGTCTACGCGGACGCTTCTGAAACAGGAATTGGTATAGCACTGGGCTCTGATATCATAAGTATCCCATTACCAGTCGAACAAACCGGCTCTATATTCATGTCAGAAACCATCGCATACTGGACTACCAGGCTCCTTTTCCTTTTCGCCCAATCCTGGGTGATAACCTCCGGGTAGTATATAATAGTAGACGGGGAAAGCTGCCCATGGACCTCATCAGAACTCTTTCACCCACGTCCATGGTCACCATCTCAAACGTGTTTAGATTCGCCTACAACAACCTTCGATGGGTTCGTACACATAAGAACATCGCTGATGGCGCCTCTCGACTCTTCGAGAATTTTAATTTAGCGTGGTTGGGAGGCTGCCTCTCATAGACTATATAAGAGGCGCCTCCACCAGGAGGACGCCATGGTCGTTTGAACTTCGTGACAGCAACACCTCCAGACCGACTCCCACCACCTCCCCTTCTACCTTTGTTAGGCCTCTCAGAGAAAGAGGCACATCTTTATCTGGGACTATATCTATGTATGCCATTCATGACATGCATAAATAAGCCCTTTGTATCTCAAATAAACTTGTATAACATTCCAAATAATTGTACTTTTATACTTTTGTACTTTTGCATTAAAACAATAAAAAGAGGGGTCCCTCATCCCTGTGGGACCCCTTGTGACCTTGTGACCTGTCTGCTTTCTTCTATGACGCCATTGTTCAATAGCTGCTGTAGTAGGGGTGCTACGTTTGGAGAGGAGCTTACCCAGCTTTTATAATGACGGTTGATAGTCTATGGGAGGCTGCCTCTAATAGACTATATAAGAAGCGCCTCCACCAGGAAGACGCCATGGTCGTTTGAACTTCGTGACAGCAACACCTCCAGACTGACTCCCACCACCTCCCCTTCTCCTACCTTTGTAGGAGAAGGGGAGGTGGTGGGAGCCTCATGTTTCCACAGTCAAAAAGGTCAAAAGGTCATGGTCATTTTATAAAAATCATAAAAATTGACTATATTTGAAACACTTATGTATGTTCAACTGCCAGAAAAGGTTTTAAATACAATGAAAGACATACTTGTATATCATCATATCCTATCAGTTATAAATTTTAGTATTGATTCTCAATATGAATATTTTGAATCGGAAGTTGGCTCAGATGTGACGATTTGTTGAATATTTCAGTTTTTGCTAGCTTATAACTCTTTGAATCTATGGCCCTGATTCTGTAGGATGTGAACTTTTCAGACCTATATCTTTCAAAATGCATGTTTTATGAGGCCTCAAAGTCATTGATTTTGAAAAATCGACTTAGTCTCTAAAAAGCCCCCTCAATTACGTGGGCCATCTCTCCGGAACTGTTTGAGGTACATCCCGTAAGGGGTGCGGCGATATGCCATCCTGGCCGCCGTGCTGACGGGATCCAGCGCCCCGTCCGGCTCCAGTTTAGCCTCTCTTCCTTCCTTCAGATAGCCTGTATTCCTATCCTACCTCGTCGCTTTCATACAACCTCTCCCACAACTTTCTCTGGTCAGCCTCTAATTTCACAGGGTAGAAGCTGACCTTCTTCTCAGCCAATCATCCCGGATCGGGGCTGAGGGAGGAGGGGACAATGTTCCCTAACCCCTGAGCTCCGGTCTGGGGTGGTTGGCCTTTAACAACCTGCTTCATCCCCACCCATACCTTCCTCACATCCCTTTTCCTCTTATCTTCAAAATCTATCTTTTTTACGCCATGTTCAAGGTGGAGCCGCCATGCCGAAGGACTGCCAGGCCACCAGGCGGGAGGGGTGGTCCCAAATAGCGGCGCCTGGCTCTGCTGGGCCTGTAAGCACCTCTTGCAGTGTGGGCTACTGCAAGAGGTGGTGAGTGATTGCGTCCCGTAAAACAAAGAGGGTCACCATGCCCAATGATGCAAAAAACCCCCATCTTTCCTTAATTCCCCCTATAAAAACAATGGAGCTGCCTCGTGCAGCTCCACAGAAAAGATTGGGGCCCTCCCCCCCCTGTGCTTGTGCAGGGAACCCTCCATATTTCTCTAACCGAAGAGGAGGCTTACTCCTCTCCTTCGCTTATGGGTGCAGGGGACTGCCCCTCACCCCCTTATCTGGAGGTGCTCTCGGGCACCTCCCCTTTTCAAGCGGCAGTCCTCTCTTTTTCCAAGGGGACTGCCAAGAAAGCCAGCAGGTAGCCCACTGCCGACTGCGCCCCGTGTAAGCCGCTCGGTAGGGCAAACCCCCTTAGTGGGGAGAGGGAAGCCAGGCCCCTTCGGTCGCTTCCCTCAAAAGACCTGCTGGCAAGAATTTTAAACCTTGCTGGGGTCAAGGCCTGTGCCTCCCCACACAAGACTGGCGACACTGCCAAGGGGACCTGCAATGTCCTGGGAGGGGATGGCCAACTGGAGGCCCCTCCTGTGATAGACATGGTCCTTGAGGAGACCCAGCCTCGGACAGTAGGGCCTTCCATGGGGGAGAATCCGGGCTCGGCGCCAAGCACCGAACCCGAATCCGCCCCTATGCAAGGTCCCCCTCAAACGGCAGAGGGTTCCGAGGCAGTAAAAGGAGGGGAGGGATCTCCTCCGACAGGTGCCCCTACGACTACCAGGACCTTCTCCATTTCGGAGAGGGACCTGGCTGAAGCTGGCCCATCTGGCATTGGGGCTTCTGCCGGCGGAGGTGAGAAGCGGGTTCATTCCCCGCCCTCCTCTCCTAAAAAGAAAAAGACGAAGAAGACTCGGGGCTCCTCTCCATCCGCGGGGGCTGCGGGGACGGATGGGTCTGCTACCACTTTGGTAGGCGACCAAGCCAAGATCGGCACATCCGGCCCCTCTACCCCCTCGTGTGCGGAGCCCCTGACTAAGACTAACACCAAGAATGCACAGTGCGGAGCCTCGATGACATCGGGGCCCCTGATTCAGAGGTTACCTGGCGTTTTCGAGCCCGCTGGCTTCAAACGCTTCCTCGTTATTCGCTCCACTGATGGCACCATGTTGTCCAAGAGTAACATGATCCATCGGAGGAGAGGATTAGCTAGTGCAATTGGTAGAGAGCCGAAGGTAACCCGTTTCTCGGACGGGAGCCTTCTGGCGAATGCGGCGAATCCCGCCGAGGCGGCTAAAATAAGTGCTCTTCGGACACTTCATGGCACCCCGGTGAGTGTGACGCCGCACTCTACCATGAACTTTGTGAAAGGAGTAGTTTATGCGAGGGAACTCGTTGACTACTCCATTGAGGACATCACCCTAGAGCTGGCCGACCATGGGGCGGTCAAAGTCGAATGTGTGATGAGAAAACAGGGAGGGGCCTCGAGATCCACCCCTACACTCTTCGTCACGTTCGACTGTGACAAGCTCCCTGAGTCGGTGCGTGCCGGTTGGTACCGCCACCGCGTGAAGGCATTCGTGCCACTGCCGCGGCGGTGCTATTACTGTCACCGCTTCGGCCATACGAATCGATCATGTAGACGTGCAAAATGGGGGGCACCCGAAGTCTGTGTAAATTGCTCCAAGGTCGCACAGGATAAGTCCAAATCGTGTGTGGCCAAGTGTGTCAATTGCGGAGAGCCGCACCCTGCTTCTTCGAAGCAATGTGGTGCATATCTCCTTGAGAAAGAAATCCTGGCCGTTCAGGCCCAGGATCGACTCTCATTCCGCGAGGCTAAGGACTTGGTCCTGGCGCGCCCGGCTCTGCCTTGGACGTCAAATGCCTCAATAGTTAGAAAAGCACCCTCTGCTCCTGGCCCATCCAGGCCAACGAGCATGGTTGTTTCCGCGCCCATTCGGAACCCTTCTGCAGGCTCTACTACACCCGGGCGCTCCCCTGGTAAAGCTGGCGGCAAAAAGGGTTCACACCCAGCCCCGGCTAAAACCAGGGCTCCCCCCTCTTCCCCCAGCGTGACCGTTTCCCGTAAGGCGAAACGGCCACGCTCCTCCACAGAGTCGTTAGACTCACAGGAGGCAACACGCTTGAAGATGGTCGCTCGGCCATCTTCCAGGGTTCCTAACGCTGTCCCCCGAAAGGAGGACAGCAACAAAGAAGCTTCGGCTCCTTCGCCCACGCCCCGAGGTGGAGCGAGTGGCTTTGAGACGGTGGTTCCTCGAAAAGAGGGCCCCTCCGCCTCCGAAGCCGCAACGCCCGCCTAAGGTTTCGAGGCGGAGGGAAGAAAAGACTCGCATGACGAGCCCAACCTCCCCCAATAAGTCCTCGAAGGCGACAGCGCCTTCAGCGCTTTGTCCGGCTAACAGCGCCCGGGGTTCTGCCCCCGGGAATCGTACGGCCATTCCCGTGAGGGCCTTCAGTTCGAGGAGGGCCCCCGCGTCTCCTCCGAGCTAGGCCTGGAGGGCATATTCCTTCAATGGAATTGCCGTGGACTCCGGGCCAACTGGGAGGAGCTGCGGAGGCTCGTCTCGTCCCGTTCCCCGTTAGCTATCTTTTTGCAGGAGACCATGCTAGGCGCGTGCCCCCTGCCTGCCCTCCCGGGGTATAAGGGTCTTGCGACCCCACCACCGCGGGATGGCTGAGCTGGGGGATGCGCGGTTTACACCCGGCATGATGTCTCCGTTCTTCCTTTCTCTTTAGATACCTCCTTTCAGGCAGTGGCTGTGCAGCTGCACCTCTGGATAGGAGGTATACTATCATTTCTGCGTACATTCCACCGTCAGCTGACTTCGACGCGGGGGACTTCCGCCGCGTCGTGGCACGGTTGCCGAGGCCCTATCTCTTGCTTGGAGATCTGAACCGCAGGCTTCCTCTCTGGGGAGATTACTCCATAAATCCCAGGGGACAAGTCCTTGCCGATCTGATCGAAGAACTTGAGATGGGTGTCCTAAACGTGGATGAGTTTACGCATCACTGTCCGAGAACCCCTTCATTTTCTTGCCTTGACCTATCTTTGTGCTCTTCGGATGCACAACCTGATTTTGATTGGGGGGTGGTCGATGACCTCCATGGTAGTGATCACTTTCCCATTCAAATATCATTTTCAGGGCAACTGCCGCCTGAGAGACCACCTCGGTGGTGCTTGGCGCAGGCGCGGTGGCCTGCATTTCAGGAAATGACTGAATTCTTTATCTCAGTCGAGGAGTTTAGGTCAGTAGATGAGGCCGTTGAGTTCTTCTCCAGCAACCTCATCGCCGTGGGCCTGACTACTATTCCTAGGACGTCTGGCCGTTTTGCACGCCGACCACTCCCATGGTGGTCGGCCGAGTGTGAGACGGCCCTCAAACAGAAGCGTTATGCCTACATGCGCTATAAGCGCCGCCCGAACGCTTTCACTGTCGCTGAATTTCGTCGGGCTAGGGCTAGGTTCCGGTATTTTCGAAGCACGCCCGCTGCTCTTCTTGGCGGGCATACGTGTCTTCACTTAACGGGAAGACCCCTTTAGCTTAGGTGTGGAAGCGAGTCAAAAGGATTCGGGGCAAGTTCTCGCAGGACTCCCCCCTCCCGTTCTCCAGGAGAATGGGACGTCAATCTCGGACCCCGCGTCCTTGGCGGAATCCTTAGCGACCGCTTTTTCCGCATTCTCTAGTCGTGATGATGCTCCGCCAGCATTCAATGCACATCGTGATGTCACGGAAGGCCGCCGGCTGGACTTTACCTCCAGAGGCGGAGAACCCTTCAACGACAAGTTTACTGTGAGTGAATTGCGCTCCGCCTTCGCTTCGTGCGCGGACACCGCCCATGGTCCGGACGATGTCCCGTACGCTATGCTTCGACACCTGGGTGTGCGCGGTATGTCCTTTCTGTTATATTTGTTCAACAGGATCTGGGTGGAAGGTCTTCTCCCAGACTCCTGGCGAATCGCTACTGTGCTCGCCTTTCGCAAACCGGGGAGAGATCACTCTACTCCCACCGGTTTCCGCCCAATCTCTCTAACCTCTTGTGTGTGCAAGTTGATGGAGAAATTGGTAAATGTTAGATTAGCTTTTTTCCTGGACAGCGGAGGCCATCTGTCTTCCGCACAGTGCGGCTTCCGCAAGTTCCACTCCACGTCGGATGCTCTGCTCCGACTGGAAAATGCCGTCTGCGAGGCTTTCCTTCGTAGACACCACTACGCCACGGTGTTTTTCGATCTGGAGAAGGCCTATGATACCGCATGGCCATACGGTATCATGGAGACTCTCCACACGATGGGGGCGAGGGGACGCCTCCCAATGTTTATATCTGAATTTTTGCGAGATCGTCGATTCCAGGTCCGGGTGGGGGGAGTCCTCTCCGGCCCAAAGGAGCAGGAAGAGGGTGTCCCGCAGGGAAGTGTCCTCAGTGTCACACTCTGCCCTGAGCATCAACGGCATCACCTCGGTGCTGCCGAAAGATGTTCTCGCTACGCTCTACGTGGACGACCTTTCGATCTCTTTTGGCACGGCCCAGATGCACACTCTGGAGCGTCGACTCCAACAAGCATTGAACCGCGTCTCTCGCTATGCCGAAGCGCACAGGTTTCGGTTTTCTAGTGGCTAAGACTAAGGTGGCGCACTTCTGCCGCCATCCACGGCTTCACCCCAACCCAGATTTGTTTCTTAATGGGGTGCGCCTGGATGTGGTTGAATCGCACCGTTTCCTCGGTCTTGTATTCGACCGACGCCTCACCTGGGAGGCTCATATTCGCAGCCTTAGGATCTCTTGTACCCGCGCCATGGACATTCTCCGTTCCGTGACGTTCAGCGCTTGGCGGGCTGATAGGGCTTCTTCTGCCCTACTTTTTTATTAATCATTTGCTCTTTCGAAGCTCCACTACGGATTCGAGTTTTATGCATCCGCAGCCGAGCGTTTATTGCGGAAGGTGGACTCGATCCACCACACCGGCCTTCGCCTTGCGACCCGTGCCTCCTGCACTTCCCCAATTGAGAGCCTTGTTGGTCGATGCTGGGAAAATGCCCTTCGCTCTGCGCCGCGTGCAGTGCATCACTCGCCTGTACTCGCGAGCCCGGTGCCTCCCTCAGTCGCCAACAGCTCTCACTGCATCCGCAGCTGATCTCGATGGTGCCTATGCCGCCGAGAGACGCCAGTCATACCCTAAACCCAAAAGGGTTTAGGGCCAGGAAACTCCTTCGAGAGGTAGATATAACTCGGGCCGGTGGCGCCCCTGGTTCTGCCCAGGACGCCACCCTGGAGGGTACCACATTTGGCTATTTGTCGCCACGCCTCTGCTCCCAAAGCTTGTACTGCGCCGAGAGTTTTGCGTTCGACCTTTTTGGAGCACACATCGTGTCACGCTGGAACCGTGCCAGTGTATACGGATGGCTCCAATTCCGAAGAGGGAGTCGGCTTACACGCCGTATCCCTTCTGTTTGAAGACAGCGCGGCTCTGCCAGGCGCTTCGTCTGTCTTCTCGGCTGAGCTAGTGGCAATACAACACTTGGTATGGGAGATTACGCGACGTGCCCGGTTCGGAGACCGGATTGTGATCTATAACGACTCACAAAGCGCCCTGAGTGCTCTCGGGGCATTGGAATCTCCGCATCCCCTGGTTCGCGATATCCGTGACGCAATGGTTTTGGCGAGCCGGGCGGATGTCGAGATTATCTTCTGCTGGGTTCCTGCACATGTAGGAATTGCGAGGAATGAGCGCGCCGTTGAGGGTGCCAAAGAGTCTGCGAGGACTCCGGCAGCTCTTCGGACTGCTTGGCAAAGAAGATGGGAGACGGTCGAAGCGAACTTAAAGTTGCGTGCCATTGCGCCGCGACTGTTCCCATGGACCTATTCCCCAATGCCGCGGCGGCTTCAGGTTGCTTTCTGTCGTCTCCGAATCGGACACTCGTGTGGCGCATCGCTATTTGATGGAGCGCGCGCCTGCGCCCTATTGCGACGACTGCGTCGTCCTCCAGACTGTTCGGCACATTCTTGTGTAATGTCCCAGTCTGGGCGATCTCCTCGCATGTTACCTGTCCCGGTACCAGGATGGGCCAGTTTTCTACTGCTTGTTCTTTGTACTCGTGACGAGTTCGTGCACATTGACTGGTGAACTTACAGACTTTTTTGGCTTGACTGTCCTTCTTCCCATTATTTAACTAGGTTTTGTTTTTTGTTGTTTTCTTTGCATGTGTCACGCTCCTCCGCCGGTGGATGGGAACCTCCCCCCGACCTTGAAGCTTGCTAACCCTTTGTTGCCATCTTCCCTTTTTATCGTTGTTGTGTTTTCATATTCTTATTTTAAAGTAGCCTAGTGCTAGGCTGTCGTGATTGCGGCGACTTATGCCCAATTCGGCATTCGCCAGATAGGCTCCTAAATAATAATAATGCTAAAAAAAAATCAAGCCATTCATTGATCATGTATTGCTCATTCCATGCTTATTATTATTAATTTATTTTTCTTATCTTCAGGTTAAAAGAGAAGAAGTCGACCGGAGGGTTAAAGAACAAGCTGAAACCTATTCCTCAAAGTTTTCTGAAGAGGCAAAGGCAATATGCCAAATGGTACGTAAAACAATTTACAATATATTTACTTTTTAGTCTATGAAAATAGACAAAATATAAATACTCAGAATATATTTGAGAATCAAATGTTACTCATCGAGTTTATTTACTTGTCATGGTACTTGTTATTTTTTTACTTTGGTTTCATGCATGGCGAGACTGCTAACCTGTCTCATCTCCGAAAACCCCGTAAGGGGCGCAGCGATTTCCATCCTGGCTGCCATGCTGATGGGATCCAGCACTCCGTCCGGTCCCAGCTTAGCCTCTCTTCGTTCCTTCAAATAGCCTGTATTTCTACCCTACTTCGTCGCTTTTCATACAACCTCTCCCACAACTTTCTCTGGTCAGCCCCTAATTTCACAGGGTAGAAGCTGACATTCTTCTCAGCCAACCGTTCCGGAACGGGGCTGAGGGGGGAGGGGACAATGTTCCCTAACCCATAAGCTCCGGTCTGGGGTGGTTGGTTTTTAACAACCTGGTTCATTCCCACCCATACCTTCCTCACATCCCTTTTCCTTTCCTCCTCACAATCTATCTTTTTACGCCGTGTCTATGGTAGAGCCACCATCCTGATGGACTGCCAGGCCACCAGGCGGGAGGGGTTGTCCTGAATGGCGGCACCTGGCTCTGCCAGGCCTGTAAGCACCTCTTGCAGTGCGGGCAACGGCTAGAGGTGATGAGCTATTGCTTCCCGTGTAAAAAATAGGGTCACCCTGGCCATGTATGAACAAGCAAAAAAAACCCCAACCATCAACCTCCCCATCCGTAAGGGGCGCGGTGATTTGCCATCCTGGCCGCCGTGCTGACGGGATCCAGCGCTCCGTCCGGCCCCAGCTTAGCCTCTCTTCCTTCCTTCAGATAGCCCGATTTCTCCCCTACCTCGTCGCTTTTCATACAACCTCTCCCACAACTTTCTCTGGTCAGCCTCTAATTTCACAGGGTAGATGCTGACCTTCTTCTCAAGCCAACCACCCCGGATCGGGGCTGAGGGGGGAGGGGACATTGTTCCCTAACCCCTGAGCTCCGGTTCGGGATGGGTTTTTTTTAACAACCTGCTTCATCCCCACCCATACCTTCCTCACATCCCTTTTCCTCTCCTCTTCAAAATCTATCTTTTTTACGCCGTGTTCAAGGAGGAGCCGCCATGCCGAAGGACTGCCAGGCAACCAGGCGAGAGGGGTGGTCCCAAATCGCGGCGCCTGGCTCTGCCGGGCCTGTAAGTACCTCTTGCAGTGCGGGCTACTGCAAGAGGTGGTGAGCGATTGCGTCCCGTAAAACAAAGAGGGTCACCATGCCCAATGATGAAAAAAAAAACCATCTCCCCTTAATTCCCCCTAAAACAACGGAGCCGCCCTCGTGCAGCTCCACAGAAAAGATGGAGGTCTCCCCCTCCTGTGCTTGCGCAGGAGACCCTCCAAACCTCTTTAACCGGAGAGGAGGCTTACTCCTCTCCTACGCCTACGGGTATAGGGGACTCCCCCTCATCCCCTTCTCTGGAGGTGCTTTCGGGCACCTCCCTATCTCCAGCGGCAGTCCCTCCTTTGCTTTCGAAGGGGACTGCCAAGAAAGCCATCAGGCAGCCCATTGCCGACCGCCCCTCGTGCAAGCGGCTCGGTAGGGCAAACCCCCTTAGGGGGGAGAGGGAAGCCAGGCCCCTTCGGTCGCTTCCCTCAAAAGACCTGCTGGCAAAAATATTAAACCTTGCCGGGGTCAAGGCCTGTGCCTCCCCACTAAAGACTTATGACGCTGCCAAGGGGACCTGCGATGTCCTGGGAGGGAATGGCCAACTGGAGGCCCCTCCTGTGATAGACATGGTCCTTGAGGAAAACCAGCCTAAGACGGTAGGTCCTTCAATGGGGGGAATCCGGGCTCTGCGCCAAGCACCGAACCCGAATCCGCCCCTATGCAAGGTCCTCGTCAAACGGCTGGGGATTCTCAGGCAGTACAAGGAGGGGAGGGATCTCCTCCGGATGATGCCCCTGCGACCACCAGGACCTTTTCCATTTCGGAGAAGGACCTGGCTGAGGCCGGTCCATCTGGCCTGGGGGCTTCTACCGGCGGGAGTGAGAAGCGGGTTCATTCCCCGCCCTCCTCTCCAAAAAAGAAACGGACGAAAAAGACCAAAAAGACGAAGAAAACTCGGGGCTCCTCTCCATCCGCGGGGGCTACGGGGACGGATGGGTCTGCTGCCACTTTGGCAAGCGACCAAGCCAAGATCGGCACATGCGGCCCCTCTGCCCCCCGGGTACGGAGCTCCTGACGATGACAAAGACCAGAAGTGCACAGGGCGGAGCCTCGATGACATCGGGGCTCCTCATTCAGAGGTTACCTGGCGTTACCTGCGCCGCGTGCAGTGCATCACCCGCCTGTACGCGCGAGCCCGGCGCCTCCCTTAGTCACCAACAGATTTCACTGCTTCCGCAGCTGATCTCGATGGTGCCTATGCCGCCGAGAGACGCCAGTCATACCCTAAGCCCTTTGGATTTAGGGCCAGGAAACTCCTTCGAGAGGTAGATATAGCTCTCGGGCCGGTGGCGCCCCTGGTTCTGTCCAGGACGCCACCCTGGAGGTTACCACATTTGGCTATTTGTCGCCACGCCTCTGCTCCCAAAGCTTGTACGGCGCCGGGAGTATTGCGTTCGACCTTTTTGGAGCACACATCGTGTCACGTTGGAACCGTGCCAGTGTATACGGATGGCTCCAAGTCCCAAGAGGGGGTCAGCTTCCACGCCGTATCCCCTCTGTTTGAAGTCAGCGGGGCTCTACCAGGTGCTGCGTCTGTCTTCACGGCCGAGCTAGTGGCAATACACCACTCGGTACGGGAGATTACGCGACGTGCCCGGTTCGGAGACCGGATTGTGATCTATAGCGACTCACAAAGCGCCCTGAGTGCTCTCGGGGCATTGGAATCTCCGCATCCCCTGGTTCGCGATATCCGTGACGCCATGGTTTTGGCGAGCCGGTTGGATGTCGAGATTATCGTCTGCTGGGTTCCTGGACATGTAGGAATTGCGGGGAATGAGGGCGCCAAAGAGTCCGCGAGGACTCGGCGACCGGACCAGCGTTTCGCTCTTCCTCACACCGACTACATGGCAGGAATACGGGCAGCTCTTCGGACTGCTTGGCATAGAAGATGGGAGACGGTCGAAGGGGACTTAAAGTTGCGTGCCATTGCACCGCGACTGTTCCCATGGACCTATCCCCCAATGCCGCGGGGGCTTCAGGTTGCTTTCTGTTGTCTCCGAATCGGACACACTCGTGTGACGCATTGTTATTTGATTGAGCGCTCGCCTGCGCCCTATTGCAACGGCCGCGTGGTCCCCCAGACTGTTCGGCACATTCTTTTCGAATGTCTTAGTCTGGGTGATCTTCGTGCACGATACCTGTCCCGAGACCGGGATGGGCGGGTTCGCTACCGTCTGTCCCTTGTGCTCGGGACGAGTGCGTGCACTTTGACTGGTGGACTTATTGACTTTTGGGGGGAGGCCGGCCTTCTCCCTTTCATTTAGCCAGGTTTAATTGTTGTTTTTGTTATTGTTATTTCTTTTTATTGTTGTTTCCTGTTCAATTTTTTAAAGTAGCCTAGAACTAGGCTGTTTGTTTACGGCGACTTATGCCTATGTCGGCAGTCGCCAGATAGCCCCTTAATTAAATTAATAAAAAAATATCTACTTTTTAGAACAAATTAGGGGAGTCAAAAGTTTCTTTGTCTTTTATTATGATATTTTATATTATTCTTTTTTTTGGGGGGGGGTTCTTTCAGCTTTTGAAGAAAACTGCTCGAGAGAGACTAGGTTGTCAGCATGGTAGGAGTGGAGCCAATGAAGTAAAGAGGCATTTATTTTTTCGTCATGTCAATTGGAAGAGATCAGAAGCCGGAATGTGTCCACCTCCATTTATACCAGATGTAAGTGTCTGTCTCTGCTTCTATTCCTCCATTTAAAAATATAAATGATTTTTTATATACTCATAAATTCTTTTAGAAAGGGGAGGATAGTAGAAAAACCTGAGCTGGTACGAGGTCCTTTATTTGATGTTTCAGTGTTGTCTCCTATGGTTCATTTTCAGCCTTTTCATAGACATTCGGCATTATGCTAAAACAACTTTCTAATGGGGTCATTTTAAATCCAGGTTATCCTATATAAGGAACTTTGGGGCCCCGTGTACAAAGTCATTTCAGTTTTGATTTTCTAGTCCAATTTCTTTTTTTTTGCAAATGTTATTTGGGTGTAGATTTTGGACTGTTTTTAGTCCCAATTCACACCTGATGTACTCTAGAGGATCTACAGTTGTTTGTTTTCTGTAGCATAGATCAGAACAACAAATGGCAGCTACTACCAAACTTGAGCCCAATTAGGTTCCCATCTGATAACTAGCCATATCCATTTAGGGGTTATCTTCCCTTTTCTCTCTTATTTTTTTCTGGGTTAGGTTAATATGGAATTATTATAAGACAAATTCATGAGAATTTTTTTCAATTTTTGTGAATTGAAATGGGATATTAGGGAAATGATTGGTGGAATTACTTATATATTGTGTAGCAATTTTAAATAAATTGATGCAAGATAGTTAGTTGATAACACAAAATGTACTAACTCTGTTAGAGAGTATTCAGGCTGGCACAAAAACATAGCCTAAGTTTTATTCTGTATTGATCTGTATTTACACTATGCTACCCTGCAGGGCATTCCCTGGGTAGCCTGTTGCACTTGGTAGCTGGAAGAGATGCACATCCTCCCAGCCTTAGTGCAAATTCGGCAAGTCCTGTCACTAGGTTGAAGGGAACTATCTGATGGGGTTGGGAAGTTGTTGGTGCACTTCCCCCTCACTCCCTCTCTATGTTAAATTTTCCCTCTCAACCTTTTGTGTACCCAAAAGAAGGTTAATGATGTATCTCGGGGGTGAAACCCCCTGCTACAACTTAAACCTGGACGAGAAACACGACCTAGCATTATCAGTGTGCTGCAGGGATGTACTCTCCTTTGTACCTGTAGGAGCAACAGCACATCCTCCAAGTCTGACTGCCTGCAAGGATAGACCCGACGCAGAGGGAACCTACATTCTGGGTCTAGGTCTAGGGGAAACTGATACATGCCCCCAGTCCTTTTATGTGCATTTTGCACTACATCTTCATCCCCTTTCATTGGCTCCTTTTACTGGACTATGGCTCTGGCTCTTCTTCCATTGGATGTTGTGGGTGTTGATCCAAACCTCTCCCGCCCTGTAAGTGGCGCGGTGATTTGCCATCCTACCGCCGTGCTGATGGGACTCAGCACCCTGTCCGACCCCAGCTTAGCCTCTTCTCCTTCCTTCAAAAGACTTGTTTCCTTGCTTTTCATACAACCTCTCCCACAACTTTCTCTGGTCAGCCTCTAATTTCACAGGGTAGATGCTGACCTTCTTCTCAAGCCAACCGTCCCGGATCGGGGCTGAGGGGGCAGGGGACAACCTTCCCTAACCCCTGAGCTCCGGTTCGGAATTGTTTTTTTTTTTAACAACCTGCTTATTCCCCACCCATACTTTCCTCACATCCTTTTCCTTTCTTCTTCACACTCAATTTTACGGCGCGTCTAAAGTGGAGCCGCCATGCCGATGGACAGCCAGGCCACCAGGCGGGAGGGGTGGTCCCAAATGGCGGCACCTGGCTCTGTCAGGCCTGTAAGCACTTCTTGCAGTGCGGGCAACTGCGAGAAGTGATGAGCGATTGCATCCTGTGAAACAAATAGGGTCACCATGCCCAATGATGAGAAATATAAAAATCTGCCCTTAATTCCCCCAGTGTCACCAAGGGAGCCGTCCTCGGGCAGCTCCACCGAAAAAATGGAGGTGTTCCCCCCTATGCTTGCGCAGGGGACCCTCCATATCTATCTAACCGGAGAGGAGGCTTACTCCTCTCGTTCGCTCGTTCGCTTACAGGTGTATGGGACTCCCCCTCACCCCCTTCTCTGGAGGTGCTTTCGGGCACCTCCCTTCTTCCAGCGGCAGTCCCCTCTGTTCTTTCCAAGGGGACTGCCAAGAAAGCCAGAAGGCAGCCCATTGCCGACCGTCCCTCGTGTAAGCGGCTCGGTAGGGCAAACCCCCTTAGGGGGGAGAGGGAAGCCAGGCCCCTTCGGTCGCTTCCCTCAAAAGACCTGCTGGCCAGAATATTAAACCTTGCCGGAGTCAAGGCCTGTGCCTCCCCACAAAAGACTGGTGATGCTTCAAAGGGGACCTGCGATGTCCTGGGAGGGGATGGCCAACTGGAGGCCCTTCCGGTGATAGACATGGTCCTTGAGGAAAGTCATCCTCAGACGGTAGGACCTTCCATGGGGGGGAATCCGGGCTCTGCGCCAAGCACCGAACCCGAATCCGCCCCTATGCAAGGTCCTCCTCAAACGGCTGAGGGCTCCGAGGCAGTACAAGGAGGGGAGGGATCTCTTCCACCCGGTGCCCCTGCGACCACCAGGACCTTCTCCATGTCAGGTGAAGGACCTGGCTGAGGCCGGTCCATCTGGCCTAGGGGCTCCTATCGGCGGAGGTGAGAAGCGGGTTCATTCCCCGCCCTCCTCTCCAAAAAAGAAAAGACTAAGAAGACTCGGGGCTCCTCTCCACTCGCGAGGGCTATGGGGACGGATGGGTCTGCTGCCACTTTGGCAAGCGACTAAACAAAGATCAGCACATCCGGCCCCTCTGGTTGCGGAGCCACTGACTAAGACTAAAAGTGCACAGGGTGGAGCCTCATTCAGAGGTTACCTGGCATTTTCGAGCCCGCTGGCTTTAAACGCTTCCTTGTTATTCGCTCCACTGATGGCCGCATGAACAATCAGAGGAGAGGATTAGCTAGTGCAATTGGTAGAGAGCTGAAGGTGACCCGTTTCTCGGACGGGACCCTTCTGGCGAATGCGGTGAATCCCACCGAGGCGGCCAATATAAGTGCTCTTCGGACACTTCATGGCACTCAGGTGAGTGTGCCGCCGCACTCTACCATGAACTTTGTGAAAGGAGTAGTTTATGCGAGGGAACTTGTTGACTAATCCATTGAGGACATCACCCTAGAGCTGGCCGACCATTGGGTGGTCAAAGTCGAACGTGTCATGAGAAAACAGGGAGGGGCCTCGAGACCCACCCCTAGACTCTTCGTCACGTTCGACGGTGACAAGCTCCCTGAGTCGGTGCGTGCCGGTTGGTACCACTACCGCGTGAAGGCATTCGTGCCACTGCCGCGGCGGTGCTATTACTGTCATCGCTTCGGCCATACAAATCGTTCTTGTAGACGTGCAAAGTCGGGGTCACCCGAAGTCTCTGTAAATTGCTCCAAGGCCACACACGATAAGTCCAAATCGTGTGTGGCCAAGTGTGTCAATTGCGGAGAGCCGCACCCCGCTTCTTCAAAGCAATGTGGTGCATATCTCCTTGAGCAAGAAATCCTGGGCGTTCAGGCCCAGGATCGACTCTCATTCCGCAAGGCAAAGGACTTGGTCCTGGCCCGCCCGGTTCTGCCTGGCACGTCATATGCCTCAATAGTTAGAAAGGCACCCTCTGCTCCTGGCCCATCCAGGCCAACGAGCACGGTTGTTTCCGCGCCCATTCGGAGCCCTTCTGCGGGCTCTACTCAATCCGGACGCTCCTCTGGTAAAGCTGGCGGTAAAAAGGGTTCACAGCCAGCCCCGGCTAAAACCAGGGCTCCCCCCTCTTCCCCCAGCGTGACCGTTTCCCGTAAGGCGAAACGGCCACGCGCCTCCACCGAGTCGTTAGACTCACAGGATGCAACACGCCGGAAGATGGTCGCTAGGCCATCTTTCCGGAGTTCCTAAAGCTGTCCCCGGAAAGGAGGACAGCAATAAAGGAGCTTCGGCTCCTTCGCCCACGCCTAGTGGTGGACCGAGTGGCTCGTAGACGGTGGTTCCTCGAAAAGAGGGCCTCCGAAGCCGCAACGCCCGCCTAAGGTTTCGAGGCGGAGGGAGGAAAAGACTCGCATGGAGAGCCCAACCTCCCCCAATAATTTCTCGAAGGCGACAGTGCCTTCAGCGTTTTGTCCGGCCAACAGCGCCCGGGGTTCTGCCAACGGGAAGCGTACGGCCATTCCCGGTGTATAAGGTTCTTGCGACCCCACCACCGCGGGAAGGACGGGTTGGGGGATGCGCGGCTTAAACCCGGCATGATGTCTCCGTTGTTCCTTTCTCTTTAGATACCTCCTTTCAGGCAGTGGCTGTGCAGCTGCACCTGGATAGGAGGTATACTATCATTTCTGCGTACATTCCACCGTCCGCTGACTTCGACGCGGGGGACTTCCGCCGTGTCGTGGCACGGTTGCCGAGGCCCTATCTCTTGCTTGGAGATCTGAACGGCAGGCATCCTCTCTGGGGAGATTACTCCATAAATCCCAGGGGACAAGTCCTTGGCGATCTGATCGAAGAGCTTGAGATGGGTGTCCTAAACGTGGATGAGTTTACGCATCACTGTCCGAGAACCGCTTCATTTTCTCGCCTTAACCTATCTTTGTGCTCTTCGGATGCACAACCTGATTTTGATTGGGGGGTGGTCGATGACCTCCATGGTAGTTATCACTTTCCCATTCAGAATTTTCTATCTCAGTCGAGGAGTTTAGGTCGGTAGATAAGGCCGTTGAGTTCTTCTCCGGCCACCTCATCGCTGCAGGCCTGACTACTATTCCTAGGACGTGTGGCCGTTTTGCACGCCGACCACTCCCTTGGTGTTCGGCCGAGTGTGAGACGGCCCTCAAACAGAAGCGTTATGCCTACATGCGCTATAAGCGCCGCCCGAACGATTTCACTGTCGCGGAATTTCGTCGGGCTAGGGCTAGGTTCCGGTATATTTCGAAGCACGCCCGCCGCTCTTCTTGGCGGGCATACGTGTTTTCACTTAACGGGAAGACCCCTTTAGCAGAGGTGTGGAGGCGAGTCAAAAGTATTCGGGTGCAAGTTCTTGCAGGACCCCCCCCCCTTCCGTTCTCCAGGAGAATGGGACCGCAATCTCGGACCCCGCGTACGTGGCGGAATCCTTCGCGACCGCTTTTTCCGCATTTTCTTGCCGGGATGCTGCTCCGCCAGCATTCAATGCACGTCGTGATGTCACCGAAGGCCGCCGGCTGGACTTTACCTCCAGAGGCAGAGAACCCTTCAACGACAGGTTTACTTGGACTGAGTTGCGCGCCGCTCTCGCTTCGTGCGCGGACACCGCCCATGGTCCGGACGATGTCCCGTACGCCATAATTCGACACCTGGGTGAGCGAGGCATGGCCTTTCTGTTAGATTTGTTCAACAGGATCTGGGTGTAGGGTTTTCTACCAGATTCCTGGCGAATCGCTACTGTGCTCGCCTTTCGCAAACCGGCGAGACATCCTTCTACTCCGACCGGTTTCCGCCCAATCTCTCTAACCTCTTGCGTGTGCAAGTTGATGGAGAAATTGGTAAATGTTAGACTAGCCTTTTTCCTGGACAGCGGAGGCCATCTGTCTTCTGCACAGTGCGGCTTCCGCAAGTTCCACTCCACGTCGGATGCTCTGCTCCGACTGGAAAATGCCGTCTGCGAGCCTTTCCTTCGTAGACAGCACTACGTTACGGTGTTTTTCGATCTGGAGAAGGCCTATGATACCAAAAGGCGATACGGTATCATGGAGACTCTCCACACGATGGGGGCGAGGGGACGCCTCCCAATGTTTATATCTGAATTTTTGCGAGATCGTCGATTTCGCGTACGGGTGTGGGGAGCCCTTTCCGGCCCAAAGGAGCAGGAAGAGGGTGTCCCGCAGGGAAGTGTCCTCAGTGTCACACTCTTTGCCCTGAGCATCAACGGCATCACCTCGGTGCTGCCGGAAGATGTTCTCGCTACGCTCTATGTGGACGACCTTTCGATCTTTTTTGGCGCGGCCCAGATGCCAACTCTGGAGCGTCGACTCCAACAGCATTGAACCGCGTCTCTCGCTATGTCGAAGCGCACAGGTTTCGGTTTTCTTTGGCCAAGACTAAGGTGCTGCACTTCTGCCGCCATCCACGGCTTCGCTCCGACCCAGATTTGTTTCTTAATGGGGTGCGCCTGGATGTGGTGGAATCGCACCGTTTCCTCGGTCTTGTATTCGACCGACTCCTCAACTGGGAGGCTCATATTCGCAGCCTTAGGGTCTCTTGTACCCGCGCCATGGACATTCTCCGTTCCGTAACGTTCATCGCTTGGGGCGCTGATAGGGCTACTGCTCTACTTTTTTATCGATCCTTTGTTCGTTTGAAGCTCGACTACGGATGCGAGTTTTATGCATCCGCAGCCGAGCGTTTATTGCGGAATGTGGATTCGATCCACCACACCGGCCTCCGCCTCTCGACCGGTGCCTTCCACACTTTCCCCATTGAGAGCCTGTTGATCGATGCTGGGGAGATGCCAATCGCTCTGCGCCGCTTGCAGTGCATCACTCGCCTGTACGCGCGAGCCCGGTGCCTCCCTCAGTCACCAACAGCTCTCACTGCATCCGCAGCTGATCTCGATGGTGCCTATGCCGCCGAGAGACGCTAGTCATACCCTAAGCCCTTTGGGTTTAGCGCCAGGAAACTCCTTCGAGAGCTAGCTAGGTTTAGCTCTCGGGCCGGTGGCGCCCATGGTTCTGCCCAGGACGCCACCCTGGAGAGTACCACATTTGGCTATTTGTCGCCACGCCTCTGCTCCCAAAGCTTGTACAGCGCCGGGAGTATTACGTTCGACCTTTTTGGAGCACATCTCGTGTCACGCTGGAACCGTTCCAGTGTATACGGATGTCTCCAACTCCCAAGAGGGGGTCGGCTTCCACGCCGTATACCCTCTGTTTGATGTCACGGGGCTCTGCCATGCGCTGCGTCTGTCTTCACGCCCGAGCTGGTGGCAATACACCACTTGGTATGGTAGATTATGCGACGTGCCTGGTTTGGAGACTGGATTGTGATCTATAGCGACTCACAAAGCGCCCTGAGTGCTCTCGGTTCACTGGAATCTCCGCATCCCCTAGTTCGCGATATCCGTGACGCCACGGTTTTGACGAGCCTCGTGGATTTCGAGATTATCTTCTGGTGGGTTCCTGGACATGTAGGAATTGCGGGGAATGAGCGTGCCGATGAGGGCGCCAAAGCGTCCGCTAGGACTCTGCGACCGGACCAGCGTTTCGCCCTTCCTCACAACGACCACATGGCAGGAATACCGGCAGCTCTTCGGACTGCTTGGCAAAGAAGATGGGAGATGGTCAAAGGCAACTTAAAGTTGCGTGCCATTGCAGCGCGATTGTTCCCATGGACCTATCTCCCAATGCCGTGACGGTTTCAAGTCGCTTTCTGTCGTCTCCGAATTGGACACACTCGTGTTACGCATCGCTATTTGATGGAGCGCTCCTCTACGCCCTATTGTGACGACTGCGTTGTCCCCCATACTGTTCGGCACATTCTTGTCAAATGTCCCAGTCTGGGTGATCTTCGCTCCAGGTACCGGGGTTACATCGGGGCCCCTCATTCAAAGATTCCCAGGCTTTTTTGAACCTGCCAGCTTCAAACACTTCCTCGATATTTGCTCCACTGATGGCACCATGTTGGTTAAGGGCAACTTGATCCATCAATGAGCTTTAGCTAGTGTGATTGGTAGAGAGCCAAAGGTGACCTCTTTCTTGGATGGGAGCCTTTTGGCGAATGCATCGAATCCGTCCAGGCGGCCACGATTATTGTCCTTCGGATACTTGATGGCACGCCTGTGAGTGTGACGCCACACTCTACCATGAACTTTGTGAAAGGAGTAGTTTATGCGAGTGAACTCGTTGACTACTCCATAGATGACATCACCTTAGAGCTGGCCAACCACGGGGTGGTCAAGGTCGAGCGTGTGATGAGAAAACAGGGAGGGGCCTCGAGACCCACCCTTACACTCATCACCACGTTCGACTGTGACAATCTCCATGAGTCGGTGCATGCCGGTTTGTACCGCTACCACGTGAAGGCATTCGTGCCACTGTCGCGGAGGTGCTATTACTGTCACTGCTTCGGCCATATGATGTGCAAAGTTGGGGTCACCCAAAGTCTGTGTAAATTGCTCCAAGGGCACAATTTAGCTGGACCCTTGGACTGAGTATGTTTAAATGATCACATTCTGGAATTCTCTCGTCCTATGGCTACTTTTTTTAAGGCCTCCCAAGGCATTTGGAGCTCAGATAATCTACTTTCCACAAGTTCCTTTTTCTCTTCTGATACTTTGATCACCAGGAAAAGTAATAGTGGGACTGAGAATGGGGATCCAACCCCAAACACACCCCCACCTTCTTTAGGTATCGCGGTAGAAAAATTAACACAAGACCTCCCTTTGACTAGTGGTGGAGCTTCCCTCTCTTGAGCCTCTCTTGAGCAGTTCCACCTCTGAAGAGGAGGTGGCCTTCCCCTGCACTTTCTCAGGGGCCCCTCCAACCCTCTTAATGGGCTACAAACTGGATCCACCGAGTTTATGTGCTTCCTTTGCAGGTTAGACAGTAGGGCCAGCGCAGAACCATTATGTATATTTAGAATGGTCACCTTGGGAAACTATGATACTTGGATGCCATACTGTAATTCATGAGCCACTAGTTAAGGAGAAAATCATTTTGCCACCACTGCATATAAAACTAGGCCTAATGAAGCAATATACCAAAGTAGTGCAACATAACAAGCCATGTTTCCAGTACCTCTAAGCTATCCCTAAAATAAGTTATGCCAAGATTAAAGAAGGCATATTCGTAGCCCTCAGATTCGTCAACTTATAGCTGTGGAGGACTTTGAGACGACAATGGATGAAACTGATCTAGCCGCCTGGCATGCATTCAAAGATGTATCCAAAGGATTTCTGGAAAAACACCAAGGGGCTCAGCAAGAGGGTATAGTGGATGCAATATGTCACTGAAGATGCACTTTCTTGATTCTCATCTGTGCTTCTTCCCAGAGAATGCAAGAGATGAGAGTGATGAACATGGAGAGAGGTTCCATCAAAATATGTGTCAATGGAAAACAAGTATAAGGGAAAATGGAGCCCTGCTATGCTGGCTGACTTGTGCTGGAACCTGAAGTTTGACACACCTGAGACGTCTTACAGATGAAGAAATACTAAAATGTAGGTTAATACATTATATACTGCTAACAAGCATGCTGATTCATTATATATTCATGAATTAATTACAATGTACACATTTACTATGACTTTGTGCGCTAAATACATTTATGGTATAGTGGAAATTGGTATCAATTGCCTAATTATTAAATCGGCAATTTACAAGAAAGTTTTACGTGATGGGAAACTTTTGTTATCAAATTTGAATTCAGCAAACTCAACTGCATAATAAAATGCACATGAGATCTATGTTTTTTTCTTGATACTGGAATTTGTTGTACAGTGTTATTATTAGTATTATTTAATAAAATTTATTATTATCATTACAGCTATCCATTTTTATCCTTTTCTTCCTGCACTTTGTACCAGGCTGTATATTTCCACCTGTACAGAGTTCGGTTTGGTAGCAATGGTGCCTTGGTGGACTGCATGCTATCCTGGGATCACCTTGGTGTAGTTCTCGGGCCAGTAGTGCCTCTTATTCTGACCAGAATGCCACCCTGGAGGGTATCACCTTTGACTATTTGTGACCAAGCCTCTGCTCCCAATGCTTCCACATCACCAAGAGTATTGCGTTAGACCCTTTTGGAGCACATTTTGTTTCATGCTGGATTTATGTCAGTGGGTTCCTGAAGATGTGGGGAATGAGAGTGCCAAAGGGTGTGCGAGGACTGGGAGAACTGATCATCATTTGGCTCTTCCTCACACCACTTACATGACTTGGCAAAGTAGGTGGGAGATGGCCGAGGGGTACTTAAAGTTGCATGCCATTGTGCCATGACTGTACCCATGCACTTGACCCCCAATGATGCAATCATTACAGGTTGCTTTCTGTCACCTTTAAATTGGGCATATTTGCAGGACGTACTGCCAGACTATTCAGTACATTTCTTATTGAATGTCCCAGTCTGGGTGAACTTCACATATGTTACCTGTCTGGCTATCAGGATCACTGGGGTCGCTACCCGCTTCTCCCTTGTATTTGGGACATGTTTGTATATACAGACTTGGAGGAGGCTGGCCTCCTCCATTTTATTTGACCTGTTATAGGTCAGGTTGTAGCGGGTCAAAGATCTAGACTAACCCCAATTGATCCAACCCGCTTCCTACACTAATCCAGACATGAGAAGTCGGAGGAGAATGAAACGGATTGTATATACAGTCCCTTTACTTATCAAAAAAATACAATAATAATTACAAAAATATGGGGTAAATATGCACATGAGCCTATTTATATATAAATAAAACAATCTTATTTTGAAATCCTACCAATCGAAAATATATACACAATTACTAAAGAACAAATAACAAATACAAAAAGAAGAGACAACAAAAGAGGAGTTATCTTACGTGGTACCATGGTTTACCATTTGCCGCCCCCATCCCGGGGGAAAATCTTGCCGCAGTCGCTCTTGTGACAGAAATTGGGTATGCGTGTCTTATGGGGCCTGGCACCTCCGAGCTCAATTTTCTTCAAGATCCAGTCACTTCTTTAGGCTATTAAAGCCCTCCGCAATCAACTACTATTAGAAGAATTATCAAATTTTATTTAAATTTCTTCAAAATGTTTTTATTCCTGTCGCTCTTACAAAATGCAGGCAATGTTTATTTATTTCTTTACTTGAGTGCTGTCTCAGAAAAATATTTAACATTTAGTAGCTGAGAACTCCCCCCTCCCATTTTAATACAACATGAAATAAAATACATATGCACAAAAGAAAATATAATAAAAAAACCCCATTCCCACTCACACACACATTCTTACAGAGGGAGGGAAAAGGTATTGGAAAAAGGGGTGGGAGAATGGCCCTTCAAGCACACTCACATTCACTCCACCACAACCCTCCTTCCTTAAGCCATTCGACTACAGTCACTCACAATACACACTCAATCCTTACTCACGGTACCTTTTATACTCAATAGCACCCTTCTGCACCCATTCACACTCGTCTACTGGTCCCTGGCTACGCGTAGCAATCTGTTGGGGTTGTTCATCAGTCGTCCTGTCAGTCTCATTGTCACTATTGATCATATCCACCATACTCTTAGCCCTCATTACCAGTTCTCCTATCTCACAACAGAAAGCTTTCATACACTTCCGTTCAGAGCCTTCACTCTTCATACCCCTATTCATCAGCTCCTCACTCACATCTCTCATCCAACTCAAGGTACACTCTTGCGAAACAGACAAATCACTTACATTCACTTTACTCTCTGCAGCTACACCGGAAACCCCTTCAAATGGTTCCCACCAGAAACCTGAAAAATCAGCCACTTCATCATTCACTACATCAAACTCACCCCTACTATTACCATTAGTAAAACCTGAAAAAACAGCCATACTAGGTTCATTCTGCCCCAAAACACTATCATTCATACTGTTCCCCAAACCAGAAAAATCAGGCACAGGCAGCTCACTCACTCGTCTACTTACACCAGCCAAATCACTCACCTGCTTGTGCAAACACTCAATCTCTCTCTCCAAGCTCCCCACATACCAGAAAGACTCTGCTCAGACTTACTTTCATTTCTACGTGCATTATTCCTTTCACTCTTCTTTGTACACTTTCTACTCCTCGAGATCAAGACAAGCTCTTTCCCAGACAGATCCATACTATCACATTCAATCTCATCATCATGCACTTTACCTCTCTGCACAGTTCATACACTGGATGACTCACCAGGTAGTCAGGAGGTTCTCTCCATCTCCTTAACTGACTCTGATGAGCCCGCTCTCTCTCAGTCATACCATCATTCAAACTCTCTAAAACATACATCACCGCATTTTCCCAAACTCTCACAACTTTATAAGGTCCATCAAACTTTTCACTCATCTTTGACACATTCAACCTACCCTTCACTTCTTTCACCTTCAATACTTTCACACCTAATTCAAATGAACGGAAGTTTTCATGTGCCTCACGCCATACACTCTGCTCACTTTCACTCAAATGAAACCTATCTTTCACTCACCTTTCAAAATTCATCACAAACTGACACAAGAACATTCCAGTTGCACTATGCACAGTCGAATTATATGCCCACAACACTCTTCCCAGCCATACATCCCATTCATTCAATGTCATACTCATCATTCTCAACATCTCACACAAGGTTCTTATCGTACATTCAGCCAACGCATTTGAAGACGGTACATACGCAGTCATTCTCACATGCTCCACACCATTCTCTCTCAACATCCGTTCAAACACTTCTCCTCAAATTCAGGCCCATTATCACTCAGACTTCTTCTAGGCTTCCATACACACAGTGAAAAACAACTGCTCAACCACACGCACAACAGTCACACTCCTTTTATCTCTTACAGACGCTGCATACACAAACTTACTTTTATGATCAACCATACCAACATTCCCAGCACTTGTACGCGGTAAAGACACACAATCAATCACTACCAATTCAAACGGTTCTTTCGCATCAACTTTCAACATCGGTGTTTTCACTTGCACACCTTGCACCTTTCGCTTCTGACACCTTTCCCACGTAGTTGCAACATCATTCACAACAATTGTCAGAAACGGATGGAACACACGCTCCTTAATACACTCCCACAGCTTAAACTTACCCATATGCCCATAATTATCATGCACAACCTTAACCAGACCAATCATACCAACCAAGGACATCACAGGTACATACATATCATCACCACCTTTCACATACCTCACAAAATATACAATATCCATACAAACAACAAAATCCTTAGCATACCTTTTAAAATCACTTAAACACTCAGGCCATTCATTCAAATCAATACGCATCATTATACACCTCTACAACTCACTGACAAAAGGACACATCTCTTGCATCTCTAGAATATCATCATCACTTAAAATCTCATTCTTATCATCCATGACCAACTCAATCATACCGCAAAATTTGACAACATTCTTCGCACACTCATTCAACCTCATCACCTCCCATTCTCCTTTCATAATAGATCCTTATCAGCATCCAAAGACCCATCATTCAACCTCATAAAGTCTTCACTAAGCAAGAAACAACACGGCATTTGCTCATCTTTCAGAATCACAAAGTCATGCTTCACATTCACACCACTGCCCAAAGTCACTTTCAGACTAACCTGTTCCCATGCCACTATCATTCCATTCCCCAATCCACTTATCCTTAACTTCACAGGCTTACGCTCACAAGATTTAAAATCATCATATTTACTCAGAATCCTCTCATTCACTAAAGACACTTGAGCTCCAGTATCAATCAAACCACAGAACAACCTTTCACCAACTTTCACTCTCGCTTCCATCATATCAGGTCCACCATGTTCGCAATACACAGAAGGAACAACCAAACCAACATCAGCACTGACATCCACACCATCATCAACTCCCACATCATCACTCACCACACACTCCTCTTCATCCAGACAATCATTCTTCTCTCTCTCATATATGAACACTTTTCAATCACCCAATTGTAGTGCACACTGCTCAAACACTGCAGATGCACCACATTAGCATTCAAACCCTTCATCTTTTCATCTTTGTACACAATCAGCCTCTCACCACAAAAGTGCACATAAACAATCACTCAATACAAACGACTCACTACAATCAACACTTCATGAAATGGTGGGACCCCTTGCATCCACATCACTCTCAATTCTTTCATAAAATTCTGCACCGTCGCCATACCAATACTTTCAGGCTTCCTACATACTTCACTCATTACTTCCTGCCTTAAGTCATCCACACTATGCAGCACCTCACATCTACTCCATCACTCTTCAAATCTTGCAAACCATTCCATACACTCTCAAACAAGGAATCACCACTACCGTTACTCTCCTTTCCATTCATAATTCCTTTCGGCAAATACTCAGGATCACTCACTCCACACACATTTTCATCATTCGTACCAGGATACCTTGACATCACCAGGCACATACTCAATCACATATTCGAAGTCACTCAAATCTTCCAAAATCCTTGCAATCTTACTATCAACCCACTTCATACGCTGCAGATACACAAGAGGTTGGTGATCCGTTTTGATCACAAATCTCACACCATACAAAAACGGGCGCAACACTTTCAAACTATACCTTATGGCAGCTAAATCTCGCTCCACAGTCGAATACTTTCGTTCTGCCACATTTATAGCCTTGGATACATACCCAATTATTCGCCTGACATTCTCTCCATTCAAACGCTGCTCTTGCATCAGAGAACCTCCCATACAATACCCACTCGCATCTGTATACAATTCAAGCATTTTAGCATTCACACTATAATCCGGGTATGCCAATTCAACATCTTCAGCTGCTGCCTCTTTCAGTTTCTCATACGCCTCATTCATCTTATCATTCCACCTGACAACCGTACTACCTTTCCTGCCCATCCACTCAGTCAGATGCTTATTCACACCAGAACAATCATGTATAAACTTTCGCTGAAATTCAATCAAAGCCCAAAAAGACTTCATTTGCTTCACAGTCACCGGTTTCAGAAACATTCGTACTTTCTCATCATACTTTGGCGACTCTCTTAACCCATTCTCACTCACCATATGCCCAAGGAATTCCACTTCTTTCACAAACCATTCACACTTCGCCACTTTGACCTTCACACCAACACTCTCCAATGTTCTCAACACATCATTCACCAGTCTCATATGCTCCTCAAAACTCTCATTTATAATCAAAATATCATCTATAAACGCAATTACATTCTTACTCGCAAACTTACTCAACACAACATTCATTGCCCGCTGGAAGGCTCCGGGAGCATTAGTCTGGAACTGGTAATGCCTCTTCGTGGATGAGAAGGCAGTTATCGGCGGGCTCTCCTCATCAATGGGCATCTGGTAATACCCCTGTACCAGATCCAGCTTCGTAAACCACTCCATCCCATGCATACTATACACACACTCAGATACCACACACATCGGAACCCTTTCTTTAACAGTCCTTTCATTCACCTTTCGATAAGCCACACACAGACGCATTCTTCCATTTGGCTTATGTACAGGCACAATTGGACTATTCCATGCACTCTCACTTTCTTCAATCACCCCCAATTGCTCTAATTCCAAACACTGTTCTCAATCTCATCAGCAACCAGATGTGGTTAATGCCTTGGCTGCTGATAGATTGCGGAGTCCTCATACAAGACAATCTTGAATTCCGGGAGTTTTGCAACCCTGAAATCGAGATCACCCTTACTGAGGGCTCCTTTTTGTTCAAATATCATTCGATACCCATCCTCCCTTTCATACTCAGTCAAACATCCATCTAATTTCACCATACTCTTCACTATACTTCCATTCACACAGCTTTTCATTTGCAACGTTCACCCTGACATCTGTGCTATCATGCATACCTACCTCATTGACAGTGGAGAGGTAGGATCCCCCTCACCTGTCCTTTCACACTAGGGTCCACCTGCAGACATACAAAAGGATCATTCATTCTCATCAAGCCATCAAACACAACAGCAACACACCTTACCTTATAACACGCATCCTTTCCATCCAATATCACAGTGTTCTCACCCACATTCAAACTAACATCCTTACTCCAACTCACTCTAACAGACACCCTTTCACCCTTCACAAGCCTTACACTCTCCATAGCAGTCACCTCAATACCAGGAAACGCACACCTCAAAACACTACTATCTTTCCCTACATACAACTTATACACCCCATTTTTACCAATCTTTCTCTCAATCTGATCACTCGCAGGATGCACAACCTTACGATTCATTTTCATAAAATCATAGCCCAAAATCACACCATACTCGCTACTCATCTTATCAATCACAGAGAATTCACATTCATTCATCAACATACTATGCATTTGAACAGCTGACCTTATCATTCTAATCACAGTCACTCTCCTACTTCCAATACCTACCAAACTACCCTTACACTCAGACAGGAGGGCTTTATCGCTCACCTTGTCATACACATCTTGATACACCAAGCTCGTCTTGCCTCCAGAATCTATCAAAGCCAAACACTCAATTCAATTCAATTCCACCTTCACACTCAGCCACCATACTTCCTACCAGACAGCACTTTCACACTAGACAGACTTACCAATACATTACTCACACTCATGCACCCAGAGGATACTTCAGCAGGTACCCTCTTACAAATCAGTTTCCCGCTTCAGACTTTCCATTCACACCTTGTGCTCTCAGTCTAATCCGACACTTTTCACTTGAATGTCCTTCCATCGCACAATAGCTACATACGTTCCTCGCATAATGACCATCTTTTCCACAATTACCACAAACATACTTCATACTTCCCCCATTCTTGTTATCACGCGGAAAAACTCCAATACTTTTCCCTCCAAACATTCATCAAGTATCCACTATTCTCCGGGTACTTGAGCTTACAATATCGCTCAAATTTCCCGAAGAATTCTTCTACACTTTTCCCAACATGCAACTTAAACCTTTCTACCTTTGGCACTTTCCTTATCAAAATACCCTTTCCCACATTCACTTTACTCTCACTTGAGCTTCCCTCACTCTCACTCATACCAATAATCATACCATCACTCTCTCCTTCATCCGAGTACAATGAGTCCACACTGTTTCCTCTTACCTTCCTATCTTTCCCCTTTGAACTAGTCTTCCTTCTTCTCTTGCATTCAACTCTCTTCCATTCTCTGTCCTTCCTATCACTCATAATCACCCTATCCTCTCTAGACTAGCACACACTCAAGGAGTAGCAAGGAGTAACAAGGAAAGGAAGTACCCTAGGAGACCTTACGGTCCATTCAAAGAGGGTACCTTTGGACTATCAATCGAGCAGGCACATGGCTGCTCAATTGTTTTGCGTCCCTAAACGGACACTTTTCAAGACTTTGTCTAGTCTTGACTTGAACTGGTCAAAAGATTCACTGTTGACAACTTCCACTGGAAGTGCATTCCACTTACCGCAGATACTGTAAGTGAAAAAATTTCCACACAGATTGCGCTTGTAACGCTTCAGTTCCAAGTTTGAAGCCGTGATTGCGCGTTCTCTTCTCACTCAGTGTGAAAATATCCCGGTAGTCAACATTGTCGAACCCTCGAAGTTTTTTGAAAACTTCGATGAGCTGACCACGCAGTATACAGGTTTCCAGCGAGAACAGATTTAATTCCCTTAGTCTATCCTCATAACTTTTATGTCGGATAGAGGGAATCAGCTTGGTTGCCCTGGCTTGTACACGTTCCAACCTGTATTTGGCAGGACCTATCTCTAGGTCAACACCTAGTAGTTCATGGTCGGATACGATGTTGCAATCCGTCGAGTTGAGAGTATCCTTGACATACAGCATCACACCGCTGCCCTGTCTGTCTGGCCTATCTTTCTGGAAGAGCTGGTAACCGGGAATCGTGAATTCACCTTCAAAATCTCGGCTTGAGGTTTTAATCCACGTCTCCGTTATGGCCACTATCTCAGGTTCCTCTGTTGCTACGAGGCCACGGAGCTCAAGAAACTTATTCCTGATTGACCTCGCGTTGAACAGAAGAACTTTTAGGGAGTCCCCCAGTGTAGCACTCCCTACGCTCTTCCGTTTCCCGGCTTCTTTTGTGTGGCAATACCCCTCTTTGCCACATCTAAGAACGTCTTATCCCCTTCAGTCGGAGCAGGGGTCAAGGTAGAGGGTCCTGGGACTGGTCCTGACCCTTTCATCATGTCATACAAGTCCTTCATCCGTTGGTCGACCTGCTTCTGTCTCTCGTCCATTTCTTTCCTCATCCTGTCTGTCTTCTTATCCATACTCTCATATCACTCTTCAATCCATCAATCACGTTCCTCAACATATATTCCTCCTCTTTCTGCCTCAATTCCAGCCTCAGTCTCATGATCTCATCATGGAGGCCCTGTTCCATAGAAGCCATCCTCCCAGGTTAGTAACACTGATAGACAAAGGTAAAAAACAACCAAACTACCTGTCACTCTAATTGGGTATGGACTGCAATCCAATCCCGTCACGCTCCCGGCTTTAAGATCTCACGTCCCTATTCGTGCGGCAAATGTAGTGGGCCAAAAATCTAGACTAACCCCAATCGATCCAACCCACTTGCTACCCCGTTGCCACCAAGATCCAGACATAGTTCAACACCTCATTCACAATATGCCAAATAAAAGCTTATCTGAGACCAAACTTTCAGATACACAGTGGAGTCTATCAAAGTTGCCAGCCTATGGACCTTAACCTGGGAAAACTTGAGTAAAAAACTTAAAATATTCTTAAGCTTGAGTACAAAAACTTAAATTCTGTCTTCTTTTTTCTAGCCTCATGCAGTTTATGCCAAAGACGTTTTGGACATCGAACAATTCAGTACCGTCAAAGGGGTTAATTTGGATGCCACAGATGATACATTTTACTCCAAGTTCAATACTGGCTCAGTTTCTATTCCATGGCAAAATGAGGTTTGTTTAGTATCTAATTCTCTTGTATAGTATTTAACTTTGTAAATATTTTAGCTTTTCATCACTATTATTTGGCATGTGTGCCTGTAGAATATCCATACCATCGATTTTCTATATAAATCGCAGACAATGTTGGAATTTTATTTTTAAAAATTTAATTGATAACTTCCTGCATTAAAAATAGATGAGCAGATATGAACAGAATATTCTAGAGTTAACTTGATAAATGAATAGAAATTAATTGAAAGTATACATGTTGGTGAAACACTTTGGAAAGGATGATCACAATATAATTAAATTTAATCTAAATATTCACAAGAGCACTTATGTGTCATCCTGAACTTTAAATCTTGCAATTTTCAATGTTTTTGCTCCTGCTTGAAACTTCTAAATTCAAGGGAAATTTTAAATGTTGGAAATATAATGAGGCAAGTGCTGTGACTAAATAGCGAGATCAAAAGTACTTAAAGGAATATAACCAATTGTAGAAAAATTTTAAAAACTACCAATAGTGTTGAATTAAAACTGCTACATTGATTGTTGTCACTTTGTCAAAGGCATAACAAGACCAAAAGAAACTAGCATCATTGATCCAACAAAATTTAAATAATTGCAAGCCATCTTGAGAATACATCAGGTCCCTTCAGGATGCTAAGTGTGTTCTTTGTGCTGATCCAGGGAACTTGGATACATTAAGTGAACATTTTCTTTCCAAGGGGACTGCCAAGAAAGCTAGCGGGCAGCCCATTGCTGACCGCTCCCCATTGAAGTGGGTCGGTAGGGCAAACCCGCTTAGGTGGGAGAGGGAAGCCAGGCCCCTTCGGTCGCTTCCCTCAAAAGACCTGCTAGCAAGAATATTGAACCTTGTCAGGTTCAAGGCTTGTGCCTTCCCACACATGACTGGTGATGCAACCAACGGTAGGGCCTTCCATGGGGGGGAATCCAGGCTTGGCGTCAAGCACCGAACCCGAATCCGCCCCTATGCAAGGTCCTCCTTAAACAGCTGGGGTCTCTGAGACAGTACAAGGAGGAAAGGGATCTCCTCCAACCGGTGCCCATGCGACCACCAGGACCTTCTCCATTTCAGAGAAAGACCTAGCTGAGGCCTGTCCATCTGGCCTGGGGGCTCCTACCAGCGGAGGTGAGAAGCGGGTTCATTCCCCGCCCTCCTTTCCAAAAAAAGAAAAAGACTAAAAAGACTCGGGGCTCCTCTCCATCCGCGGGGGCTGCGGGGACGGATGGGTCTGCTGCAACTTTGGCAAGCGACCAAGCCAAGATCGGCACATCCGACCCCTCTACCCCAACGTGTGCGGAGCCCCTGACTATGACTAAGACGAAAAGTGCACAGGGCGGAGCCTCGATAACATCGGAGCCCCTCATTTAGAGGTTACCTGGCGTTTTCGAGCCCGCTGGCTTGAAACGCTTCCTCGTTATTCGCTCCACTGATGGCAGCATGTTGGCCAAGGGCCACATGATACATCAGAGGAGAGGATTAGCTAGTGCAATTGGTAGAGAGCAGAAGGTGTGCCGTTTCGCAGACGGGAACCTTCTGGTGAATGCGGCGAATCCCGCCGAGGCGACCAAGATAAGTGCTCTTCAGACACTTCATCGCACCCCGGTGAGTGTGACGCCGCACTGTATTATGAACTTTGTGAAAGGAGTAGTTTATGCGAGGGAACTCGTTGACTACTCCATAGAGGACATCACCTTAAAGCTGGCCGACCATTGGGCGGTCAAGGTCGAACGTGTGATGAGAAAACAGGGAGGGGCCTCGAGACCCATCCCTACACTCTTCGTCACGTTTGACTGTGACAAGCTCTCTGAGTCGGTGCGTGCCGGTTGGTACCGCTACCGCGTGAAGGCATTCGTGCCAGTGCCGCGGCGGTGCTATTACTGTCACTGCTTCGTCCATACGAATCGTTCTTGTAGACATGCAAAGTCGGGGTCACCCGAAGTCTGTGTAAATTGCTTCAGGGCGTTCAGGCCCAGGATCGACTCTCATTCCGCGTGGCTAAGGTGGCTAAGGACTTGTTCCTTGCGCGCCCGGCTCTGCCTGGGGTGTCTTATGCCTCAATAGTTAGAAATTCACCCTCTGCTCCTGGCCCATCCAGGTCAACGAGCACGGTTGTTTCCGCGCCCATTCGGAGTCCTCTGCGGGGTCTACTCAACCCGGGCGCTTACCTTGGAAAGCTGGCGGCAAAAAGTGCTCATACCCAGCCCCGGCTATAACCAGGGCTCCCCCCCTCTTCCCCCATCGGGACCGCTTCCCGTAAGGTGAAACGGCCACACGCCTCCACCGAGACGTTAGACTCACAGGAGGCAACACCCCTGAAGTTGGTCGCCAGGCCATTTTCCGGGGCTCCTAAAGCTGTCCCCCGAAAGGAGGACAGCAACAAAGTAGCTTTGGCTCATTCGCCAACGCCTAGAGGTGGACCGAGTGGATCGGAGACGGTGGTTCCTCGAAAAGAGGGCCTTCCGCGTGAAACGGCCACGCGCCTCCACCGAGTCGTTAGACTCACAGGAGGCAACACCCCTGAAGTTGGTCGCCAGGCCATCTTCCGGGGCTCCTAAAGCTGTCCCCCGAAATGAAGACAATAACAAAGGAGCTCTGGCTCATTCGCCCACGCCTAGTGGTGGACCGAGTGGCTCGGAGACGGTGGTTCCTCGAAAAGAGGGCCCCCTGCCTCCGAAGCCGCAACGCCGCCTAAAGTTTCGAGGCGGAGGGAGGAAAAGACTCACATGGCGAGCCCAACCTTCCCCAATAAGTTCTCGAAGGCGACAGCGCATTCAGCGCTGTGTCCGGCCAGCAGCGCCCGGGGTTCTGCCTCCGAGAAGCGTACAGCCATTCCCGTGAGGGTCTTCTGTTCGAGGAGGGCCCCCGCGTCTCCTCCGAGCTAGGCCTGGAAGGCATATTCCTTCGATGGAATCGCCGTGGATTCCGGGCCAACTGGGAGGAGCTGTGGAGGCTTATCTCGTCCCGTTCCTCGTTAACTATCTTCTTGCAGGAGACAATGCTCGGCACATACCCCCTGCCCACCCTCCCCGGGTATAAGAATTTTGCGACCCCACCACCACGGGATGGGGGGCTGGGCGGGAGGATGTACGATTTACACCCGGCATGATGTCTCTGTTCTTCTCTTCGCTTTAGTTAGCTCGTTTCAGAGAGTAGCTGTGCAACTTCACCTTGATAGGTGGTATACTGTTATTTCCGCGTACATTAAACCATCAGCCAACTTCGACGTGGGTGACTTTCGCCGCGTCGTGGCATGGTTGCTGAGGCCCTATCTCTTGCTCGGAGATCTAAACGGTAGACACCCTCTCTGGGGAGACGACTATATCAATCCCCGAGGCCAAGTCCTTGCCGACCTGATTGACGAGCTTGAGATGGGTGTCGTAAATGTGGATGAGTTTACGCATCACTGCACGAGAACCGCTTCATTATCCTGCCTCGATTTATTTTTGTGCTCTCGGTTGCACAGCCCGATTTTGATCGGGGAGTGGTCGATGACCACTGCCCAATCAAAATGAATGAATTCTCTATCTCAGGCAGGGAGTTTAGCTCGGTAGATGAGGCCGTTGACTTCTTCTCCGGCAACCTAATCGCCGCAGGCTTGGCTACTATTCCTAGAAGGTCTGGCTGTTTTGCACGCCGACCACTCCCGTGGTGGTCAGTTGAGTGTGAGACAGCCCTCAAGCAGAAGCGCTATTCCTACATGCGCTATAAGCGCCGCCTGAACGATTTCACAGTCGGCCAATTTCGTCGAGCTAGGGCTAGGCTCCGGTATATTTCGAAGTACGCCCGCCGCTCTTCTTGGCGTGCATACGTGTCTTCACTTAACTGGAAGACCTCTCTAGCAGAGGTGTGGAAGCGAGTCACAAGGATTCGGGGCAAGTTCTCGAAAAACCCCTTACCGTTCTCAAAGAGAATGGGACCGCAATCTCGAACCCCGTGTCCGTGGTGGAATCCTTCTCGACGGCTTTCTCCGCATACTCTAGCCGGGATGCTGCTCCGCCAGCATTCAATGCACCTCGTGATGTCGCGGAAGGTCGCCGACTGGACTTTACCTCCAGAGGCGGAGAACCCTTAAACGACAGGTTTACTCTGAGTGAGTTGCGTTCCCCTCTTGTTTCGTGCGCGGACATCGCCCATTCTCCGGAAGATGTCCCGTACGCCATGCTTCGACACCTGGATGAACGAGCCATGGCCTTTCTGTTAGATTTGTTCAACAGGATCTGGGTGGTGGGTCTCCTCCCAGATTCCTGGCAAATCGCTACTGTGTTCGCCTTTCGCAAACCGGAGAGAGAGATTACTCTACTTCGCCGGTTTCCGCCCAATCTCCCCAACCTTTGCGTGTGCAAGTTAATGGAAAAATGATTAAATGTTAGATTAGCCTTTTTTCTGGACAGCGGAGGCCATTTTTGTTCTGCGCAGTTCGGCTTACGCAAGTTCCACTCCACTTCGGATGCTCTGCTCCGACTGGAAAATTCCGTCTGTGAGGCCTTCCTTCGTAGACAGCACTACGCACCGTGTTTTTCGATCTTGAGAAGGCCTATGATACCGCATGGCGATACGGTATCATGGAGACTCTCCACACGATAGGAGCGAGGGGACGCCTCCCAATGTTTATATTTGAATTTTTGCAAGATCGTCGATTCCGCGTACAGGTGGGGGTACCCCTCTCCGACCCAATGTAGCAAGAAGAGGGTGTCCCGCAGATAACTGTCTTCATTGTCACAAGCTTTGCCCTGAGCATCAACTGCATCACCTCGGTGCTGCCGGAAGATGTTCTCTCTTCGCTCTACGTGGTCGACCTTTCGATTTCTTTTGGCGCGGCCCAGATGCTAACTCTGTAGGGTCGAATCCAACAGGCATTGAACCGTGTCTCTCGCTATGCCGAAGCGCACCGGTTTCGGTTTTCCTTGGCCAAGACTAAGCTGATGCACCTCTGCCGCCTTCCACGGCTCCACCCTGACCCAGACTTGTTTCTTAATGGGGTACGCCTGGAAGTGGTTGAATAGCACTGTTTCCTTGGTCTTGTATTTGACCGATGCCTCACCTGGGAGGCTCATATTCGCAGCCTTAGGGTCTCTTGGACCCGCGCTATGGATATTCTCCGTTCCGTGACGTTCAGCGCTTGGGGCGCTGATAGGGCTACTGCCTTATTTTTTATCGATTCTTTATTCGTTCGAAGCTCGACTACGGATGCAATTTTTATGCATTCGCAGCCGAGCGTGTATTGCGGAAGTTGTACTCGATCCACCACGCCGGCCTTCGCCTGGGGACAGGTGCCTTCCCCACTACCCTCATTGACAGCCTACTAGTTGATTCTCGGGAGATCCCACTCGCTCTACGCCGTGCACAGTGGATTATTCGCCTCTACGCGCTAGCCCGGCCCCTCCCTCTGTCGCCAACAGCTCTTACTGCATCCGCAGCTGATTTCGAGGACGCCACCCTGGAGAGTACTACATTTGGCTATTTGTGGCCACGCCTCTGCTCCCAAAGCTTGTACAGCGCCGGGAGTATTGCATTCGACCTTTTCGGAGCACACCTCGTGTCACGTAAGAACCGTGCCAGTGTATCCGGATGGCTCCAAGTCCGAAGAGGGGGTCGGCTTCCACGCCGTATACCCTCTGTTTGAAGTCTGCGGGGCTCTACCAGGCGCTGCGTCTGTCTTCACGGCCGAGCTGGTGGCAATACACCACTCGGTACGGCGTATTACGCGACGTGCCCGTTCGGAGACCGGATTGTGATCTATAGCAACTCACAAAGCGCCATGAGTGCTCTCGGGGCATTGGAATCTCCGCATCCCCTGGTTCTCGATATCCGTGATGCCACAGCTTTGGCAAGACCGGCGGATGTCGATATTATCTTCTGCTGGGTTCCTGGACACTTAGGAATTGCGGGGAATGAGGGCGCCAAAGAGTCTGTGAGGACTCTGCGCCCGGACCAGCGTTTCGCTCTTCCTCACCCCCACTACATGGCAGGAATACGGGCAGCTCTTCGGGCTGCCTGGCAAAGAAATTCGGGAGACGGTCGAATGGAAGTTGCGGGCCATTGCGCCGCGACTCTTCCCTTTAGACCTACCCCATAATGCCGCGAAGGCTTCTGGTTGCTTTCTGTCGTCTCGGAAGCGGGCACATTCGTGTGACGCTTAGCCATTTTATAGAGCGCTACCCTGCGCCCTATTGTGACGACTGCGTCGTCCCCCAGACTGTTCGGCACATTCTTGTTGAATGTCCCAGTCTGGGTGATCTTCGCGCACGTTACCTGTCCCGGTACCGGAATGGGCGGGGTCGCTACCGCCTGTCCCTTGTACTCGGGACGAGTTCTTGAACACCGACCTGTAGACTTTTTGACTTTTTGGAAGAGTCCGGCCTTCTCCCCGTTATTTAATATTTGACTATGGATCACGTTCTTCTTCGCCGGGGGGCGGTGTGCCTTCCTCCGTTGACGGAACCCGCTTTATATTTTTTAATTTTTTTTTGTTTGTATTTTTTTCTTTAGCTTTTAATATAGCCTATATTTAGGCTAGGTTGATTACGGCGACCTATGCCCTAGAATTCAGTAGCCAGATGAGATATTACTACCCCCCCTCAAAAAAAAACCCCATTCAACTATCATTTTTTTTGCCGCTCCAGCCTGACCGGCCTTCCCGCTGGTACTTTGCGGCGCAGTTGTCCGCATTTCAGAAAATGACTGATTTCTCTGTCTTAGTCGAGGAGGTTAGGTCGATGGATGAGGCCGTTAAGTTCTTCGGCATCCTCATCGCCGTGGGCCTAACTCCTATTCCTATGTCGTCTGGCCGTTTTGCACGCCGAGCACTCTCGTGGTGGTCAGCCGATTGTGACGGCCCGCAAACAGAAGTGTTATGCCTATATGCGCTATAATCGCCGCCCGAACGATTTCACTCTGGGTCAATTTCGTCGAGCTAGATCTAGGTTCCGACCCTGACCCAGACTTTTTTTCTAAATGGGGTTGGCCTGGGAGTGGTGGACTCGCCCCGTTTCCTTGCTCTCGTATTTGACCGACGCCTTACTTGGGACGCTCATATTCGCAGCCTTAGGTTCTTTTGTACCCGCGCCATGGCTATTCTTCGCTCCGTGATGTTCAACGCCTGGGGCGATGATAGGGCTGCTACCTTAGTTTTTAATCGATCCCTTGTTCTTTCGCTGCTCAACTACGGATGCGAGTTTTATGCATCTGCATCCGAGCGCTTATTGCGGAAGGTGGACTCGATCCATCCCACCGGCCTTGGCCTGGCGGCCGCTGCCTTTTGCATGTCCCCATCGATGCTGGGGAGATGCCCTTCATTCTGCGCCGTTGACAGTTCCTATTCGCCTCTACGCGCCAACCGGGCGCCTCCCTCAGTCGCCAACAGCTATCACTGCATCCGTAGCTGATCTCGACCTTGCCTATGGCGCCGAGAGACGCCAGTCATACCCTAAGCCCTTTGGGTTTAGGGCCAGGAAACTCCTTCGAGAGCTCGGTATAGCTGGTGCCCCTGGTTCTGGAGGGTACCACCTTTGGCTTTCGCCACGCCTGTGCTCACAAAGTCTCTACAGCGCCGGGAGTATTGCGGTCGGCCTTTTTGGAGCACACTTCGTTTCACGCTGAAACCGTGCCAGTGTATATGGATGGCTCCAAGTCCCAAGAGGTTGTCGGTTTTTCACGCCGTATCCCCTCTGTTTGAAGTCAGCCGGGCTCTGCCAGGCGCTGCGTATGTCTTCACGACCTACCTTGTTGCAATACTCTTCTGGGTACGGGAGATAACGCGATGTCCCCGGTTTGGAGAACGGATTGTGATTTATAGCTACTTATAAAGCGCCCTGAGTCCTCTCGGAGCATTGGAATATCTGCATCCCCTGGTTCTCGATATCCTTGACGTTATGGTTCTGGCGAGCCGGGGTATTATCTTCTGGTGGGTTCCTGGCTACGTCAGGATATCAGGGAACGAGGGCGCCAAAGAGTCTGCAAAGACCGGGTGAACAATCCAGCGTTTCGCTCTTCCTCACACCAACTACATGGCAGAAATACGAGCTGCCCTCCGGGCGGGTTGGAAAAGTAGATGTGAGACGTTCGAGGGGAACTTAAAGTTACGTGTCATTGCACCGCGACAGTTCCCAATGCCGCGACGGAATCCAGTTGCTTTCTGTTCTCTCCGAATTGGACTCACTCGCAGGACGCACCGCCATTTGATAGAGTGCTTCTCTGCCCCTTATTGTGACGACTGCGTTCTACCCCTTATTTTTCGCCACATTCTTGTTGAATGTCCCAATCTGGGTGATATTCGCGCACCTTACTTGTCCCCGTCTCCGGACGATCGGGGTTGCTACCGCTTGTCCCTTATACTCGGGATAGGATCTTGTACACAAACTCTGGACGATTTGACTCTTCTGTTGCTCATATGTTATACCACTGGGGGAGGTACGCCTTCCCCGACCTCAGAGCGTGCATCCCTCTTCGTGGCTTTGTTCTGTTTGAGTAATAAAATCCACTGCGTTTTGTACATGCTTTACCATGTTTAAGATCCCATCAAAAGAGAGAGGTCGGCGGTAAAAAATCCTACATGAAAAAAATAATCTTAACATGTGTCCAGTTTTTAGCAATTTATTCTACTTCCTCCCCCCCTCCCAAATCCTTCATTTCGAAGTCAGTGGTTGTAAGTCTTAGGTTTTGTCTTTTCACTCGCATGCAGGCCAGCTTTGGTGCATTGATAAGGGTACCACTAAACATTCCCTTTACCCACCGATCCTGGATCTATTTCAGGGTTGGCAAAAAAACAAAAAAATTGAAATAGCACCCCAAGACCTTTGTTTTATTCTGGGTTTTTTCAAATCTTGGGTTTAAAAAACAAACAAACATACACTACAAGCATTAGAATAATGTAGAAAAAGAATAGCTATCTCTATTTTTATAATATTAATAATTAATTAGTTTAATAATTATATTATAGTAAGAACAGATCACTGATCGAGAATTGTGGGTACCCATGATAGCCATAACCTGTAGAAGGAGAGATGAATTATAAGTCAGTATCAGAGAAATAATCTTAATTTGATACATATTTGTTGAAATTATAAACATAAATATGCTTCTTTTTTTTCATTTCTTAAAAAAAATAACCACAAACGCAGGTTTTTAAAAATTTCACTTAAAAAAAAGGTAAAACCTGTTTTTTTTTATATGCCAACCCTGATGTATTTCCTGGAAGTTATGATGAAGGAAACAGTTCTTAACTAGGTAGCACTGGAGATCTATCTTGATGGATTACAGACACTGTTTACAGTATAATGTTCTAGGTTCTGTAACAAAAGGAAGTTTGTTCATTTTCTTTGTTAGCTAACAATACTTAATGGCAATTTGTATTTTTTGTTATTTTTTCGTACTTGTTGCGCTTGCCTCCCTCGCTACTCGACACCTCCGACCATCGTCGGATCTCGTCACGATGATTGGGAGGGATGGTGCATCCTTAAGATCAGAATGACGATCGCTAGCAAGCCCGAAAGCACCAGGATCCAGGTCTCGTTTAGGGGCCCGTGTCCGGATAGTATTGGGTGATTTTGTTAGCAACCGGCAATCATGGAACCCATTCGTTGCGCGTCAGGGGTATGTGGATATGCGTACCACCATAGAAGACACTGGTACTATATCGGCAGGATTCAGGAACATAGGAGAGTGGTGCTGTGAAGACGAAGAAGAAGGATATCGGTGCTGTAATCGAATTGGTTATCTGCGTGATGACGTATGTGGAACTACTTACCCCTTTTGGGGTAATGTCAGCATATCCGCCAATGGGCGACCAGCTCGTGACCCCGCTGAAAGTTTTGTCTCCGCACTGGCTGGTATCGAACCTCTGCCTCGTTGCTAGAAAATGCTACGCCGGTATCCGCTGGGCTAGCGATAGCTCCTTTCTCGTGACGGTACCCTCTTAGATTGTCGCTAGTTTAATTAACATTTTGATCTGCCGGCAGATGATCGAAACGAAATGCTTAGAGGAACTGAATGTTTTTGGTCCTTGCAATACTCCAAGTGCTGACTTGCGCCTCGATCTTCCTCCCCCCGAAGAGAAAACCAGCTGTTTTCCTTTCCGCAAAAGGGTATGGCCAAGTTTTCATTTCATTCAGGGTTGATAAATAAACTGTACTGTGTGTGCGGGGGGGGGGGGGGGTAGAATACCCATTCCATCCCTGACACGTGTTATAAAAGGTCCGGATAGGGACTCCCCATCCGCGCGCACGAATTTTTTGTTCCCACGAGCCGAGTATGTAATGGCGGGAAGGAGAGGTGCTGTTGCGCTATCCCGTCTACTCCATTCTGTTGATTTGTTGTGTTCTGTGAATCGAGTGGGTGTTTGAATGTGATGCCAGGCAAAGAGGGAAAAAGTGATGCTTTGAACATGAAAGGTGAGTGAAGTTTGTGCGGAATGGAGTGTAAAAAGTTAAAATCGTGGTAGGAATAAAAAAGGGTAAGGAGTGGCATAATTCATTAACGGTTGGATATGAATGCGTGAGCTCAAGAATCATGTAGATGAAGTTAAGATTTGCAATGGCGAAACTGCATGGTTGGTGTATGGACTCTGTAATGATAGTTAGGTTGAAAAGGGAGTCTATGAGATGACTGTTGGATGGAATTGGAAATCGATATCAGTTTTTGGTTGACCCTGCTCAGGCGGCCATTGTGAGTGCTCTTCAGATAGTTGTTGGCTCGCCTGTGAAGATGATAACGCACTCTTTTTATGAATTTTGCGAAGGGAACTGTTGGACTATTTCCTTGCAAGATATCACAGAAGAGCTGGAAGTCGAATATGTGAGGAGAAAACGGAGGAACCTCGAGACCAACTCCTATGCTTTTTCTCACGTACGATCGCGAGGTGCCATCACTCCCACCGCTTCTGCCACACATATCGTTCTTGTAGATGTGCCAAGTCGAGCCAGGCCGAAATCTATGCAAATTGCATTAAAGTTAAGTGTGTCACTTGCGGCGAGCCACACCCTTCTTACTCGTTGAAATGTGACTTTCATCTATTCGAGAAAGTGGTCCTGCACCTCAGGCTACGGACCCAATCTTTTCGAGAGCCCAAGTAATGGTTGCCTCCACCCCCGCCCCTGGCGATTCCTACTGTTTCATCGCGTCACAATCAACATCGACCCTGGATCGCCGAACCAGTCTTTCTCTGTTCCGCCTGCGATCAGTACACTACCAACTCCTCACTACACGAATACAAAAACAGGCGAGACTGATATTACCCCTGACTATCTCCGCTGAAACCGCCAACTGGCAGACCCCACACCACACCTCTCATCATCACCCCTCCGTAAGGGGCGCGGCGATTTACCTTCCTGGCCGCCGTGCTGACGGGACTCAGCGCCCCTTCCGGCCCCAGCTTAGCCTCTTCTCCTTCTTTCAGACAGCCTGTATTTCTCCCCTACTTCATCACTTCCCCTACAACCTCTCCCACAACTTTCTCTGGTCGGCCTCTATTTTCACAGGGTTGATGCTGACCTTCTTCTCAGCCAACTATCCAAAATCGGGGCTGAGGAGGGAGGGGACAATGTTCCCTAACTCGTGAGCTCCGGTTTGGGATGGTGGGTTTTAACAACCTGCTTCATCCCCACCCATACCTTCCTGCCATCCCCTTTCCTTCTCACTTCAAACACATCCTTTTTACGCCGTGCCCAAAGTGGAGCCACCATGCCGCAGGGATGCCAGGTCACCAGGCGGGAAGGGTGGCATAAAATGGCGGCACCTGGCTGTGCCAGCCCTATACGCACCCCTCGCCGAGCGGTCCACTGCGTGGGGGTGATTAGCGTTTGCTTCCCGCAGAAAAAATAGGGTACCCATGCCCGATAATAAAAATCTAAAAACAAAAAACTTCCTATTTCTGCCTCGCCATCGAGGGACCCCCTTCGGGCAGCTCCAACGAAAAAATGGAGGTTCCCACTCCCCCTTGTGCTTTCACAGAACCTCCAAAATTCTTTGACCGGAGAGGAGGCTTACTCCTCTCTATTGCCTACGGGTGCAGGGGCCTATCCCTCACCCCCTTCTTTGGATTCTCCCTCGGGTAGCTCCCTCTATCCAGCGGCATTCCCCGCTTTACTTTCCCAGAGGACTGCCAAGAAGGCCAGTAGAGAGCCCATAACCTATCGCTCCCGGTTGAAGTGGCTCGGTAGAGTAAACCCCCTTAGGGGGGACTCGGAAGACAGGGCCTATCGGCTGCTTCCCTCAAAAGACCTGCTGGCTCGAATACTAAACCTAGCGGGGGTTAAGGCAGGTAGGATGGCCACATGGAGCCCCCCCCCTCCCGAGATACACATGGTCCTTGAGTCAACAGCCCCAGAAAGTGGACCTTCCATGGGGGCGAATCCGGGCTCGCCGCCAAGCACCGAACCCGAGTCTGTCCCTTTGCAAGGTCCTCCTTAGACGGCTCGGGTCTCGAATAGTATACAAAGGGGGGAGGGATTTCCTCCTCCGCCTGGTGTCTCTGCGACCGCCGGGATCCTATCCATCTCGGAATAGGACCTTGTTAAGGCCGGTCCATCTGGCGTGGGGGCTCCTCCCAGCGGAGGGGAGAAGCGGGTTCATTCCCCCGCCCTCCTCTCCTAAAAAGAGAAGAAACAACAAGATAAAGACGGAAAAAAGACTCTGGGCTCCTCCATCTGCGGGGGCTCTGGGGACGGATGGGTCTGCTACTTAGGTAAGCGACCAAGCCAAGATCGGCACGTCCCTTCCTCCTTGGTGTGGAGAGCGGAGCCTCGATTACGTCCGGGCCCCTCATTCAGAGACTACCCGGCGTTTTCGAGCCCGCTGGCTTCAAATGCTTCCTGGTTATTCGCTCCACTGAGGGCAGCATGTTGGCTAAGGGCAACATGATGCATCAGAGGAGAGCTTTAGCTAGTGTGATTGGTAGAGAGCCGAAGGTGACCCGTTTCTCGGATTGAAGCCTTTTGGCGAATGCGTCGAATCCCTCCGAGGCGACCATGATTAGTGCTCTTCGAACACTTGAGTGTGATGCCGCACTCTACAATGAACTTTCTTGAAAGGAGTAGTTTATGCGAGGGAACTCGTGAACTACTCCATAGATGACATCACCTTAGAGCTGGCCCCCATGGGGCGGTCAAGGTCAAACGGGTGATGAAAAAACAAGTGTGTCAAGCTTGTCAATTGCGAAGAGCCGCACCCCTCTTCTTCTAAGCAATGTTGTGCGTATCTCCTTGAGAAGGAAATCCTGGCCGTTCAGGCTCAGGATCGTCTCTCATTTCGCCCGTCCCGGCGCTGCCCGGGGCGTCTTATGCCTCAATTTTGAGAAAGACTCCCTCTGCTCATGGCCCCTCTAGGCCTACGAGCACGGTCGTTTCCGCGCCCATTTGGAAGCCTTCCCGATGGTTTCCTGGTAAAGCTGGAACAAAGTGTTCTCACTCAGTCCCGTTCCCCTGCGTGACCGTTAGATTCACAGGAGTCAACACCCCTGGAGTTGGTCGTGAAGCCATCTTTCGAGGTTCCTAAAGTTGTCTGCAGAAAGGACAACACTAAAGGAGCTTCGGCTCCTTCGCTTACCACCAGTGGTGGGTTGGGTGATTCTAAGACGGTGGATCCTCGAAGACGGGCCTCGGCCGTCTAAGGTTTCGAGAGGGAGGGAGGAAAAGACGCATGGCGCACCCAACCTCCTCCAATAAGTCCTCGTAGGCGACAGCGCATTGTCCGGCCAACAGCGCCCGGAGTTCTACCTCCGAGAAGCGTACGGCCATTCTCGTGAGGGGCTTCTCTTTGAATAGGCCACCCGCGTCTCCTACGAGCTAGGCCTGGAAGGCATATTCTTTCAATGGAATTGCCGTGGACTCCGATGAGTTGCGGAGACTCATCTCCTCCAGTTCCCCGTTAGCTATTGTTTTGCAGACCATGCTGGTGGCATGCCCCCTGCCCAACCTCCAGGAGTATAAGGATTTTGCGACCCAACCTCCACGAGATGGGGGCTGGGTGGAAGTATGTGCGATTTACACCAGGCATGATGTCTCCGTTCTTCTCTTCGTTTAGATACCTCCTTTCAGGCAGTAGCTGTGCAACTGCACTTGGATAGGAAGTATACTGTTATTTCCGCATACATTCCATCGTCAGCCGACTTCGACGCGGGGGACTTGCGCCGCATCGTGGCACGGTTGCTGATGCCCTTTCTCTTGCTCCGAGATCTAAATGGTAGACATCCCTTCTGTAGCGACTACTCGATTAATCCCCGGCGTCAAGTCCTTGCCGACCTGATCGACGAGATTGAGATGGGTGTCGTAAATGTGGATTAGTTTGCGCATCAGTGCCCGAGAACCGCTTCATTTTCCTGCCTCGATCTCTGTGCTCTCCATGATTTTGGGCGGGGGGTGGTCGATGACCTCTATGGTAGTGTGGGCGCGTTATGCCGCATTTCAGGAAATGAGTGATTTCTCTATCTTAGTCAACGAGTTTGGGTCGGTTGATGAGGCCATTGAGTTTTTCTCCGGAAACCTCATCCCCGTGGTCCTACTTACTCTTCCTAGAATGTCTGGCCATTTTGCACGCTGACCAACCCGTGGTGATTCGCCGACTGTGAGACGGCCCTCAAACAGAAGCGTTATACCTACATGCGCTGTAAACGCCGCCCGAACGTTTTTCCTGTCAGTGAATTTCGTCGGGCTAGGGCTAGGTTTCGGTATATTTCGAAGCAGGCCCACTGGTCTTCTTGGCGGGCATACGTGTCTTCACGTCGTGATGTTGCAGAAGGCCGCTGACTGGACTTTACCTACAGAGGCGGAGAACCCTTCAACGACAGGTTTACTCTGAGTGAGTTGCGTTCCGCTCTCGCTTCGTGCATGGACCCCGCCCCTGATCCAGACAATGAGCCGTATGCCGTGCTTCGACACCTGGATGAGCGAGGCATGGCCTTTCTGTTCGAGTTGCCGAACAGGATCTTCGTAAAGGGTATCCTCACAGATTCCTTGAAAATCGCTACTGTGCTCGCTTTTTGCAAACCGGGAAGAGATCACTCTACCCTGGCCGGTTTCCGCCCAATCTCTTACTTCCTGCGTGTGCAAGTTGTTGGAGAAATTGGTTGAATGTTAGATTAACCTTTTTTTCCGGGACAGCGGAGGCCATCTCTCTTCGACACAGTGCTGCTTACAAAAGTTCCACTCCACGTCTGATGCTCTGCTCCGACATGAAAATGCCGTCTGAGATGCCTTCCTTCGTAGACAGCACTACGCCACGGTGTTGTTCGATCTGGAGAATGCATATGATCCCGCATGGCGATACGGTATCATGGAGACTCTCCACACGATAGGAGCGAGGGGATGCCTACCAATGCTTATATCTGAATTTTTGCGAGATCGTCGATTCCGCGTACGAGTGGGGGCAGCCCTAAACGGCCCAATGGAGCAGGAAGAGGGTGTCCCGCAGAGAAGTGTCCTCAGTGTCACACTCTTTGCCCTGAGCATCAACGGCATCACCTCGGTGATGCCGGAAGATGTTCTCGCAAGCTCTACGTGAAAGACCTTTCTATCTCTTTTGGCGCCGCCCAGATGCCAACTCTGGAGCGTCGACTCCAACAAGCATTGAACAGCATCTCTCGCTATGCCGAAGCGAAAGGTATCGGTTTTCCTTGGCCAAGACTAAGGTGAAGCACATCTGCCGCCATCCACGTCTCCACCCTGACACGGAATAGTTTCTTAATGGGGTAGGCCTGGAAGTGGTTGAATCGCACCGTTTCATTGGTCTTGTATTTGACCGACTCCTCACCTGGAAGGCTCATATTCGCAGCCTTAGGGTTCTTGTATCCGCGCCATGGATACTTTTCGTTCCGTGACGTTCTTCGTTTTGGGGCGCTGATAGGGCTACTGCCTTATTTTTTTATCGATCCTTTGTTCGTTCGAAGCTCGACTACGGATGCGAGTTTTATGCATCTGCAGCCCAGCCTGTATTGCGGAAGTTGGACTCGATCCACTACACCGGCCTTCGCCTGAGGTACGGTGCCTTCCGCACTTGCTCCATTGAGAGCCTCTTTGTCGATGCTCAGGAGATGCCACTCGCTCTGCAACGCGCATTATGTGTCTGTACGCGTGAGCCTAGCGCCTCCCTCAGTTGCCAACAGCTCTAACTGCATTCCCAGCTGATCTCGACGGTGTCTATGCCGCCGAGAGGTCCAGTCTTAACCTAAGCACATTTGGTTTGGGGCCAGCAAACTCCTTCGATAGATGGGTTTAACTCTTAGGCCGGTGGCGCCCCTGGTTCTGCCCAGGACGCCATGGAGGATACCACCTTTGACCATTTGTCGCCATGACTCTGCTCCCAAAGCTTGTACAGCGCCGGGAGTATTGCGTTCGGCCGTTTTGGAGCACACTTCGTCTTACGGTGGAACCCTGCCAGTGTATACGGATAGTTCTAATTCCCAAGAGGGGGTCGGTTTCCACGCCGTAATCCCTGGCTCTGCAAGGATATGCGTCTGTTTTCCAGGCAATGCTACTGCTTGCAATACACCACTCGGTATGGGAGATTACGCGCCGTGCCCAGTTCGAAGACCGGATTCTGATTTATAGCCACTCACAAAGCCCCCTGAGTGCTCTTATGCCATTGGAATCTCCGCATTCCCTGGTTCACGATATGCGTAACGTCACGATTTTGGCGAGCCGGGCGGATGTCTAGATTATCTTCTGCTGGGTTCCTGGACACTTAGGAATTGCGGGAAATGAGCATGCCAAAGAGTCCGTGAGGACTTGGCTTCCAGACCAGCGTTTCGCTCTTCCTCACACCGATTAGACGGCAGAAATCCGGGCAGCTTGGCAAAGAAGATGGGAGATGTTCGAGGGGAACTTAAAGTTACCTTCCATTGCGCCGCGACTGTTCCTATGGACCTATCCCCCAATGCTGCGACGGCTCTCAGGTTGCTTTCTGTCGTCTCCGAATTGGACAGACTCGCGGGACGCCAATTGATGGAGCGCTTGCCTGCGCCCTTCTGTAAAGACTGCCTTGTTCCCCATACTGTTCGGCACAATCTGGGTGATCTTCGCGGCAGCGGGGTCGCTACCGCTTGTCCCTTGTACTTGGGACTGCTTCGTGCACACCGACCTGTGGACTATACGACTTTTTGGAGGAGGCTTGCCTCCTCCACTTTATTTGACCGTTTGTTGTGGGTCGCATGCTCCTGCGGCGGGGGAAGCGCGCTTTCTTCTTTTTACCTTTTTGCTTTGCTTTCTTCTTTTTTTTTTTTTAGCCTATGATCTTTATTCTTATTTTTTTAATATAGTCTAGTCGTAGGTTGTAGTTAGTACGGCGGCTTATGCCCAGATGGGCTCTATATAAAAAAAAAAGCGCGAGACTGGCTCCTCCCTCAGTCGCCCACAGCTATCACTGCATCTGCGCCCTATCTTGACGGTGCCTCTTCCGCCGAGAGACGCTAGTCATACCATAAGCCGTTTGGTTTTAGGGCTAGGATACTCCTTCGAGGCTCTGTTTAGTACTCGGACTTGTGGTTTTGAGAGACTTCATGACTAACAACCAGGACCTGTGGTTTTGTGAGATTTGATCGTTAACAACCGGGACCTGTGGCTTTAGAGGTTTTGAGAGATTTGATGGCTGAAAAAGTTTTTGGTGGTCTTTGGATATGCGATTACTTTTTCTGTTTTGTTCCGTGTGTGGGTAGAAAGATGTTTTTGAGGAGTGTTTCTTAACTCCCTAGCAGTGTAATTTTGTTGCACTCAGTGACTTATGTGTGTGGATGTTGTTTGAATCTGATGTATTTTCTTAGGGTTTCCAAAGTTGTGCTTCCTTTTTGATTTATTGTGTTTGCTATTTATTGGCCCCACGTAATTGCGGAAACTTTCTCCCTTAATCTCCCGATCGGTCGGAAAGAGCAGATGCCATCTGCTCCCGGAGAGCCATAAAAATCAACAACATCTGTGTGGATATAGGGACTTTGCGAGGGTGTATACGTGTGGCCTTCTCCCTGGAATGAATCCCGCCTGGATACAACTTCGCCCTCGCCCACGCCCTCGCCATTATATGCTACTCTTTATTTTCTTCTTTTTTTTTTAATTAATTAATAGGGCATAAAAGGATTACTGATTTTTTTTTTTTTTACAGGGTAGAAGATAGCTGCAATTACTCTTATGAAAGGCGAAAAAAACAAAATCATAGTACTCGTCTTTTACTTAAGTTTTTCTCTCATGGGTTTGCTGACCGAGTGCACAAATACTATAAGATTTAGACTTAAATTTCGATCGTGCTTTAATAAAACATTAACTTTTTCGTTCAGCAATATTTAATTTATTGAATATAGTTTTAGATTATTATTTAAAGAGAAACCAGTTCCTTTACCTCTAAGTTACCAAAAATTGCGTTTTTTTTTGTTTGTTTGTTTTTAGTATTTAATAAAGCGCCGTACGACTTTTTCTTTGAAAATCGCGTCCCCAACTAAATTTACCCGTTGATTTTCAAATAGTGAAAGTCACATTCGAAAATTAGTTCGGTAATAACTAAAATCTAATTCCACCGAATAAATTACAAAATTACATTTTTATCTACAAGAGTTTTCTTGGAATTTAGGAAAACAGTAAATTTCCACCGGTAGGACTGTTTCTTTTTCCGAGGGAACGACTATATTCTGTAAAGTTTACATATGCAAACACTATAACATTCCAGTTATTATTGAGGGCCTTTAAACATTACGTAATTAGTATTCCTTCGGAAAACTCCTGCTGCATGGACCGCTAGCACGGGGGCGATAGGGGTGCTATAAAATTCCCACGGCATGCAACGGCCTCCCTCCAGTCTAATCTTGTCCCTGAGGACAGCCTCATAGTAAGCGCGGCCCACTTAATTATGGTAACGTTGGCCGGGCCGAGAGAAGAGGCTGTAGGATCAAACACTTTATCTTTGTCTCCCGAGGGGTCGGAGGGGGCAAAAATGCAATCTACTCCGAGGAGGCTTTAAAAAAGTCCAAAGAACCTAAGTATTTTGTAAAGATCACCAGTCTCATTGATATCATGCGAATCTTTCGCTCAGCAAAAGATCCATGAATGGAAAGTTCTGTAACCAAAACTAGTCGATTTATAGTATTTTGTCCGGTGAAACAATTTACTCATAATTTTATGATGTACTTTGGAGTAGCTGGGTTCTTCGTATTTATTACCAAACTTATTACCAAACTATTGTTCAAACTTAATGACTTAGATAAAATACTTGTAACTAGAAATATGTCATAAGAATGCTGGGCATCGCCAAATCATTGTTTTGTAAATATTTTTAATAATAGAAGTTAACTTTAAAAAAAATAGATATTGACTTCCATTTTTTCTCAGATACGTTTTGTAAAATTGATGTCTTATTCTGATTTGTCAACCTTAAGCGACAATTTACTCGATAATTTAACACTGAAAAGATAAAATTAAAATAGAATGAATCGAGGAGTGTTTTTGTCTCTCAATGCACAGGCTACCACCTAGCAGTTGTTACCTCTTAATGCTTTGTTTCTATTTCATTGTGGTAGCCCATCTGGCTATATTAAAAGACAAATAACAATATGGTGCGGTAAGTAGAAAACACAAAATGATATTACCTGATTCATACAGCCCCCTGGTGAAAGCCCTTGTTACCACCAGGGAAGATCAAATTTCCCTGGTGGTAACAAGGGCGTTCACCAGGGGGCTATAGGAAGCAGGTGATATCATTTTGTGCTTTCTACTTACCGCACCATGTTATAATCTTCCAAATAACAATATCTAAATAACTCACAACAACGATAAAAAAAGGATAAAGGTAAAAAGACAAGAAGGAAACTTACTCCGGCGCCGGGCTTAGCCCCCCCCCCCCCTCCTGGCGCAGGAACATGCGACCTACAAAAAGAAACTCACAAAAAAGGTAAAATAAAGTTGAGGACAGAATCCTCCAAAAAGTCGTAAAATCTACAAGTCTGTGTACCGAACTCGTCGCGAGTAGAAGGGACAAGCGGTAGCGACTCCGCTGGTGGTAACGTGGGCGGAAATCACCCAAAGTGGGACATTGAACAAGAATGTGCCGAACAGTCTGGGGGACAACACAGTCATCTCATCACTAGGGCTTGCAAACCGGTTAAACCGAGGTTTTATATTCAGTTGTTAAAACCGAAACCGAGTGTCGAAAACCGGTTTTCAATATTTTTAGTTACCCTTCAAATATCGTTTTCTATTGTGGCCCATTTTCTTTAGCTTGCTCATCTGCTCGGAACTTCAGCTATTTTATGTTCTAAACATGTTTTTAACATATACTTGAAAAGAAATGACTTTATGCGTTTGTCCTAAACAATTTTGCAAAAGGCATTTTTTTTATCTTTTAAAATTCGTATCGGCATTTTGCTCATATAGTCGTGTGCCATATTTTTAGCGCTTTTTTTGGTAATATCAATTCCCTTTACTACTTATTAATTATAGCTTTACCCTTAATATGTCAAAGGTGAAATAAAATGTATCGAATTATTTTGCTAGAAAAAGCAAAGATGAAGCAGTGTTTGAAATATCAGAGAATAATGAATTCATCTGGTAAAAATGGAAAACATTGAAAACTTATGGTTAAAAAGTCTATTGCAAAAGAGATTTCAAAATTAGCTACTTTAGATGGATCTTTTAACTCAATTGCCAAGAGTGAGTTTATACAATCTAGCCTTCAGCTTCAGAAAAAAATGCGATAAACCACCGCCAACTTCTGTGAATGGGGTTAGAAATATGGTTATGGATTATCATAAAACAGAATGAACTCATTCTATACTTCAAAGAATGATCAGCTTTGGGTGCCCGGTATTCATCGACTCTAGACGAATACATCGTGTCTATACGATATATTTTGTATTAAAAAGTCCAGTAATGGAAAATGCCCTCTCAGATTGGACGCTTGTTGGTTTAATGGTCAGCAATGACCTATAAATTTTCTCAAGGTTTTCACTTCTATGGTTAGTTGCCTCAAATTTTAAATTATTTGCTGATTTCTAGTTCACTTGAAGATTCTAATAGCTCCTCAGTCAATGCCTTCATTACATTAGCATACTCTATCATGAGTGTATCTTCACCACCGAAAGTAGACGAGTCCTTGCTTTCTTCTGATGAGGCAATCTTTTTAGTTGAGGTTTCTTCAGACAATGTCAAGTCTCCCTCTTCTGAATGTTCTTTATATAATCTTTGGTATGCTTCTTCAGCATACCTCTTCAAAACTTTCTTACTTGAATTTTTTTGTGGTTGTGTAGATAGGTCAGCAAACCCACAATTTGCAAATTTCATCTTGCATTATAGCGCCGCAAAAGGCTTTGATGAAGCATTAAAGCAAAAGGGATTTTCTGCTTTAAGAAGCTTAGCAAGCAGAAATTCTATTGAAGATTGCGCTTTAAGCAGATTTGAATCTTCTAAGCCTATATATAGCCTTCAGAATTATTTCAACTGGTCGCAAAGTTTCACAAAGTTATCACTATCATCATCATTCTCATCATTAGTTCATTGTCTTTGCTAGATTCGGTGACTAGGGCATCGTGAATGATGATTTTTATCATAAAGTACATCTATAACAGCCAGATACATGCAATGGGCTATATATACATTGTTGATGATCAGGCTTATTTTGCTTACCAAACTTAACCATCATTGCTGCACCATCTGTTGTGAAAGCAACAATATTCTTATCCAAGTTCAAACCAAATTCTTTCCAATCTCATTCACAATTTTCTTAGTTTTACTATCAAATGAGCCATTAAGCTCACCTCAACCGTCTCACATTTTCTTTGCCAAGCAGCCCGTATTACTGAAGTGCGATAGGTGTGAGGAAGAGCGAAACGCTGGTCTGGTCACCCAGGCGTCGCAGACACTTCAGCGCGCTCATTCCCCACAATTCCTACATGTCCAGGAACCTAGCAGTAGATAATCTCGACATCCGAGCGGCTCGCCAAAACCGTGGCGTCACGGATATCGCGAACCAGGGGATGCGGAGATTCCAATCCCTCGAGAGCACTCAGGGCGATTTGTGAGTCGCTATGAATATCAATCCGGTCTCCGAACCGGGCACGTCGCGTTATCTCCCGTACCGACTGGTGTATTGCAACCAGCATGGCCTGGAAGACAGAGCCCCACTGACTTCAAACAGAGGAGATACCGCGTGAAACCCGACCCTATCTTGGGACTTAGAGACATCCGTATACACGAAATGCGCTCCAAAAAGGCGAAGGCAATACTTCCGGCGGTGTAGAAGCTTTGGGAGCAAATAATAAAAGGTGGTACCCTCCGAGGTGGCGTCCTGGGTAGAAACATGAGCGACACCGGCCCGAGAGCTATACCTAGCTCTCGAAGGAGTTTCCTAGCGCTAAACCCAAAGGGCTTAGGGGATTACTGGCGTCTCTCGGCGGAATAGCACGGTCGAGATGAGCTACGATTTCAGTGAGAGATGTTGGCGATTGGGTAAAGCGCCGGACTCGCACGTACAGGCGAATACTGTGCACGGCGCAGAGCGAGTGGCATCTCCCCAGCATCTATAAGTAGGCGGTCATGGGGGAAAGTACGGAAGGCACCGGTCGCCAGGAGAAGGCCGGTGTGGTTGATCGAGTCCACCTTCCTCAATACACGCTAGGCTGCGGATGCATAAAACTCGCATCCGTAGTTGAGCTTCGAACGAACAAAGGATCGATAAAAAAGTAACGCAGTAGCCTTATCAGCGCTGAACGTCACGGAACGGAGAATGTCCATGGCGCGGGTACAAGAGACCCTAAGGCTGCGAATATGAGCCTCCCAGGTGAGGAGCTGGTCAAATACAAGACGAAGGAAACGGCTGCGAGTCCACCACTTCCAGCCAGACTTCGTTGAGAAACCGAATCCTGTGCGCTTCAGCATAGCAAGAAACACAGTTCAATGCCTGATGGAGTCGACGCTCCAAAGTTGGCATCTGCTCCGCTCCAAAAGAGATCGAAAGGTCGTCCACGAAGAGCGTAGCCAGAACATCTTCCGGCAGCACCGAGGTGAAGCAGTTAATGCTCAGGGCAAATAGTGCGGACACTGAGGACACTTCCCTGTAGGACACCCTCTTCCAGCTCCATTAGGAGCGGAATCAACAATCTCGCTAAAATTCATAACTAAAGATTGGAAGCGTCCACTCGACTCCATCCTGTGGAGAGTCTCCATGATACCGTATCGCCATACGGTATCATAGGACTAGTCCAGATCGAAAAACACCGTGGTGTACTGATGTCTACAAAGGAAGGCCTCGCAGACGATATTTTCCAGTCGGAGCAGAACGTCCGGAAGCCGCACTGTGCAATAGACAGATGACCTCCGTTGTCCAGAAAAAATGCAAGTCTAAAATTTAGCAATTTATCCATCTTGCACACACAGGAAGTTACGGCGATTGGGAGGAAACCGGCCGGGGTAGTGATCTCTCCCCGATTCGCCACGAATCTAGGAAGATACCCTCAACCCAGATATTGTTGAACAAATCTAACAAAGGCCATGCCTCGCTCACTTAGGTGTCGAAGCATGGCATAGGGGACATCGTCCGGACCAGGGGCGGTGTCCGCGCACGAAGCTAGAGCTGAACGCAACTCACTAAGAGTAAACCTATGGTTGAAGCGTTCTCCGCCTCTTGAGATAAAATCCAGTTGGAGGCCTTCCGCGACATAACAACGCGCATTAAATGCTGGCGGAGCAGCATCATCAGCTGGATAATGCGGAGAAAGCGGTCGTGAACGCTTCTGCCACGGACGCTGGGTCCAAGATTACGGTCCAATTCTCCTGGACTACGGGAGGGGGCTCCTACGAGAACTTGTTCTGAATCCTTTTGACTCGCCTCCATACCTCTGCTAGGGTCTTCCTGTTAAGTGAAGACACATATGCCCGCGAGCAAGAGCCTCGGGCCTACTTCGAAATATACCGGAACCTATCACTAACCCGACTAAATTCAGCGACAGTGAAATCGTTCGGGCGGCGCTTATAGCGCATGTAAGAATAACGCTTCTGTTTGAGGGCCTTCTGACACTCCGGCGTGCAAAACGGCCAGTCGTTCTAGGAATAGTAGTTAGGCCCACGGCGATGAGGTTGCCAGAGAAAGACTCAACGGCCTCATCAACCGACCAAAACTCATCGACGGAGATAGAGAAATCAGTCATTTCCTGAAATGCGGAACAACGCTCCTGCACCAACAGAACTGGAGCAGGCTCTCGGAAGGCAGCAGCCCAGAAAATGATATTTGAATAGGAAAGTGTAGATAGAGGGAGTAGGAAAAAGGGCAAAGAAAAAATAATAGCGTAGGCGAGTTGCGACCGCTTTCCCGCGTCGCTGGACCACTGTTAGCCAGCGGCGAATCCACTCGGCCATCCTGAGTCTCAAAAAAGAATCATTCAAATGAAGCTATTAAGCAGTTCGCCTGCACTTCTCGTACGCTATACAACCCCATTCCTAGAAGCGGAGCGTATTTTGAAGAAATGAAGAGAGCCCGTTTGGAAATGTTATCCAAGGGCTAACGCTCCCCCTCCCGGGTCTGGGCACCATTGTAGATAGAGGGGATTTGGAAAAATAATAGCGTAGGCGAGTTGCGAACAGCTTCCCGCGTCGTTGGACCACTGTTAGCCAGCGGCGAACCCACTCGGCCATTCTGAGTCTCAAAAAAGACTCATTCAAACGAAGTTATTAAGCCGTTCGCCTGCACTTCTCGTACGCTATAAAAGTGATCACTAGCATGGTGGTCATCGACCAGTCCCAAACTACAATCAGGCTGTGCATCCGAAGAGCACAAAGATAGATCGAGACAGGAAAATGAAGCGGTTCACGGGTAGTGATGTGTACTCTTCCACATTTAGGACCCTATCTTCAGCTCGTTGATATCGTCGCCAAGGTTTAATTAAGTAGTCTCCCCAGAGGGGATATATACCGTTCAAATCTCCGAGCAAGAGAAGGTCTCAGAACCGTGTCACGGCGCGGTGGAAGTTACCCGCGTCGAGGTCGACTGAAGGTGGAATGTACGCGGAAATAACAGTATACCTCCTATTCAGGTGCAGCTGCACAGCTACTGCTGAAAAGAGCTATCTAAAGCAAAGAAAAGAGCTGAGACAGAGAAGACCCTCACGGGAATGCCATATGTTTCCCGGAGGAAGAACTCCTGGGATTTATCGGGCGATTGGGCTCGCCATGCGAGTCTTTTCCTCCCTCCGCGTCGTAACCTTAGGCTTCGGAGGCGGGGGTCGCTTCTTTGGAGGATCGACCTTTCTCTGAGCCATCCAGCCCACCACTGGGTGTGGGAGAAGGAGCCGAAGCTCCTTTAGGGCTGTCCTCCTTTCGGGGTCAGCTTTAGGAACTCCGATAGATGGCCTCACGACCAACTTCAGGGGTGTTGCCTCCTGTGTGTCTAGCGACTTGGTCGAGGCGCGTAGCCGTTTTGCCTTACGGGAAACGGTCACGCTATAGGAAGGGAGGGGAGTCCTGGTTTTAGCCGGGGCTGGGTGTGAACCTTTTGTGCCGCCAGCTTTACCAGGGGAGAGCCTGGAGTAGGTAGAACCCGCAAAATGGTTCCGAATGGGCGCGGAAACGACGGTGTTCGTCGGACGGACCAGCAGTGCCAGGAGCTCCAGAACCAAATTTTTAGCCTCGAGAAATGAGAGACGACCCTTGGCCTGGACGGCCACGATTTCCTTCTCAAGGAGATACGCACCACATTGCTTTGAATAAAGGGGGTGCGACTCACCGCAATTAATACACATGATTTGAACTTAGCATGTGCGGTCTTGGAGCAACTTGCACAAAATTTGGTTAGCCCCGACTTTGCGCGACTATACGAGCGATTAACGTGGCCGAAGTAGTGACAGTAGTAGCACCTCCGCGGCAGTGGCACGAATGCTTTGTCAAAGTCGAAGGTGACGAAGAGTAAAGCGGTGGGTCTCGAGACCACTCCCCGTTTTCTCATCACACGTTCGACCTTGACCGCCCCATGGTCGGCAAGCTCTAAGGAGATGTCCTCTGTATGTAGTCCACGAGTTCCCTCGAGTAAACTACTACTTTCACGAAGTTCAAAAGGCACCCCTTCGGCTCTCTACCAATCACACTAGCTAAAGATCTCCTCTGATGGATCATGTTGCCCTTAGCCAATATGGTGCCAGCAGTGGAGCCAATAACAAGGAGGCGTTTGAAGCAAGCGGGCTCGAAAACGCCATAAAATCTATGAATGAGGGGCCCCAACGTAATCGAGGATCCGCTCTGCGCATTTGCACTTTCGGTCTTTGTCAGCGACTCTCCACCAAGGGAAGCACCGTGGCCGGACGTGCCGATCTTCGCATGGTCGCTTGCCGAAACAGCAGCTTACCCGTCCATTCGGGTGGCTCCCACGGAGGAAGAGGAGCCCATAGACTTTTTGTCTTTTTAGGAGAGGAGGATGGGGAATGGACCCGCCTCACTCCTCCACGGAAGGAGCCCTTAGGCCGGATGGACCGGCCTGAGCAAGATAACTCTCCGAGATGGAGATGGTCTTTGCTGCCAAAGAGGTACCGGCGGGGGGTAGGAGGTCCCTCCTCTCCTTGTGGATCCTCGGGAGCCCGAGCCGTCTGACGAGAAGCTTGCACAGGGGCGGACTCGGGTTCTGTGCTTGGTACCGAGCCCGGGTTCGACTCCATGTTAGATTCTACCGTCTGCGGCTGGGTCACCTCAGGGACCATATCCATCTCAGGTTGGGGCTCAATTATGAGCAGCCAGCTGCTTTCTTAAAGTCCTCTGGGAACGTAACGGGATGAGGGTGGGCGCTGATAAGAGGGAGTCGCCCAAGGGCGACCCTAGAAAAGGGGGTGAGTGTTAGTCCCTGCACCCGTAGGCCTAGGAGAGGAGTAAGTCTCCATTTTTTCGGTGGAGCACCTCGAAGGGGGCTCCGAAGATGGTAAAGGGGGAGTTCATGGAGAGTTTAAATAGACTTCATCGGTGGGCATGGTGACCCTATTATTTCACTGGACGCACATGCTATTCACCCCACGCAGTACCACGCTCTGCGAGGGGTGAGTACGGGGCCGGCAAAACCAACTGCCGTTATTTGAGGCCACTCCTCCCGCCCAGTGTCCACGCATTCCTTCAGGATGGCGGCTCCACCCTGGGCTGGCTGTAAAATTGATAGACCGTAAAAGGAGCGAAAAGGGGTATGTGAGGAAGGTAACAGTGGGAATGGAATAGGTTGTTAAAAACCCACCACCCCAGGCTGGAGCGCGCAGGGGTGAGGGAAGATTGCCCCCACCCCCCTTCAGCTCCGATCCGGGATAGTTGGCTGAGAGGAAGTTGGTCGGCGTCTACCCTATGAAATAATAGTCCGACCAGAGAAATAGAGGTTGTAGGGAAAGTGAGGAAGTATGGTAAGAATACAGGGTGTCAGAAGGAAGGAGAAGTGGCTAAGCTGGGACAGGACGGGGCGCTTAGTCCCGTCAACACGAGGGCCATCCTCCCCGACACCTACGGAGGGCGAGGCTGCGCTTGAAACCGGATCTCCATGTGCATGTGGTCACCCGCTATTACATTCTGCTGTCGCCATATTGTTAATAAAAAGAAAAAACGGATTCATGGAAAGTAGATACTATGACCTCTATATGAGTTAGGAGGTTAAGAGAAAAGTCTGGCGTTGATAGGCTTTGCCAACCTGGCCCGCCTTTAGGCGAAATTGTCCCAGAACTTTAACCATAAAGGATGGTGCCAGCGTAGCCATCTTATAGGCACTGGAGGAAGGTGAGCAGATTCAAGGGTCCAGTACACTCCGTACCTAATACTTGCCCTAGCCAGCGGGCTTTCGACCATCGCCGCACGTAGGGCAGGGTATACCTCACGGTATACATTGCCACTCGACTAAGGCTCATAAGAGGACGGAATTGCGCCGGGACACTAACGAGTAAGGTGGGTGATCACCTATTTATTATTATTATACCCTGGTGATAGGTGACTCCAAGATGGCATGCAGTCCACCAAGGGACAATGGATACAGGTGGAAAGACTCCTCCTGGTGCAAAGTGCTGGAAGAAAGGTTGAGTGGAGAGCCGTAATGATAATGATAAATAATACTTATAATAAATATTAAAAAAATAATAAATGTTGACTTATACTACTAATAATTAATACTAATCATAAATAATTATAATACATTATAGTATATCATTATAAATATTAATTTAATATAAAAATCATACCAAATAATAAATAATGATAATAATCATAATAAATACTAATAACAAATAATATAAAAATTATATTAAATAATAGTAATAATTAAAATGATTAAAATCATAATGCTAATAATAATAATTTTAGCTCTAGAGATTTGAAGGATTGCTGGGTTATGTAGGACCGGATTCTTTTGCTCATCAAATCGTGGAGTACCACAATGAAGCCCTTGGAATTTTGTACTTGTTTCGTGGACGGCAGTATGGTGCCTGCATGCAATAGCTTCGGTGGCTTGGGTTTTGGGTGTGGAGAAATCGGGATCCACGGACCTCTGTGTGATACAAGGTGGGGCTAATTATGCAACTAATCATTTGCTTGACCCCATGCTGTTTTGAGTGCGGCGTCGTAATTAGGAAAACATGTTTTTTTTATGCTTGGGGTTGACTGTCGATTGACGCATGGGTCCCACTCGGCGAGCCTTGTACTGGGTGCATCGAAATGACGTCTCTCACTATAGAGAATGGGAAGACGATGGGTATTTTTCTAGTTTTTACTTCTATCTTTTGTAATCGCGATTTTCCTTCTTTGCTCTCGACTCCTCATTCACATCAACTGCTTAAAGTCAAGTTGGTGGGTGCCAACCCTACTCAAATATATAGTGGGGATGTTCCCAACTACCATATTCATTGTGGATTGGATTCAAGTCCTTCAATATACAGAAAAGGAAGGTCATCAGCACATTTTCTTAGGCCTAGTTTTGTATATTCTCGGTTACTTTTATTCTTATTACTCCAGTCTTGTATATTCTCGGTTACTTTTATTCTTATTACTCATCTCTGCTTCATTCATTCACTTTTAGTACAGACTTGATTTCTTTCTCAACTGAGCGTCCCGTCATGTTCATTAATCCGATCGAGGTAAAAAAAACAAAAACGACAGATTAACCAATGAGGGAAGGAAACTTGGCCGTGCAATAAAACGCCCAAACCTGTTCATTCCATAAAGTTATCAAATTATTATTAGTAGGCAAGTTGCGATCCCAGTTAGAAAAACAAAATGCTACAAAGCCTAGATCTCCAGTGGGCAAAGCATTATGCCATTACATAATAACAAAACAGGACTAACATAATATAATGCCTAAGGCAGGTTTAGGTTGGCGAACCACCTAAATCAATCTAAGGCGATTATGAGATTATTAAATTATTAATCAAGTCGTGGCACACGATTCCAAGAACATTAAATTTGTACATTCGCTCAAAAGTGAGTTGGAATTGTTTGTGTTAAAACACCAATTGTGCTGAAAATGAAACTTAAAAAAGAAAAACTATACAGTTTACAATAATATGTTAAATTAAGTAAAACAAATAAATAAATAAATGGCAATTTCTCAGCATTTGTACATTCGCTCAAAAGCGACTTGGAATTGTTCATGTTAAAACATCAATTGTGCTGAAAATGCAACTTTAAAAAAAAGGAACATTTTACAGTTTGCAGTAATATGTTAAATTAAGTAAAAAAAATAATAATAATATAAATAAATGTCATATTGTGTACCTAACTAACCCTCAGTGTGTAAATCTTGCCAAAGATGACTGTCAATTGCTAACTGGTTAATTTAACGCCATAAAAAGTGGTTGCCATGTAACCTTTATGTGAACAATACGAATAATGGAATGACTAGTAAAAAAAAATGGATAAGGTAATAGTGACAACTATTAGCGAGAATTCTATAAATAAATTTTTAAGGCAACTTAAGTTTTCATTTATATGGACGAAGAGACAACTTCTTCAGACTCGGTCGGTAATAATTGGTGCAAGGCAAGAATCAACAAAGTATAAGCCATTCCTTCACTCACTCTAAAGAGGTGAATTGTGCCGAAAAGTATCACCAGAATTGCGACCAAATGGATGCTGCAGCTAACGTGCTTGTAATATTTCCTGGAATGGGAAAGTAGAGTTAGTTCACTCCAGGCTGGGTTGGAACGACAGTTATTACAGTTTTCCCACAAAGGAGGGTTGAGGTATGCCAAAAAAGGCATAGGCCACCTAAATGAATTCAACCTAGTAATAAACAGTCTACAAAAAAGAAGAAAGCACGCTCGACTGTCGGGGGGGAGGCCAGCATCAGCTCCGGCTCCGGCTCCAGAGCAGGCACCCAACAACAAGAGGACGTCAAATATAATGGAGGAAGCCAGTCTCAAGAAAGTCCATGAGTACACAAGTCTCTGTGCACGAACCTATCCCGAGCGCAAGAGACAAGCGGTAGCAACCCCGCTGGTCCCGCGCACGGGACAGATCAGCTAGACTGGCAAACTCAACGAGGATGTGTCGCAGTAATTTTTTTGAGTCCATCATACGACTACCTATTAAGGCAGGTAATCATCTTACAGCTTAATGCTAGGATAGATAAAAAAAAAACAAATATACAAAAGACCAAAAAACAAGCAAAATAAACAAAACAAATCAAGAAGCAAAAGGGGCAAATATAAGAAGGAAGCACGTTTCAGGGGCGGGACGAGGCTGGCATCCCCCCCGAAGCAGGAACACGCGACCAACAACAAAGAGACTCAAACAAAATGGAGGAGGACAAGTCTGTGTGCACGAACCAATCCCGATACGGGGACAGGTAACATGCGTGAAGATCACCAAGACTGGAACATTCAACAAGAATATGCCGAACACTCTGGGGGACGTCCAATCCGGAGACGACAGGAAGCGAACTAAAGCCGTCGCGGCATTCGGGGGTAGGTCCATGGGAACAGTCGCGGCGCAACGGCACGCAACTTCAAGTTCCTCTCAGCGTCTCTCATCTTCTGTGCCAAGCAGGTGGAAGGGCTGCTGTGATTCCAGCCGCGAAGTCAGTGTGAGGAAGAGACAAGCGCTGGTCTGGATGCCCAGTCCTCGCGAACTCTTTGGCGCCCTCATTCCCAGCAATTCCCATATGTTCAGGAACCCAGCAGAAGATAATCTCGACATCCACCGGGCTCGCGGAAACCGTGGCCTGAAAGGTACCGCGAACCAGTGGATGTGAAGATTCCAATGCCCTGAGAGCACTCAGGGCGCTTTGCGAGTCACTATAGATCACAATCCAGTCTCAAAACCGGGCACAACGCATTAACTCCTGTACTGAGCGGTGTAAAGCAACACACTCGACAGTGGAGACAAACGCAACACCTGGCAGAGCCCCAATGACTTCAAAAAGAGAGGATACGGCGTGATGACCGATCCCCTACTGGTACTTGGCGTCACGGATTTCGCGAACCAGGGGATGCGGAGATTCCAATGCCTCAAGAGCACTCAGGGCGCTCTGTGAGTCGCTATAGATCACAATCCGGTCTCCGAACCGGGCACGTCGCGTAATCTCCCGTACCGAGTGGTGTATTGCCACCAGCTTGGCCGTGAAGACAGGCGCAGCGCCTGGTAGAGCCCCGCTGACTTCAAACAGAGGGGATACGGCGTGGAAACCGACCCCCTCTTGGGACTTGGAGCCATCCGTATACACTGGCACGGTTCCAGCGTGACACGATGTGTGCTCCAAAAAGGTCGAACGCAATGCTCCCGGCGCAGTATAAGCTTTGGGAGAAGAGGCGTGGCGACAAATAGCCAAATGTGGTACCCTCCAAGGTGGCGTCCTGGGCAGAACCAGGGGCGCCACCGGCCCGAGAGCTATATCTAGCTCTCGAAGGAGTTTCCTGGCCCTAAACCCAAAGGGCTTAGGGTATGACTGGAGTCTCTCGGCGGTATAGGCACCATCAAGATCAGCTGCGGATGCAGTGAGAGCTGTTGGCGACTGAGGGAGGCGCCGAGCTCTCGCGTACAGGCGAGTGATGCACTGCTCGCGGCATCTCCCCAGCATTGACCAACAGGCTCTCAATGGGGGAAGTGCGGAAGGCACCGGTCGCAAAGCGAAGGCCGGTGTGATGGATCGAGTCCACCTTCCGCAATAAACGCTCGGCTGCGGATGCATAAAACTCGCATCCGTAGTCGAGCTTCGAACGAACAAAGGATCGATAAAAAAGTAGGGCAGTAGCCCTATCAGCGCCCCAAGCACTGAACCTCACGGAACGGAGAATGTCCATGGCGCGGGTACAAGAGACCCTAAGGCTGCGAATATGAGCCTCCCAGGTGAGGCGTCGGTCGAATACAAGACCAAGGAAACGGTGCGACTCAACCACATCCAGGCGCACCCCATTAAGAAACAAATCTGGGTCGGGGTGAAGACGTGGATGGCGGCGGAAGTGCACCACCTTAGTCTTGGCCAAAGAAAACCGAAACCTGTGCGCTTCGGCATTGCGAGAGACGCGGTTCAATGCCTGTTGGAGTCGACGCTCCAGAGTTGGCATCTGGGCGGCGCCAAAAGAGATCGAAAGGTCGTCCACGTAGAGCGTAGCGAGAACATCTTCCGGCAGCACCGAGGTGATGCCGCTGATGCTCAGGGCAAAGAGTGTGACACTGAGGACACTTCCCTGCGGGACACCCTCTTCCTGCTCCTTTGGGCCGGAGAGGGCCCAACCCACCCGTACGCGGAATCGACGATCTCGCAAAAATTCAGATATTAACATTGGGAGGCGTCCCCTCGCCCCCATCGTGTGGAGAGTCTCCATGATACCGTATCGCCATGCGGTATCATAGGACTTCTCCAGATCGAAAAACACCGTGGCGTAGTGCCGTCTACGAAGGAAAGCCTCGCAGACGGCATTTTCCAGTCGGAGCAGAGCATCCGACGTGGAGTGGAACTTGCGGAAGCCGCACTGTGCGGAAGACAGATGGCCTCCGCTGTCCAGGAAATAGGATACTCTAACATTTACCAATTTCTCCATCAACTTGCACACGGAAGAGGTTAGAGAGATTGGGCGGAAACCGGTCGGAGTAGAGTGATCTCTCCCCGGCTTGCAAAGGCGAGCACAGTAGCGATTCGCCAGGAGTCTGGGAGAAGACCTTCCACTCAGATCCTGTTGAACAAATCTAACAGAAAGGCTATGCCTCGCTCACCCAGGTGTCGAAGCATGGCGTACGGGACATCGTCCGGACCATGGGCGGTGTCTGCGCACGAAGCGAGAGCGGAACGCAACTCACTCACAGTAAACTTGTCGTTGAAGGGTTCTCCGCCTCTGGAGGTAAAGTCCAGCCGGCGGCCTTCCGCGACATCACGACGTGCATTGAATGCTGGCGGAGCAGCATCCCGGCCAGAGAATGCGGAAAAAGCGGTCGCTAAGGATTCCGCCACGGACGCGGGGTCCGAGATTGCGGTCCCATTCTCCTGGAGAACGGGAGAGGGGTCCTGCAAAAACTTGCCCCGAATCCTTTTGACTCGCTTCCACACGTCAGCTAAAGGGGTCTTCCCGTTAAGTGAAGACACGTATGCCCGGCAAGAAGAGCGGCGGGCGTGCTTCGAAATATACCGGAACCTAGCCCTAGCCCGACGAAATTCAGCGACAGTGAAATCGTTCGGGCGGCGCTTATAGCGCATGTAGGCATAACGGTTCTGTTTGATGGCCGTCTCACACTCGGCCGACCACCATGGGAGTGGTCGGCGTGCAAAACGGCCAGAGGTCCTAGGAATAGTAGTCAGGCCCACGGCAATGAGGTTGCCAGAGAAGAACTCAACGGCCTCATCTACCGACCTAAACTCCTCGACTGAGTTAAAGAATTCTGTCATTTCCTGAAATGAGGGCCACCGCGCCCGCGCCAAGCACCACCGAGGTGGTCTCTCAGGCGGCAGTTGCCCTGAAAATGATATTTGAATGGGAAAGTGATCACTACCATGGAGGTCATCGACCACCACCCAATCAAAATCAGGCTGTGCATCCGAAGAGCACAAAGATAGATCAAGGCAAGAAAATGAAGCGGTTCTCGGACAGTGATGCGTAAACTCATCCACGTTTAGGACACCCATCTCAAGCTCTTCGATCAGATCGCCAAGGACCTGTCCCCTGGGATTTATGGAGTAATCTCCCCAGAGAGGATGCCTGCCGTTCAGATCTCCAAGCAAGAGATAGGGCCTCGGCAACCGTCCCCCCCGTCGAAGTCAGCTGACGGTGGAATGTACGCAGATATGATAGTATACCTCCTATCCAGGTGCAGCTGCACAGCCACTGCCTGAAAGGAGGTATCTAAAGCGAAAGGAAGAACGGAGACATCACGCCGGGTGTAAACCGCTCATCCACCAGGCCGGCCCCAATCTCGTCATGGTGGGGTCGCAAGACCCTTATACCCCGGGAGGGCAGGTAGGGGGCACGCGCCTGGCATGGACTCTTGCAAAAAGATAGCTAACGGGGAACGGGACAGGACGAGACGAGCCTCCGCAGCTCCTCCCAGTTGGCCCGGAGTCCACGGCAATTCCATTGAAGGAATATGCCCTCCAGGCCTAGCTCGGAGGAGACGCGGGGGCCCTCCTCGAACAGAATACCCTCACGGGAATGGCCGTACGCTTCCCGGGGGCAGAACCCCAAGCGCTGTCCCCTTCGAGGACTTATTGGGGGAGGTTGGGCTCGCCATGCGAGTCTTTTCCTCCCTCCGCCTCGAAACCTTAGACGGGCGTTGCGGCTTCGGAGGCGGGGGGGCCCTCTTTTCGAGGAACCATCGTCTCCGAGCCACTCGCTCCATCCACCTCGGGGCGTGGGCGAAGGAGCCGAAGCTCCTTTGTTGCTGTCCTCCTTTCGGGTGACAGCTTTAGGAACCCCCGAAGATGGCCTAGCGACCATCTTCAGGGGTGTTTTGCCTTCTGTGAGTCTAACGACTCTGTGGAGGCGCGTGGTCGTTTCGCCTTACGGGAAACGGTCACGCTGGGGGAAGAGGGGAGAGCCCTGGTTTTAGCCGGGGCTGGGTATGAACCCTTTTTGCCGCCAGCTTTACCAGGGGAGCACCCGGGTTGGGTAGAGCCCGCAGAAGGGCTCCGAATGGGCGCGGAAACAACCGTGCTCGTTGGCCTGGATGGGCCAGGAGCAGAGGGTGCCTTTCTAACTATTGAGGCATATGACGTCCCAGGCAGAGCCGGGCGCGCCAGGACCAAGTCCTTAGCCTCGCGGAATGAGAGTCGATCCTGGGCCTGAACGGCCAGGATTTCTTCCTCAAGGAGATATGCACCACATTGCTTCGAAAAAGCAGGGTGTGGCTCTCCGCAATTGACACACTTGGCCACACACGATTTGGACTTATCGTGTGCGGCCTTGGAGCAATTTACACAGACTTCGGGTGACCCCGACTTTGCACGTCTACATGAGCGATTCGTATGGCCGAAGCGCTGACAGTAATAGCACCGCCGCGGCAGTGGCACGAATGCCTTCACGCGGTAGCGGTACCAACCGGCACGCACCGACTCAGGGAGCTTGTCAAAGTCGAACGTGACGAAGAGTGTAGGGGTGGGTCTCGAGGCCCCTTCCTGTTTTCTCATCACACGTTCGACCTTGACCGCCCCATGGTCAGCCAGCTCTAGGGTGATGTCCTCAATGGAGTAGTCAACGAGTTCCCTCGCATAAACTACTCCTTTCACAAAGTTCATGGTAGAGTGCGGCGTCACACTCACCGGGGTGCCATGAAGTGTCCGAAGAGCACTTATCTTGGCCGCCTCGGCGGGATTCGTCGTATTCGCCAGAAGGCTTCCGTCCGAGAATCGGGTCTCCTTCGGCTCTCTACCAATTGCACTAGCTAATCCTCTCCTCTGATGGATCATGTTGCCCTTGGACAACATGGTGCCATCAGTAGAGCGAATAACGAGGAAGCGTTTGAAGCCAGCGGACTCGAAAACTCCAGGTAACCTCTGAATGTGGGGCCCCGATGTCATCGAGGCTCCGCTCTGTGCACTTTTGGTCTTAGTCAGGGGCTCCGCAACCGGGAGGGCAGAGGGGCCGGATGTGCCGATCTTGGTTTGGTTGCTTGCCAGAGTGGCAGCAGACCCATCCGTCCCCGCAGCCCCCGCGGATGAAGAGGAGCCCCGAGTCTTTTTTGTCTTTTTGGTCTTGGTCTTTTTCTTTTTTCGAGAGGAGGTTGGGGAATGAACCCGTTTCTCACCCCCGCCGGTAGAAGCCCCTAGGCCAGATGTACCGGCCTCAGCCAGGTCCTTCTCCGAAATGGAGAAGGTCCTGGTGGTCGCAGGGGCATCATCCGGAGGAGATCCCTCCCCTCCTTGTACTGCCTCAGAATTCCCTGGCGCGTAATTATTGACCGTTCCCAGTGCCCGTTGACGGGTGCCTCTGGTAGCATCGGTCCGAGGTGACGGCCCTTTGTTCCCAGGTTGGTTGCCAGGCCAATAAAAAGCCTTGGGTTGAGTCTCTTGGTGGGGCGGGATATCCATTGAACGCTGCTCCCAGATCCTGGCCGTTGTGAAGGGAACTAGTAGGAGTTTAGTAATGGGCGTGCTTCGTTGTTGTTCACCTGGTGAGAAATCGATGGCCCCTTCGGGGACCGTCTGTGCTGCTTGGTTGGGAGCAGCAGCACATGGAGCGTGCCTTCTGGAAGACTCCAAAACGACTCCGATCAATAGGCGGGAGCGACTCACGCGGGGAGAACTCACCAAACCCCTTTTTATATATTGATTGGTCACAAGCTTAAGAAATATAGAGTGTTCAAAATGGCAGGCAAGAAAGGTCCAGCAGCGCTAAAATTCACGTGTGCCACATGTAAGAAGGACAAGTGGTGCGTTGACTTCCCGGAGGGCTTTGCGAAATACCACCCAGGCAGTGTATGCACCACTTGCATTTTAAAGAAGGAAGTGGAGGAAGTAGTCGCCTACTACAGGGAAAGAACTACAGACCTCGAAAAGAAAATCGAGAGGCTCAAGGAGGAGCACTCCCACAAGATCCGCAGGCTCGAGGAGAAGTTAAACGAGCTCTCGAGGCCTCTGGCAAACACCACCTCTGCAGAGAGCCCGGGCCCGAATGTGGCAGAGATGCCAAAAGCAAAAAAGATAAAAAAGACGAAAAAGGGAAAGAAGAAAGAGGAAGAGAGAGAAATAGAAGAAGAAAAGGTAAAAGAAGTTAATGAAAAGGATGACAAGGGGGAAAAGATGATAGAGAAGAAGAAGAATAAGAGGAAGAAGAAAAAAGAAAAGCCTGAAAAGACCATGATGGGGAAGAGAGAGGAATCGGAGAGCTTGCCTCAGAAAATAAAGAATCCGAGCTCAGCAGGCAAATGTGCCAGGATCAGCCTTGTGGGCGATTCCCAGGCACGGGGCCTGCAGCCCCTGCTAGCGGCCCGCCTTTGCACAAGCGTTAAGGTGAGCTGCCTCCCAGGCTGTGGGAATAAGCAGGTAAGAGCTGAGGCCGAGAAGTCTCAGATTTCTGAGACTTCAGTCGTTGCCCTTATGGTAAGTGGCAACGACCTCTATCTCAGAGGAGGTAGCGTAGGCCCTACAGGCGAGATTATAAAGACGGTTATGGGCGCTGTCGACGACTGTGGATTGAAAACCCGCAGACGCGTCGTGGTGGGGATGCTCCCGAGGTGGGGCCCAAGCCGGACTGCCCACGTGAGGAACATGTCGCTAAACCAGCGCCTTGCAGACCTCTGTACGGCGGAGGGTGTCTTTTTTGTCGACCCGTACGTCGCATTCTATGGTAGAAAAGACCTCTACCAAAGGGATGGGGTGAACCTCTCCTTTAAGGGCAAGGCTTTCCTAGCCAACCTCATCCAGGATGTCGTGGAGCGCACCCAAAGGAGTGTCCGGCCCATTGGGAAGGCAGACGAGTCACTCCCCAAACAACCTTCTCGGAGGTTGTCAAAAATGGTGCCACCGCGACAACCAAGAAGCCGGTAAACGGAAGGGTATAGGGGGTCCTACATTAGGGGACTCCCTGAAAGTTCTTCTGTTCAATGCGAGGTCCATCAGGAACAAGTTTCCTGAGCTCCGTGGCCTCGTAGCGACGGAAGAACCCGAAATGGTAGCCATAACAGAATCGTGGTTAAAAACATCAAACCGAGACTTTGAAGGCGAATTCACGGTTCCTGGCTACCAACTCTTCCACAAAGATAGGAAAGACAGAGAGGGTGGGGGTGTAATGTTGTATGTCAAGGATACAATCAAATCTACGAACTCCAACATTATATCCGATCACGAGCTTCTAGGCGTTGACCTAGAGATAGGTCCTGTCAGATACAGGACCCTGGTGCTTTACAGACCCCCTTCTCAACCCGTTGAGAAGGACAGGGAACTGTACCAGCTGCTAGGTGAACTTGTTCAAGGCAGAGTGTGCATCGTTATGGGCGACTTCAACAGACAAGTTGACTGGGAAACCAGAGCAGCCTGTGGCGAGAGCGCGCTACTCTTGGAGTTCGCCAACAACGAGTTCCTCACTCAATGGGTCAGAGAACCGACGAGAGATGACAATATCCTCGACTTGGTCTTCACCTCTGAAGATGATATCGTTGAGGATCTCTCTGTAGGCGAAGAGCTCGGTGGCAGTGATCACCAGCTAATTAAATTTACCATCAAGATCCCGAAGGTAAGGTCTGTTGCCAGTCAATCAAGGAAACTTGACTTTTGAAGAGCAGACTTTGCGAGCCTTCGTGCTGGGCTGACTGATGTAAGGCTAGCGGTATGCGAAGATGTTGAGGATTCGTGGAACAATTTCAAAAGTAAGTTCATGAGTCTTCAATCAAGTTGCATCCCTCTGAAATGCCTCCGTCGGTCTTCTGTTCAACCAAAGTGGTTTAATCGAGAAATCAGCCAACTGCTTAGGGAGAAGAAAAATGCGTACCGGCGATAGAAGATCTCGGGTGCCTTTGACGAGTACCGGAGGCTAGCCAGAAGAGTGAAGTCCAGCATAAGGGCGGCTAAGCGGTCTAAGGAACTCCGAGTGGCGAGACTCTGCAAGGAGAATGCCAAGGAGTTCTTCAGCTATGTAAATAGCCGTAAACCAATCCATCGTAGGATTGGGCCCTTAGTGGACGAGGAGGGTGCATTAATTCAGTCAGATACAGAAAATGCTAACCTGCTCAATGACTACTTCTCTTCAGTGTTTATAAAAGAGTGTGGGCCCATCCCCCAGCCCACGGATTCCTAATCGGGGGAAAAGCTGGAGGATATGGACTTCACCGAAGGAGAAATAAAGAAAAAGATCGCTGACCTAAAGACGAATAAGTCCCCCGGACCGAACGGGTTTCTATCCAAGGTGTTGAAGGAAGTGTGCGATGAAGTATAACGAGATCTGTGCGCTATCTTTAACATGTCAATCCGGACCGGATGCGTACCTAGAGACTGGCGTGAGGCGGAGGTGACTCCGATCTTCAAGAAAGGAGACCCCAGCCATCCGTCAAACTACCGACCCATCAGTTTGACTTCGATAGTCGGTAAACTCATGGAAAGCATGATAGTGGACAAGATAACGTCTTATTTAGAGTCAAACCTGCTACTGAAGAGTTCCCAGCACGGCTTCTGAAGGCAACGGTCATGTCTGACGAACCTTGTGGAATTCTTCCACTTCGTTTTCAGTGAGCACGATCGGGACAAGGCGGTGGATGTGGTGTACTTAGTTTCAGAAAGCCTTTGATAAGATACCACACCGCCGCCTTCTCCGGAAAGTGCGAGCGCTGGACATAGACGGAAAGGTAGCCGGCTGGATCGAGAACTGGCTAAGTGGCAGACGGCAACGGGTGGTGGTGAATGGACAGGCTTCTGAGTGGGTGCCCGTTACTAGCGGGGTGCCTCATAGTTCTGTCCTGGGACCACTACTATTCATCATCTACGTCAATGACATGGACGGTGACATGGTTGCCAAGATTTCCAAATTTGCCAACGATACCAAGCTTGGTATGAACGTTGCAAAGGATGGAAATACTGCCCGGCTGCAGGAAGATCTTTGGAAGATTGGGGAGGGGTCGGACACGTGGCAAATGCCTTTTAACGTGAACAAATACAAAGTGATGCATATCGGCCACCGAAAGCCCAAATCTCAGTACATCCTTAAGGGCACTGCCCTTGAATCGAGTGACACTGAGAAGGACTTGGGTGTTACTATGACTAGTGACCTCAAGTTCTCGAAACAGTGCATCGAGGCAGAGAAGAAAGCCCAAAGGATGTTAGGCTACATAAAGCGCCAATTTGGATACCCTAACAAGGAGATAGTACTTTGTCTGTACAACTCCCTCGTTCGGCCGCACATGGAGTATGCCGTACAATTTTGGAGTTCTTCATTTCGAAAGGACATCGCAATGTTGGAACGCGTACAAGCTAGGGCAACCAAACTGATTCCCTTTATTCGACATAAAAGTTATAATTAGATCTGTTCTCGCTGGAAACCCGTAGACCTCGTGGTCAGCTCATCGAGGTTTTCAAAATACTTCGAGGGTTTGACAATGTTGACTACCGGGATATTTTCACACTGAGTGAGAACAGAACGCGCAATCACGGCTTCAAACTTGAACTGAAGCGTTACAACCGCAATCTGTGTGGAAATTTTTTCACTTACAGTATCTGCGGTAATTGGAACGCACTTCCAGTGGAAGTTGTCAACAGTGAATCTGTTGACCAGTTCAAATCAAGACTAGACAAAGTCTTGAAAAGTGGCCGTTTAGGGACGCAAAAGAATTGAGCAGCCATGTGCCTACTCGATTGCTAGTCCAAAGGTACCCTCTTTGAATGGACCGTAAGGTCTCCTAGGGTACTTTCTTTCCTTGTAACTCCTTGTAACCTTGCATAGGGGCGGATTCGGGTTTGGTGCTTGGCGCCGATCCCGGATTCCCCCCCATGGAAGGCCCTACCGTCTGAGGCTGGGTTTCCTCAAGGACCATGTCTATCACAGGAGGGGCCTCCAGTTGGCCATCCCCTCCCAGGACATCGCAGGTCCCCTTAGAAGCGTCATGAGTCTTTTGTGGGGAGGCACAGGCCTTGACCCCGGCAAGGTTAAATATTCTTGCCAGCAGGTCTTTTGAGGGAAGCGACCGAAGGGGCTTGGCTTCACTCTCCCCCCTAAGGGGGTTTGCCCTACCAAGCCGCTTCGATGGGAAGCGGCTGTCTAAGGGCTGCCTGCTGGCTTTCTTGGCAGTCCCCTTGGAAAGAAAAGAGGGGACTGCCGCTGGAAAAAAAGGGGGGGCCGAAAGCACCTCCAGAGAAGGGGGTGAGGGGGAGTCCCCTGCGCCCGTAGGCGAAGGAGAGGAGTAAGCCTCCTCTCCAGTTAGAGAAATATGGAGGGTCCCGGTTATAGAAATATGCAGGGTCCCCTGCGCAAGCACAGGGGAGGGGGACCTCCATTTTTTTGCTGAAGCTGCCCGAGGGCGGCTCCGTCGCTGTTTCAGGGGAAGTTGGGGGTTGGGTTTATTTTTTTTATCTTCATCATTGGGCATGGTGACCCTCTTTTTTACACGGGACGCAATAGCTCATCACCTCTTGCAGTTGCTCGCACTGCAAGAGGTGCTTACAGGCACGGCAGAGCCAGGCGCCGCCATTTGGGACCACCCTTCCCGCCTGGTGGCTTGGCAGTCCATCGGCATGGCGGCTCCACCTTAGACACGGCGTAAAAAAGATAGATTTTGAAGACGAGGAAAAGGGATGTGAGGAAGGTATGGGTGGGGATGAAGCAGGTTGTTAAAAACCAAACACCCCAGACCGGAGCTCAGGGGTTAGGGAACATTGTCCCCTCACCCCTCAGCCCCGATCCAGGACGGTCGGCCGAGAAGAAGGTCAGCATCTACCCTGTGAAATTAGAGGCTGACCAGAGAAAGTTGTGGGAGAGGTTGTATGTAAAGAGAGGAAACAAGTGTTTTGAAGGAAGGAAGAGAGGCTAAGCTGGGGCCGGACGGGGTGCTGAGTCCCGTCAGCACGGCGGCCAGGATGGCAAATCGCCGCGCCCTTACGGGGGCACGCCAGAAGAGATCAAAAGGTCGTCCACGTAGAGAGGGCGAAAACATCTTCCGGCAGCACCGAGGTGATGCCGTTGATGCTCAGGGCAAAGAGTGTGACACTGAGGACACTTCGCTGCGGGACACCTTCTTCTTGCTCCATTGGACCGGAGAGGGCTTTCCCCACCCGTACGCGGAATCGACTATCTCGCAAAAATTCAGATATAAACATTGGGAGGCGTCCCCTCGCACCCATTGTGTGGAGAGTCTCCATGCATTATCATAGGCCTTCTCCAGACCGAAAAACACAAGTGGCGTAGTGCTGTCTACGAAGGAAGGCCTCGCAGACGGCATTATCTAGGCAGAGCAGAGCATCTGACGTGGAATGGAACTTGTGGCAGCCACTGTCCAGAAAAAAGGCTAATCTAACATTCATCAATTTCTCCATCAACTTGCACACGCAAGAGGTTAGAGAGATTGGGCGGAAACCGGCCGGAGTAGAGTGATCTCTCCCTGGTTTGCGAAAGGCGAGCACACTAGTGATTTGCCAGGAATCTGGGAAGAGACCCTCCACCCAGATCCTGTTGGACAAATCTAACAGAAAGGGCATGCCTCACTCACCCAGGTATCGAAGCATGGCGTACGGGACATCGTCAGGCCCATGGGCGGTGTCCGTGCACGAAGCAAGAGCGGAACGTAACTCACTGAGAATGCGGCTAGAGAATGCGGAGAAAGCGGTCGCGGGGTCCGAGATTGCGGTCCCATTCTCCTGGAGAACGGGAGCGAAGTCCTGCGAGAACTTGCCCCAAATCTTTTTGACTCGCTTCCACACCTCTGCTAGAAGGGTCTTCCTGTTAAGTGAAGACACGTACGCCCACCAAGAAGAGCGGCGGGCATGCTTCGAAATATACCGGAACCTAGCCCTAGCCTGACGAATGTCAACAACAGTGAAATCGTTCGAGCGGCGCTTATAGCGCATGTCGGCATAACGCTTCTGTTTGATGGCCGTCTCACACTCGGCCGACCACCACGGGAGTGGTCGGCGTGCAAAACGGCCAGACGTTCTGGAAATAGTAGTCAGGCCCGCGGCGATGAGGCTGCCGAAGAACTCAACGGCCTCATCTACCGACCTAAACTCCTCGACTGAGATAGAGAATTCAGTTGCCCTAAAAATGATATTTGAATGGGAAAATGATCACTACCATGGAGGTCATCGACCACCCCCCAATCAAAATCAGGCTGTGCATCCGAAGAGCACAAAGATAGATCAAGGCAAGAAAATGAAACAGTTCTGGACAGTGATGCGTAAACTCATCCACATTTAGGACACCTATCTTAATATCTTCGATCAGATCGGCAAGGACTTATCCCCTGAGATTTATTGAGTAATCTTCCCAGAGAGGATGCCTGCCGTTCAGATCTCCAAGCAAGAGAAAGGGCCTCAATAGGATCTTAATCCAACAGCTAACCACACCCGATGTGCTTTAACTTCGCTTCAATCGGAAAGGGTTGCTTCCACTCGGCTACACCGCAAACTCCTAGAAGGGATTAGGGGCAGGTAGACTTCGATGCCTCTTCTGACGTTGGATGGGGCGCCCGGGAGACCGCTCCCCTTTGCGACGTCCGGAGGAGAAGCACGCCTTCCAAACCCAGTGCCCCTAGTAATCTCAAACTAGATTGAAACTACCTGCACTTCTTCCCTTCTCGTCCTCTCCAGACTCCTTTTTTTTACATCACTCCTCGCTTATTTTTCGTGGTCGGTGGTTAATTTTGAAAGGCTATTCGCCGACTAGCTTTCGAGCAGGGGAGGGTTGTTAACAACCTTTTTTTATTACTATCCCATGCAAGAGAGTGCCAGGTGTAGCATGGAAACTATACAGCAGCTGACATCTGGGTGATTCCGTTCCCTCCGGACCCCACTGCTTGTAGGAGGATTGAGGCTGTATATCTTCCACTTCCTCAAACTTCTCCACTTTCTTGAACAGATCTGTCTTTACAAACACTCTGGCGATGCCTCGTTGGTTTTTCCTAAGTTTGAGACCCCCCGCCCCCCTTCCCTGCCCAGGAAAATAATGGGCAAAACTAGTGACTCGAACTCCCTGTTTCGAGAATTGAAACATTAATACGAGGAAGGGTTTCTCCACGGTGAGAGGCTTCTTTTTTTTTAAATTAGCCCATCTGGCGACTTCCTTCAAGGGTCTAAGTTACCTTAATTAAAATTCTAGCCTAGTACTAGGATATTCTAAAATTTGAATTTAAGCAAACAAAACAAAGAATCTCGTCTACCCCCGGCGCAGGAACATGCGACCTACAATAAAGAGAGTCAAATAAAATGGGAGGCCATCCTCCTCTAAAAAGCCAGATAGTCGACAAGTCTGTTTACACGAACCCAACTCGAGTACAAGGGACAAAGGGCAGCGACCCTTTGGGATATTCAACAAGAATGTGCCGAACAGTCTGTGGGACAACGCAGTCGTCAAAATAAGGCGCAGGCGAGCGCTCCATCAAATGGCGGTGCGTCCTGAAAGTGTGCCCCAGTGGGAGGGAAATGCATGAAATGGTGGTGATGATAATGTGAGTAAATGGTTAGAACGCCCCCCCCCCCCGACACGACTCTTGCCAAATGACTGGAATGCACAGGCCTTCTAGCTAAATAGCTGGAACGCACCCTTATTGCCAAACAATTTTCATACTGAGCGTCATATGTTGAAGTTCCACTTTTGGCTCTCATGAGAGATAAAAAAAAAAAGCTTACTTTTTAGGATTCCACGTTTCCAATTGCCACAGAATGGCCAAGGAACAGAGAATAACAACAGATACGAAGAATGAAGGATCAGCAACCAATCCTTCTGGTGATCTGTAAATGGCCAAAATTAAATCAAGTTATAAGAACCTAAGAAAAGGAGTCTGCCAAAGGCTAATCAATATACCCCATACGAGGGATTTCCTATTCTCATTAGTTAGTTCAGTCCCACCTAGCATCCTCATACATAAAACTTGCTAATATATTCTTAAAACTCTGCAGGAAGGACGCTTCTATCACATGACTACTGAGCCTATTCCATTTATCTAAGAATCAATTTGTAAACCAATCTTTCTCCCAATCTCTTTCCTAAACTTATCCCAACTTAAACCCATTGCCACGTCTCCAATCCAGTTCACTAAAAAAGAAGAACCTTACCCATGTCTCCCTTATTATAACCTTTTACCCACTTGAAGACTTCGATCAAGTCCCCTTGAACTCTTCTCCTTTCTAATGTATCAAGATTTTATCTTATAAGCCTTTCACCATAAGATAAGCCTCTCGCCCCATGATTCATTTGTTGATGAACTTACCTTATGGTACAAGACTTACTTTTACTTTGTCACTTCCCGGGTTCTCCAGTCGAACCCGGAAGCGCTGAGGAAGGATGCCATCGTATGCGGGCTTTGGCAGGTCTCCTAGACAGGAAATATTAAAAGAGGTTCTGAGATAGTCAAGAGGAGGACAAGATAGGATCGGATGGGCAGTGTTTTCAGATTCCTGGAGGTTGAAGTGGAGCGGAGAGGGCTTCTTTTTTTAAATTCATGTAGGGAAGGATGGAGTCTTGATCACAGGCAGGCCAATGAAAGTCAAGATCTGCGATCTAGGCTGGATCCGGATTGCGTTTGTCTTTGAAGTGCAATGCGGTTAAAGAGGGTTTGTGTCTGTTTTCTAGTGTTATAGTTCGGTGGGGTTGCGGGGGAAGGTTAGCTAATAATTGGGTATAGTGGCTGTCATAGGTGGTTTTTGGTGGTTCTAGGGGTTAGGGTAGAAGTGGAGAGGGCATGTAGAGGGTGCGAGTTATATCATAGGTTGCTGAAGAGCTTTATGCTTATCGTATTTAGGCGGTGTTCGATGGGAAGGGCCTTTTGTGGAGGTTGGGGTGTCTCTTGGTGCAGAAAGTCCTTGGAGTTGTGCTCGTGTTATGTTGGGGTGGTGGTATAGGACTCGCGCGTAGCGGCGTGAGTTTCTTGCACTAAGGAGAACTTGTGTACTCCGGGGATCAAGTTGGAGCTTTAGCAGCACCACCTTTGTTTCAGTGTGTAGGTGGATAATGGGGGGGTGCTGCAGGTGCAACTTGTTGCTAGGTGGAGTCTTTTGTTTTGGATATGCTAAGGTGAGTAGGAGCGAGATTTGGTGGCATGGCAAGTGAAGGGCAGATATGTTGCTTGTATGTAAGGATGATGGATTCCTTAGATTGTGCTTCCTGGGAGTGTTGGAAATGTGTTCATTTGTGTGTTAGCTTTCTTTTCTGCGTTTGTTGTTCGCAGTTGTGATCGCAGGATGCTGAGATACATGGCGGGAGTTCGATGGCAGGCTGGGAGGTCAAGCAGTGAAGTGGCGGAGATGTGTGGGGTTGAGGACCTTTCTGTTAAGTTGAGGCAAAGAAGAGAAAGATGGTTAGGACATGTGAAAAGGACAGAAGGGGGTGGGGGTGTAGGGGTGTAGGGGGTGAGGGTTGAGGGACTACAGCGAGTGGGGAGGCCAAGGAAAAAGTGGAGCAGGTGTGTGAGGGAGGATATGGATATGTTGGGAATAGAGGATTATATGGCACAAGATCGACGGATGTGGAGGATAGTCATCGTCCGTCCAACCCCATAATGGGAAAACATGGACGTTAAACGACAATGAGGATGATGATCTCGTGTGTTCTTAGAAATTTAGTGCTGTATCTAGTGTGCCACAGAACACTATAGATGTTTCCTGCATGGGTGATTAATGTACTCCAGTTTGTAGATTGCAAAGTAAGTGACAGGATTTTGAAGGTGGGACGGTCATTTGGTTGTTAGAACCAGCGTTTGAGTCATGTAACGTTAGAGTTGTAGTTTGAGAGCCGCTTGGGTATTGCACGAGAATGGCAAAATGTCACTTGCCAATAGTTTTTAAAACTAATCAAAATCATCCTAAGATTGCCGATATAGTGAAGAACTCTTAACCATCACGGATGTTCAGTCATTCTCTCCATTTATAATTCTATTACTAAAGTATTCTTTTGTATTACTGTGGGCAGTTTCTTTGTCTTAAGCTGGCGATTAAGAGTAATACGAATCTTATCATTTTCAAAGAGAAGATAAGGACTGTTCTTATCTAATCCTGAAAGTAAATACTTGAATCAAGTCCTACTTAAGCATCCTTTCCTTAATTGAAAACATATGAAACATGGGTAACTTCGCTTGATAGCAAGTAAATCATACATTAGAAAGGAGAAGAGTTCGAGGGGACTTGATCGAAGTCTTCAAGTGGGTAAAAGGTTATAATAAGGTAGACATGGGTAAGGTTCTTATTTTTAGTGAACCGGAGTGGAGACGTGGCAATGGGTTTAAGTTGGGACAAGTTCAGGTTTACGAAAGAGATTGAGAGGAAATTGGTTTACAAATCGATTGTTAGATGAATGGAATAGGTTCTATAGGCATGTGATAGAAGCGTCCTCTCTGCCTACATATTTTTAAGAATAAATTGAATAGATTTATGGATGAGGATGTTAGGTGGTGCATTGGATTTTGTCGAGAGATGTAATAAGGTACCAAACCGCCTTATATTCTACACCATACCTAGATAGTGGGGCTGAACTGGGTGATGGAAACAAGAGCTGCCTCGTATAGGCTAATGATTGGCCTTTTGCACACTCCTTTTCTTAGGTTCTTAGTTAAGTATAAATATTCCATTTTATTATTATTATTATAGCGCCCATCTAACGAAATTACATTACAGCTTAAGGTATACATTTCAAAATAACTAATTCGATAGGCCTATGATCTGCATTCGCTCTGAGGGCTTATATTTCTTAGTGGGGACCCCACATTTGAACGTGTAATCAGAACTATGGGTATTTTCAACATAGGGCAGCCACCGTAAAGTAGACCAGAGTGGCGATCCCATCCACTGACTTATCGCAGCGGATGTAGCTTAACTTCGCTGTAATCAACAGCGGTGTTTCCAATAGATCAAGACCAAGTAGTAGTTTTGCGATTCATCTTTGGACTGACTCCAACATATCAACATGTGGCCAATAATAAACTCATACCTGCATTCAATACCCAAAGTGGGGTCTAACTTAGCAAGGTCAACAGACTTAAGTCACGTGCTCTCAATTATTCTGACTTATGTTCTTATGACCTTACGACCTTCAAAGCTTTCAATAAGTGGGGCAATTCAATCCATAGATACTTTTCTTTTAATAATTCCCGGACTAGACTTCGGAGGACCTTGGCAATTATATCATTCAAAAGAGAGTATAAAACAACATAAATGTTTTAAATTTCGTTAGAATCGGCCGAAGTTACGATGTTATTGCCAAAAAACTCATTGAAAAGTAAAATGGTTACCATCCGACCGAACGACCTAGTAACTAATGTGGGGAAAAAACATTATAATTTTTATCGCTGACATTTCTACGAAAATGTCAAAGATAGTTTAGTGTTTATAGACACAGGTTTAGACGAGTTCTGGAACCACCATTTTGTTTCTCCCTCGTGATACCATTTCAATCACTAATCTCCCCTTTTACAGCAATCATAATTTCCTTAATAAAGCTTAATTAAAGCAAGGCCGAAAATGGAACAAAACATCCCTAATTCCTTTGGCTACAGGAAACATATGATAGGGGTTAAAGCAGAGAATAAAAGATATGAATAATGTTATGTGAAGGAATCTGTTCAACAAGAATAATATCACTAACCTCAGTTTTTTTGCCCACATCATCAGTGTCGGTAGATTGAAGAGTGTAGACAAGAAAAGGAGAAGACAGAGCACCGAATGACCCGCTAAGGACGACTCTAGAGATATCAGTCGCTCTTTCAACGAATCTTTCACGTCACCACCACCAATAGGTGTGGCGGCATCTCGGCGGTGCAGCATCAAATCGATACGTAATTTCACAACCTGGCCACAAAATGATACGAATGAAATGGGACCAATTGTCCAACCCTGAACGTGTCTTTATCTAAGTAGTGAGGAATAGGAATACGACAATCGAATGTTAGCTGCGCGTCGTAGGTGGTTAAAAGTGAGTGCAAACATCTGAGAAATGGGTAAATATAATTCAATGGTTCCTGGATTGAATATTTTTCAACATCCAACTGGCGAATACCTACTAGGGGCATAAATAACCGTAATCATCTTATGGTTAAATGCTAGGCAAGAACGCCCCCAAAACAAATCAAGAATAAACACAAACAAAACCAGAGGAAAAATACAAACAAACAAAGCAAGAAGGAAGCAAGCTCCAGGAGCATGCAACCAACACCAAAGACAGTAAAATAAAATGTAGGAGGCCAACCTTCTCCAAGAAGTCGAGTAGTACACGAGTCTGTGTCCATGAACTCGTCCTGCGTATAAGGGACAAGCGATAGTGACCCCACTCATAGGTTGGACGTTGGACATATTAAAGGTAGAAATAGGGATAGAGTAGTAGAACAATTAGTGAGAGAGGGTAGAGTGGTGAAAAGATTGAAAAGAAAGTTTAGTTCGAGTTTGAAAGATTTGTTTCCTGGTGAAAGGGTATCTCCAGCATAAGTTTTGGTAAGAATTGTAGAAGTTGGTAGATCCCTGGTGAAAGCATAGACCTGGCATAGTAACATTATTATTCAGGTTTATGTGGGGTGATGCTAAGTTGGCATTCAAGCCTCTGCAGTGACAATGTAACCCCGACTCTACGGTTAGTCAGAATCGTGTCATTTTTTACTCATTTCGGGTGGCATAATCAGGATTTAATAAGGTTTTATTCGATCTACAGCAGGCTCTTTTTTTGAGGAGCCCATCTGGCGACTGCCTACTTGAGCATAAGTTGCCGTACTCGCGACAGCCTACTAGTACTAGGTTACATTAAAATAACAATATGCAATAAAAAAAAACTAGAAAAGGAAAAGGGCAACAAGCAGGAAGCACGCTCAGTCGTCGAGGGGAGGCACAGGAACGTGCAACCAACAACAACAACAAAAAACAGTTAAATAAAGGGGAGTAGGCCAGCTTCCTCCACAATGTCAAAGTACACAAGTCAGTGTGCACGAACTCGTCCCGAGTACGAGGGACAAGCGGGAGTGACCACGCTCATCCAGGTACCGAGACAGGTCACGTGCGCGAAGATCACACACACTGGGACATTCAACAAGAATGTGCAGAACAGTCTGGGAGACAACGCAGTAATTACAATATGGTGCAGGCGAGCGCTCCATCAAATGGCGGTGCGTTCGGCGAGTGTGTCCAATTCGGAGGCGATAGAAAGCAACCTCAAGTCGTCGCAGGATTCGGGGGTAGGTCCATGGGAACAGTCGCGGCGAAAAGTCACGCAACTTTAGGTTCGCCTCGACCGTCTCGCATCTTTTTTGCCAAACAGCCCAGAGAGTTGCCCATATTCCTGCCATGTAATCGGCGTGAGGAAGAGTGAAACGCTTTTCTGGTCGCCCAGTCCTCGCGGACTCTTTGGCACTCTCATTCCCTGCATTTCCTACATGTCCAGGAACCCAGAGTATAATCTCGACATCTGCCCGGCTCGCCAGAATCGGGACGTCACGGATATCACGAACCAGGGGATGCGGAGATTCCGCTGCCTCGATAGCACTCAGGGCGCTTTGTGAGTCTTCGAACCGGGCACGTCGCGTAATCTCCCGTACTGAGCGGTGTATTGCAACCAGTTCGGTCGTGAAGAAGGGAGACAGCGCCTGGCAAAGCCCCACTTACTTCAAACAGAGGAGATGGAAATCGACACCCTATTGGGACCTGGAGCCATCCGCATACATTGGTACGGTTCCGGAGTGACACGAAGTGTGCTCCAAAAAGGCCGAACGCAATACTCCCGGCACTGTACAAGCTTTGGGAGCAGAGGCGTGGCGACAAATGGCCAAAGGTGGTACCCTCCAGGGTGGCGTCCTGGGCACAACCAGGGGCGCCACCGGCCCTAAACCAGGTAAGACTGGCGTCTCTCGGCAGCATAAGCACCGTCGAGATCAGCTGGGGATGCAGTGAAAGGTGTTGGCGACTGAGGGAGAGGCAGGGCTCACGCGTACAGACGAATAATGCACTGTGCACGGCGCAGAGCGAGTGGAATCTCCCCAGCATCAACATGTAAGCTTTATTATTATTATTTTTAAGGGGCTATCTGGCGACTGCCCACTTAGGCATAAGTCGCCGTAAACACATGTAAGCTTTAAATGGGGGACGTGCGGAAGGCACCGGTCGCCGAAGGCCAGTGTGGTGGAACGAGTCCACCTTCGCAATACACGCTAAGCTGCGGATGCATAAAATTCGCATCACTAGTCAAGCTTCGACAGTAGCTCTATCAGCGCCCCATCCGCTGGACATTACGGAACGAAGAATATCTATGGAGCGGGTACAAGAGACCCGAAAGTTGCAAATATGAGCCTCCCAAGTGAGGCGTAGGTCAAATACAAGACCAAGGAAACTGTGCGAGTCCGCCACTTCCAGGCGTACACATTTAGAAACAAGTCTGGGTCAGGGTGGAGCCGTAGGTGGCTGCAGACAGCCTCCGCTGTCTAGAAAAAAGGCTAATCTAACATTTACCAATTTCTCCATCAACTAGCACACGTAGGAAGTTAGAGAGATTGGTCGGAGACCGGACGAGGTAGAGTGATCTCTCGCCGGTTTGCGAAAAGCGAGCACAGTATCGATTCACAAGGAAATCTGGGAGGATACCCGCTACCCAGAACATGTTGAACAAATCTAACAGAAAGGCCATGCCTCGCTCACCCAGGTGTCGAAGCATGGCGTAAGGGACATCGTCCGGACCAGGGGCCGTGTTCGGGCACGAAGCGAGAGCGGAACGCAGCTCACTCACAGTAAACTTGTCGTTGAAGTGTTCTTCGCCACTGGAGGTAAATAAAGTCCAGTTTGCGGCCTTCTGCGAGATCACGATGCGCATTAAATGCTGCCGGAAAAAATCCCGGCTAGAGAATGCAGAGATAGCGGTCGCGAAGGATTCTGCCACGGAAGCGGGGTCCGAGATTACAGTCCCATTCTCCTCGAGAACGGGAGGGGGGTCATGCGAGAACTTGATCCGAATTCTTTTGACTCGCCTCCACACCTCTGCTAAAGGCATCTTTCCGTTAAATGAAGACACGTATGCCCGCCAGAAGAGCGGCGGGTGTGCTTCGAAATATACCGGAACCTAGACCGACGAAATTCACAGGAAGTGAACTCTTCTGGCTGTGCATCCGAAGAGCACAAAGATAGATCGAGGCAGGAAAATGAAGCGGTTCTCGGGCAGTGATGCGTAAACTCATCCACATTTAGGACACCCATCCCAAGCTCGTCGATCAGGTCGGCAAAGAGCTGACCCCTGGGATTGATGGAATAGTCTCTCCAGAGGGGATGTCTACCGTTCAGATGCACGAGCAAGAGATAGTGCCTCGGCAACCGTGCTGTCCGTTCGGAGGGCAGTTTTTAAACCGAGGAAGATGGCCTCACGACCCTCTTCAGGATTGTTGCCACCTGTGAATGCAGTGACTCGGTGGATGCGCGTGGCCATTTCGCCTTACGGGAAACGGTCAAGCTGGGGCAACGGATGGGGTTTTAGCCGGGGCTGGGTGTGAACCCTTTGTGCCGCCAGCTTTGCTAGGTGAGGGTGGGTAGAACCAGGCAGAAGGGTTCCGAATGGATCCGGAAACGACCGTGCTCGTAGGCATGGAGGGGCCAGGAGCAGAGAGCGTCTTTCTAAATATTGACGCATAAGATGTATCAGCAGCACCGGGCACGCCAGGAACAAGTCCTTAGCCTCGCGAAATGAGAGCAGATCCTGTGACTTAACGGCAGGGATTACCTTCTCAAGGAGATACGCACTATATTTCTTCGAAGAAGCGGGGTGCAGCTCTCCGCAATTGACACAATTGGCCACATACGATTTGGACTTATCGTGTGCGGCCTAGGAGAACCTTACACAGACTTCGGTTAAGCCCTCCTTTGCTCGTCTACACGAGCGATTAGTAGAGCCGAAAAGGTGCCCGTAGTAGCACCTCCGAGGCAGTGGCACAAAGGCCTTCACAGGGTAGCGATACAAACTGACACGCACCGACTCAGGGAGATTACCACAGTCGAACGTGATGAAGAGTATAGGGGTGGGTCCCGAGGCCCCTCTGTGATTGCTCACCACACGTTCGACCTTGAGCGCCCCATGGTCTGCAAGCTCTAAGGTGATGTCATCTATGGAATAGTCCACGAGTTCCCTCGCATAAACTACTCCTTTCACGAAGTTCATGGTAGAGGTCGGCGTCACACTCACAGGCATGCCATCAAGTGTCCGAAGGGCACTGATCATGGCCGCCTCGGAGGGATTCGACGCATTCGCCAAAAGGCTCCTGTCCCAGAAACGGGTCACCTTCGACTCTCTACCCATCACACTAGCTAAAGCTCTTCTCTGATGGACCATGTTGCCCTTAGCCAACATGCTACCATCAGTGGAGCGAATAACAAAGAAGCGTTTGAAGTCAGCGGGCTCGAAAACGCAAGGTAGTCTCTGAATGAAGGGCCCCAAAGTAATCGAGGCTCCGCTCTGAACACTTGCATTTACTTTTGTTCTTTGTCAGGTACTCCCCACCCGGACGAGCAACGAGGCCAGACGTGCCGATCTTGGCTTGGTCGCTTACCGAAGTGGCAGGAGACACCTCCGTCCCCACGGCTCCCGCGGATGGAGAGGAGCCCCCCCCCCCCCACCACGAGTTTCTATTTTTTTCTTTTTAGGACAGGAGGGCGGGGAATGAACCCGCTTCTCCCATCTACCGGCAGGAGCCCCCAGGCCAGATGGATCGGCCTCAGCAAAATCCTTCTCCTAGATGGAGAAAGTAAGGCTGTCACAGGGGCATCAGCTGGAGAAGATCCCTCCTTTCCTTGTAAGGCCTAGGAGACCCGAGCTGTCTGAGGAGGACCTTGCATAGGGGTGGACTCTGGTTCGGTGGGCTGGATTGCCTTAGGGACCATGTCCATCTCAGGGTGGCCTCCATGTGGCCATCCCCCTCCATTGGTCACAGCGTCTTTGGTCGAGGAAGAGACGCGAACACGTACGGTGGCCCCCTCTAAACTCAATATGCGAGGCCGCAGGTCTTTAGAGGAAAGGGGCCGACGAATCTTGTCTTCACTCTTCTTCCTAGGGGGTTGGACATATCGAGCCGATCTCGGTCAATTATGAGCCGTCTGCCTGCTTTCTTGACAGTCTCCTTGGAAAGAAAAGGAGGGACTTACGCTGGAAAGAGGGAGGCACCTGATGGCATATCCAGAGAAGGGGGTAAGGGAGAGTCCCCTGCACCCCTAAGCAAATGAGATTAAACTTTCTCTTTGGTAAAAAAATTAGGAGGGTCCCCTGTGAAACCACGATGGAGGGAAGGGGCTCTATTTTTTCGATGGAGCTGCCAGAGTGAAGCTCCCACGATTTTACAGGGGAAGGCAGAGGGAGATTTTTACTTTTTTCTATATTCATCATTGGGATTGGTGACTATTTATTCTACGGGATGCATGCACTAATCACCCCCACCCAGTAGCCCGGACTGCGAGGACTGAATACTAGACCGGTAGAACCAGCCGCCGCCATTTGAGGCCACTCCTCCCGCCTAGTGGCCTTGGAGCTCCACCTCGGGCACGGTGTAAAAATTGATAGAGATAGAAGGGAGAATGGAAGGGGATGTGAAAGGTATGGGTGGGGATGAAGCAGGTTGTTAAAAACCCACCACACTATGTCCAAGCTCAGGGGTGAGGGAACGTTGACCCCCACCCCCCTTAGCCCCAATCCTGGATAATTAGGTAAGCTGGTCGGCGTCTACCCTGTGAAATTAGAGGCGGACCGGAGAAAGTTGTGGGAGAGGTTGGAGGGAAAGTGAGGAAGTAGAGTAAAAATACAAGCTATCAGAAGGGAGAAGAGGCTAAGCTGGTGGTGGATAGGGTGCCGAGTCCCGCAAGCACGGTGGCCAGGAAGGCAAATTGCCGCGCAGCTCGGGCGAAGCTTTTTTGAGAGAGAGTAACAAGGAAAGAAAGTACCCTAGAAGATCTTACGGTCAAATGAAAGAGGGTACCTTGGGACTAGCAATCGAGCGGGCATATGGCTGCTCAATTGTTTTGCGCCCCTAAACGGCCACTTTTAAGACCCTATCTAATCTTGACTGGAACTGGTCAACAGATTCAATGTTGACAACTTCCACTGGAAGTACGTTCCAACTACCGCAGATACTGTACATGAAAATCTTTCCACACAGATCGCGGTTGTAACGCTTCAGTTCAAGTTTGAAGCCGTGATTGCGCGTTCTGTTCTCACTCAGTGTGAAAATATCCCGGTAGTCAACATTGTCGAACCCTCGAAGTATTTTGAAAACTTCGATGAGCTGACCGCGCAGTCTACGGGTTTCCAACGAGAACAGATCTAATTCCCTTAATCTATCTTCATAACTTTTATGTCTGATAGAGGGAATCAGTATGGTTGCCCTGGCTTGCACGCGTTCCAATCTCGCGATGTCCTTTCTAAATGAAGAACTTCAGAATTGTACGGCCTACTCCAGGTGCGGTTGGACGAGGGAGTTGTACAGACATAGTACTCTCTCCTTGTTCGGATATCCAAACTGTCGCTTTTTATATACCCTAACATCATTTGGGCTTTCTTCTCCACCTCAATACACTGTTTCTAGAACTTGAGGTCATTGGTGATAGTTACACCCAAGTCCTTCTCAATGTCGGTGGATTCAAGATTTTTTTTTTTTAAGGGGCTATCTGGCGACTGCCCACTGAGGCATAAGTCGCCGTAAACAAACAGCCTAGTTCTAGGCTACTTTAAAAAATTTGAACAGGAAACAACAATAAAAAGAAATAACAATAACAATAACAAAACAATAACAAAAACAACAACTAAACCTAGTTAAATGAAAGGGAGAAGGCCGGCCTCCCCCAAATAGTCAACAAGTCCACCAGTCAATGTGCACGCACTCGTCCCGAGTACAAAGGACAGGCGGTAGCGACCCCGCCCATCCCGGTACCGGGATAGGTAACGTGCGCGAAGATCACCAAGACTGGGACATTCGACAAGAATGTGCCGAACAGTCTGGGGGACGACGCAGTCGTCGCAATAGGGCGCAGGCGAGCGCTCCATCAAATAGCGATGCGTCACACGAGTGTGTCCGATTCGGAGACGACAGAAAGCGACCTGAAGCCGTCGCGGTAAGGGGGATAGGTCCTTGGGAACAGTCGCGGCGCAATGGGAAGCAACTTTAAGTTCCCTTCGACCGTCTCCCATCTTCTTTGCCAAGCAGTCCGAAGAGCTGCCCGTATTCCTGCCATGTAGTCGGTGTGAGGAAGAGCGAAACGCTGGTCCGGTCGCAGAGTACTCGCTGACTCTTTGGTGCCCTCATTCCCCACAATTCCTACATGTCCAGGAACCCAGCAAAAGATAATCACGACATCTGCCCGGCTCGCCATAACCGTGGCGTCACGGATATCGCGAATCAGGGGATGCGGAGATTGCAATGCCCCGAGAGCACCCAGGGCGCTTTGTGAGTCGCTATAGATCACAATCCGGTTTCCGAACCGGGCACGTCGCGTAATCTCCCGTACCGAGTGGTGTATTGCCACCAGCTCGGCCGTGAAGACAGACGCAGCGCCTGGTAGAGCCCCGCTGACTTCAAACAGAGGGGATACTGCGTGGAAGCCGACCCCCTCTTGGGACTTTGAGCCATCCGTATATACTGGTGCGGTTCCAGCGTGACGCGATGTGTGCTCCAAAAAGGTCAAACGCAATACTCCCGACACCGTACAAGCTTTGGGAGCAGAGGCATGGCGACAAATAGCCAAATGTGGTACACTCCAGGGTGGCGTCCTGGGCAGAATAAGGGGCGCCACCGGCCCGAGAGCTATATCCAGCTCTCGAAGGAGTTTCCTGGCCCTAAACCCAAAGGGCTTAGGGTATGACTGGCGTCTCTCGGCGGCATAGGCACCATCGAGATCAGTTTCGGATGCAGTGAGAGCTGTTGGCGACTGAGGAAGGCGCCAGGCTCGCGCGTACAGGCGAGTGATGCACTGCACGCGGCGCAGAGCGAGTGGCATCTCCCCAGCATCGACCAACAGGCTCTCAATGGGGGAAGTGCGGAAGGCACCGGTCGCAAGGCGAAGGCCGGTGTGGTGGATCGAATCCACCTTCCGCAATAAACGCTCGGCTGCGGATGCATAAAACTCGCATCCGTAGTCGAGCTTCGAAAGAACAAAGGATCGATAAAAGAGTGGGGCAGTAGCCCTATCAGCGCCCCAAGCGCTGAACTTCACGGAACGGAGAATATCCATGGCGCGGGTACAAGAGACCCTAAGGCTGCGAATATGAGCCTCCCAGGTGAGGCGTCGGTCGAATACAAGACCAAGGAAACGGTGCGATTCCACCACATCCAGGCGCATCCGATTAAGAAACAAATCTGGATTGGGGTGAAGCCGTGGATTGCGGCAGAAGTGCACCACCTTAGTCTTGGTCTAAAAAAACCGAAACCTGTGCGCTTCGGCATAGCGAGAGACGCGGTTTAATGCCTGTTGGAGTCGACGCTCCAGAGTTGGCATCTGGGCCGCGCCAAAAGAGATCGAAAGGTAGTCCACGTAGAGCGTAGCGAGAACATCTTCCGGCAGCACCGAGGAGATGCCGTTGATGCTCAGGGCAAAGAGTGTGACACTGAGGACACTTCCCTGCGGGACACCCTCTTCCTGCTCCTTTGGGCCGGAGAGGGCTCCCCCACCAGTAAGCGGAATCGACGATCTCGCAAAAATTCAGATATAAACATTAGGAGGCGTCGACTCACCCCAATCGTGTGGAGAGTCTCCATGATACCGTATCGCCATGCGGTATCATAGGCCTTCTCCAGATCGAAAAACACCGTGGCGTAGTGCTGTCTACGAAGGAAAGCCTCGCAGACGGCATTTTCCAGTCGGAGCAGAGCATCCGACGTGGAGTACAACTTGCGGAAGCCGCACTGTGCAGAAGACAGGTGGCCTCCGTTGTCCAGGAAAAAGGCTAATCTAACATTTACCAATTTCTCCATCAACTTGCACACGCAAGAGGTTCGAAAGATTGGGCGGAAACCGGTCGGAATAGAGTGATCTCTCCCCGGTTTGCGAAAGGCGAGCACAGTAGCGATTCGCCAGGAGTCTGGGAGAAGACCCTCCACCCAGATCCTGTTGAACAAATCTAACAGAAAAGCCATGCCTCGCTCACCCAGGTGTCGAAGCATGGCGTACGGGACATCGTCCGGACCATGGGCGGTGTCCGCGCACGAAGCGAGAGCGGAGCGCAACTCACTCACAGTAAACTTGTCATTGAAGGGTTCTCCGCCTCTGGAAGTAAAGTCCAGCCGGCGGCCTTCCGCGACATCACAACGTGCATTGAATGCTGGCGAAGCAGCATCCCGGCTAGAGAATGCGGAAAAAGCGGTCGCTAAGGATTCCGCAAAGGACGCGGGGTCCGAGATTGCGGTCCCATTCTCCTGGAGAACGGGAGCGAAGTCCTGCGAGAACTTGCCCCGAATCCTTTTGACTCGCTTCCCGTTAAGTGAAGACACGTATGCCCGGCAAGAAGAGCGGCGGGCGTGCTTCGAAATATACCGGAACCTAGCCCTAGCCCGACGAAATTCCGCGACAGTGAAATCGTTCGGGCGGCGCTTATAGCGCATGTAGGCATAACGCTTCTGTTGAGGGCCGTCTCACACTCGGCCGACCACCATGGGATTGTCGGGGTGCAAAACGGCCAGACGTCCTAGGAATAGTAGTCAGACCCACGGCGATGAGGTTGCCGGAGAAGAACTCAACGGCCTCATCTACCGACCTAAACTCCTCGACTGAAATGCAGGCCACCGCACCCGGGCCAATCACCACCGAAGTGGGCTCTCAGGCGGCAGTTGCCCTGAAAATGATATTTGAATGGGAAAGTGATCACTACCATGGAGGTCATCGACCACCCCCCAATCAAAATCAGGCTGTGCATCCGAAGAGCACAAAGATAGATCAAGGCAAGAAAATGAAGCGGTTCTGGACAGTGATGCGTAAACTCATCCACGTTTAGGACACCTATCTTAAGCTCTTCGATCAGATCGGCAAGGACTTGTCCCCTGGGATTTATTGAGTAATCTTCCCAGAGAGGATGCCTGCCGTTCAGATCTCCAAGCAAGAGAAAGGGCCTCAATAGGATCTTAATCCAACAGCTAACCACACCCGATGTGCCTTAACTTCGGTTCAATCGGAAAGGGTTGCTTCTACTCGGCTACACCGCAAACTCCTAGAAGGGATTAGGGGCAGGTAGACTTCGATGCCTCTTCTGACGTTGGATGGGGCGCCCGGGAGACCGCTCCCCTTTGCCAGAGAAAGGGCCTCGGCAACCGTGCCACGACGCAGCGGAAGTCCCCCGCGTCGAAGTCAGCTGACGGTGGAATGTACGCAGAAATTATAGTATACCTCCTATCCAGGTGCAGCTGCACAGCCACTGCCTGAAAGGAGGTATCTATAGAGAAAGGAAGAACGGAGACATCATGCCGGGTGTAAACCGCGCATCCCCCAGCCCGGCCATCCCGTGGTGGTGGGGTCGCAAGACCCTTATACCCCAGGAGGAAGGGCTGGGGGCACGCGCCTAGCATGGTCTCCTGCAAAAAGATAGCTAACGGGGAATGGGACGAGACGAGCCTCCGCAGCTCCTCCCAGTTAGCCCGGAGTCCACGGCAATTACAGTAAAGGAATATGCCCTCCAGGCCTAGATCGGAGGAGACGCGGGGGCCCTCCTCGAACAGAAGACCCTCACGGGAATGGCCATACGCTTCCCGGAGGCAGAACCCAAGGGCGCTGTTGGCCAGACAAAGTGCTGAAGGCGCTCTCGCCTTCGAGGTCTTATTGGGGGAGGTTGGGCTCGCCATGCGAGTCTTTTCTTCACTCCGCCTCGAAACCATAGGCGGGCGTTGCGGCTTCAGGGGCGGAGGGCCCTCTTTTCGAGGTACCACCGTCTCAGGGCCACTCGCTCCACCTCTAGGCGTGGGCGAAGAAGCCGAAGCTCCTTTGTTGCTGTCCTCCTTCCGGGGGACAGCTTTAGGAACCCCGGAAGATGGCCTAGCGACCATCTTCAAGCGTGTTGCCTCCTGTGAGTCTAACGACTCTGTGGAGGCGCGTGACCGTTTCGCCTTACGGGAAACGGTCACGCTGGGGGGAGAGGGGGGAGTCCTGATTTTAGCCGGGGATGGGTGTGAACCTTTTTACCGCCAGCTTTACCAGGGAAGCGCCCGGTTTGAGTAGGGCAATGCAGATGGGCTGCGAATGGGCACGGAAACAACCGTGCTCGTTGGTCTGGATGGGCCAGGAGCAGAGGGTGCCTTTCTAACTATTGAGGCATATGACGTCCCAGGCAGAGCCGGGCGCGCCAGGACCAAGTCCTTAGCCTCGCGGAATGAGAGTCGATCCTGGGCCTGAACGGCCAGGATTTCTTTCTCAAGGAGATAAGCACCACATTGCTTCGAAGAAGCGGGGTGTGGCTCTCCGCAATTGACACACTTGGCCACACATGATTTAGACTTATCGTGTGCGGCCTTGGAGCAATTTACACAGACTTCGGGTGACCCCGACTTTGCACGTCTACAAGAACAATTCGTATAGCCGAAGCGGTGACAGTAATAGCACCACCGCGGCAGTGGCACGAATGCCTTCACGCAGTAGCGGTACCAACCGGCACGCACCGACTCAGGGAGCTTGTCACAGGCGAACGTGACGAAGAGTGTAGGGGTGGGTCTCGAGGCCCCTCCCTGTTTTCTCATCACACGTTCGACCTTGACCGACTCATGGTCGGCCAGCTCTAAGGTGATGTCCTCTATGGAGTAGTCAACGAGTTCCCTCGCATAAACTACTACTTTCACAAAGTTCATGGTAGAGTGCGGCGTCACACTAACCGGGGTGCCATGAAGTGTCCGAAGAGGACTTATCTTGGCCGCCTCGGCGGGATTCGAGCATTCGCCAGAAGGCTCCCGTCAGAGAAACGGGTCACCTTCGGCTCTCTACTAATTACACTAGCTAATCCTCTCCTCTGATGGATCATGTTGCCATTGGCCAACATGCTGTCATCAGTGGAGCGAATGACGAGGAAGCTTTGAAGCCAGCGGGCTCGAAAACGCCAGGTAACCTCTGAATCAGGGGCCCCGATGTCATCGAGGCTCCGCCCTGTGCGCGTTCTGTCTTAGTCAGGGGCTCCGCAACCAGGGGGGCAGAGGGGCCGGATGTGCCGATCTTGGCTTGGTCGCTTGCCAGAGTGGCAGCAGACCCATCCGTCCCCGCAGCCCCCGCGGATGGAGAGGAGTCCCGAGTCTTCTTTGTCTTTTTGGTCTTAGTCTTTTTCTTTTTTGGAGAGGAGGGCGGGGAATGAACCCGCTTCTCACCTCCGCCGGCAGAAGCCACAAGGCCAGGTGGACCGGCCTCAGCCAGGTGTTTCTCCAAAATGGAGAAGGTCCTGGTGGTCACAGGGGCACCGATCGGAGGAGATCCCTCCCCTCCTTGTACTGCCTCAGAAACCCTAACCGTTTAAGGAAGACCTTGCATAGGGGCGGATTTGGGTTCGGTGTTTGGCGCCGAGCCCGGATTTTCCCCCATGGAAGGCCCTACCCTCTGAGGCTGGGTTTCCTCAAGGACCATGTCTATCACAGGAGGGGCCTCCAGTTGGCCATCCCCTCCCAGGAGATCGCAGGTCCCCTTGGCAGTGTCGCCAATCTTGTGTGGGAAGGCACAGGCCTTGACCCCGGTAAAGTTTAAAATTCTTGCCAGCAGGTCTTTTGAGGGAAGCGACCGAAGGGGCCTGGCTTCCCTCTCCTCCCTAAGGGGGTTTGCCCTACCGAGCCGCTTACACGAGGGGCGGTCGGCAATGGGCTGCCTGCTGGCTTTCTTGGCAGTCCCCTTAGAATGAAAAGGAGGAACTGCCGCTGGAAATAGGGAGGTGCCCGAAAGCACCTCCACAGAAGGGGGTGAGGGGGAGTCCCCTACACCCGTAGGCGTAGGAGAGGAGTAAGCCTCCTCTCTGGTTAAAGAAGTATGGAGGGTCCCCTGCGCAAGCACAAGGGGGGGTGCCCTTCCTTTTTGCGGTGGAGCTGCCCGAGGGCGGCTCCGTTGATGAGGAAGGGGAATTGGGGAGAGATTTGGGTTTTTGATTTACATACATGGGCATGGTGACCCTCTTTTTTACACGGGATGCAATCGCGCATCACCTCTCGCAGTAGCCCGCACTGCAAGAGGTGCTTACAGGCACGGCAGAGCCAGGCGCCGCCATTTGGGACCACCCCTCCCGCCTGGTGGCCTGGCAGTCCATCGGCATGGCGGCTCCACCTTAGTCACGGCGTAAAATCAAGGATAGACAGTGAATTGAGAAGGAAAAGAATATGAGGAAGGTATGGGTGGGGATGAAGCAGATTGTTAAAAACCCCCCATCCCGAACCGGAGCTCAGGGGTTAGGGAACATTGTCCCCTTCTCCCTTAGCCCCTATCCGGGGCGGTTGGCTTGAGAAGAAGGTCAGCATCTACCCTGTGAAATTAGAGGCTGACCAGAGAAAGTTGTGGGAGAGGTTGTATGAAAAGCGATGAGGTAGGGGAGAAATACAGGCTATCTGAAGTAAGGAAGAGAGGCTAAGCTGGGGCCGGACGGAGCGCTGGATCCCGTCAGAACGGCGGCCAGGATGGCAAATCGCCGCGCTCCTTACGGGGTCGAGATGTTGAGGGGTGACCTACGCATGATCGGCGAGTGGTTTGACAATTGGCAGATGCCTTTCAACTTAGACAAGTGTAAGGTGATGCACATCGGGTATGCGAAACCTGGTCACTACGAGCTACAAGGTATGCATCTTGAGTCTACTGATGTCGAGAAGGACTTAGGCGTGCTGATTAGCAGTGATCTCAAATTCTCGAAGCAGTGCTTACAGGTGGAGAAAAAGGCTCATCGCCTGTTGGGTTACATCAAGAGGCAATTCAGCTTTCGAACAAAAGAGGTTGTTTTGCCTTTGTACAACTCGCTGGTGAGGCCTCACCTAGAGTACGTTGTTCAGTTCTGGTCTCCTCATTATCGAAAAGTCCTCGATCGTCTGGAAAAGGTGCAAGCCAGGGCCACGAAACTGATCCCATCGCTAAGGAACAAGACATACCAAGAAAGACTGCAAGAGCTCGATCTCTATTCGTTAGAGACTCGAAGACTGCGCGGTCGTCTAATAGAGACTTCTAAAATCTTGAGAGGATTTGAAAATGTCGAGTCCACCAAGTTCTTCACCCTCAACCGGAATATGACTAGAAATCACGGATGGAAGGTGGAGCTACCCAGATTCAATACCATTCCGGTGGGTAAGTCATTCACAGATGACATTTGCGACACATGGAATAAACTACCAGCGGGAGTTGTTGAGAGTAGAAGTGTCGAACAGTTCAAGAGTAGACTTGACAAATTGTGTTTGAAAACTTGATCTCATAGCAAGTAATTAGAAGTGCTAAGAATAGAAACCGCAAAAAGTGCCTCCTCAGCATGGGCCGCAAGGCCTTTGAGGTACTTCTTTTTCTTGTAACTCCTTCTAACTCCCATACTCCACTCTTCTTCCTGGCTCTCTTATCACTATTCCTTTATTCTTACTGATGTTTATCTTTATTCCTTTTCTTTCCATGTCTCTCTTCCAGCTCTCGAACATGTCAATCACTTCCTCCTTTGAGCTTGTAGTGAGCACAAGGTTACCAGCATACACCAGCTCCCACGGACCCGTCCTTTGTACTCCTTGGTCACCTCCTTCAGAACAGCGATGAACAGCAGGGGGCTCAAAGTTGAGCCACGATGAACACCAAATGTGATGTCAAATTTCCCTGATGTGCCTACCATCGTCCTCACCTGAGAGCGTGGATAAAATGATAGGTGTCCTTGTACTTTATTGGGCGTAAGGGGAAGGGTATTTTTCACTGGCATTGATGCGTACCAACCACCTAATGGGTGTCCTTGTACTTAATCTGGCGTAAGAGAGAGGGTATTTTTCACTGGCATTGATGCGTACCAACCACCTGAGAGCGTGAATAAAATGATGGGTGTCCTTGTACTTAATTGGGCGTAAGGGGGAGGGTATTTTTCACTGGCATTGATGCGTACTAACCACACTTTGTAGGAAACGAATAGATGTTGCAATCTTGAATTTAGAGATATAACTCAGGCCGGCATATCCCCTGGAAAGTTTGTAAGTCGGGATCTGTACAGAAAGTTGGGAAGGAAGGAAGGCGAGCTGAAGATGTAGGAAAGATAAATAGCCGCAAATCTTCTGCTGGAATTTGGGGTGAGCAAGGCAAATTGTTGGCTTGTTGGCACATAATAGGGTGGGGAGGGTGTGACATTACTGAGGGACAGACGGGGGAGGGGGAGAGAAAAGACTGCTTCTATTACCCTTTTTTAATTGGTGACAAGAAGAATAAATGAACAATTTCAATTCTGTTCATGAGTGACAATTTTGCCAATCTTAATTATTACAAAATTAAGTGATAAATGAAAGCGCAGTGCTACTACAAAAATTAATTTCTAAATGAAAATCGGTGCTGTTATAAATGAAGTGATAAATGAAAGCCACAGTGCTGTTATACAGTTGGAGAAATGAAAGCCGCAGTGTTGTTAAAAACTAAGTGAGAAATGAATGCCGCAGTGGTTTTATAAGAAATTTCATTAAATAAACGAAGCGAAGCAAAAGTCGGTCTTAAAAAAACAACAATTTGGTGGAACGCTGTTCCCATAGCCCATCTCTCAGTCTCTTCAGCCAAGAGGATTACAAACTATGGGCTCAAATTACACTGAACCTTAAACTTATCCAACACAAAAACATCTAGACTTTCGTCTTTGGGTCATCGGTGTTTAGTAAAGGCAATTGCCGCAATTCCAGTCATCACGACTGGTATTCTTTACCACTATCTGAAATAACCTACACCATCCATTCCTTCGCAAACGTGGAAAAGATACTCTACCTGGGTGAGTTCCGCATAAAGATCAAAATGACAATCGCTGGAAAGTCCATGGACACCAGGGGTTGGTTCTCGTGTGGTAGGGTGTGGGGTGCTGGGTAGTGTTTTGGTGTTTTTTGTACTAACCAGAGTTCGGAAAGCCTTTCCTGACTGGGGATGGGAGAGGGCGGGGGCTCCTCTTTCTTTCTTTTAGAGCATTTAATGACCTCTTTCACCCTTTGCTGGGCCTAAATGGGCGCCAAAAAGAGCGTGGGATATTTAAAAGAGGTGTAAAAGATGACTCGAGAGAGAGCACCACTTTCTCTGAGGCTACTGGGGCTGTGAGGGAATACCGCTACTCCAGGTTCTAGTGGTATCAGGGGTGTTTCCCCTCCTACACCCTCCAGCCCCTTAAGGGGAGGGGCACCCAGGGATCCTCTCAAAAGAACCACTCTCCCACGAGGAGCCAATCCACATATCTTGAGATAAAGGTCAGCGCGAATTTAGGGACTGAGTTGAGGAGGGAATGGATGCCAGCACTGCACACTACATCTTTACAACCTTTCGTACCAAGTACACATATAATGTACTTTAAATAGTTCAACCGCTCTTCAATGGTACTCTACCATAATCCATAAATTATACAGTACACTCAAAATAATAATAATAATAAGTCTTTTGTAATGCGCTCTTCAAGGCCTAAGGCCTTGCCAGAGCGCACGTTGTGCTGAGATGAGAATGGAAATTCAAGAGGGGAAGAAGGCAATACTGAAAAGATGCGTTTTCAGGAGACGCTTAAATGTGGTAAGAGAGGGAGAAGACCTGATTTCAGCAGGAAGAGCATTCCACAACTTAGGGGCGCAGATTGAGAAGGAGGAGTCCCCCATTGAGCAGAGGGATGAACGAGGAATATTCAAAAGGTGCATGTGATGACCGAAGGGCCCGAGGGACATGGCGTGGCAAGAGGGCAGAAGAGAGGTAAGACGGGGCCTTGTTGTTTAGGGCCTTAAATCTGAAGAGAAGTATCTTGAAGTGAGTACGGGATCTGACAGGGAGCCAGTGCAGTTCATGCAGCAAGGGTTTCGACGGAGAGAAGCGAGGGCGACGGAGGAGAAGCCGGGCGGCATAGTTCTGTACAAGTTGAAGGGGGCGGAGAGAGAAGGATGGCAGATTCACAAGCAAAGAGTTACAGTAGTCAAGGCGTGAGGTGATGAAGGCATGAACAGCAGTCTCAAGACTTTGGCGATCAAAGTTAGAGCGAATGCGAGAGAAGTTACGAAGGAAACATAGAGAGGATTTGCTGACATTGCGGATATGAGGCTTAAAGGAGAGATGCTCATCAAAAACAACACCCAGATTCCTAACGCAGTCAGAGAAAATGATAGTATTACCGCCCAGAGTAAGCGAGGGAAAGAGAGATTTAGATTTTTTGACAAGAGCAGGGGTGCCGACGAGGAGGACCTCAGTTTTGGAGTGATTAAGCCTGAGGAAGTTGGTAGAGAGCCAGTCAGAAATGGAGGAGTAGGCAGCCAGAGGTCAGTGATAGAGTAGGCAAGAGACTTGGGGGATGAGGAAACGAAAATTTGAGTGTCATGAGCATAGAGGTGGAAGGATAGACCGAGATTACGGAGAAGGGAACTAAGAGGGAGAAGGTAGATACGAAATAGTAGAGGACCAAGGACAGAGCCTTGTGGCACTCCAAAGCGAATGGGGGTAGAATCGGATGAAACTTCGTCAATCACAACGGATTGGGTACGAGACGAGGTAAGAGCGGAACCAGTCAAGCACGGTGCCTGATATGCCGAGGAAAGAGTGGAGACGATCAAGTAGGACGGTATGGTCAATAGTATCGAAGGCAGAGGAGAGGTCGAGTAGAACGAGGATGGAGGCACAACCCCTGTCCGCGGCTCTTCGTAAGCAATGGGACACATTAAGAAGGGCGGTTTCTGTGGAGTGACCTGACTTGAAACCAGATTGATAGGCTTCATCAATGTTACAGGCCACCATGTGACTGTTGATGCGTGAAGCAACCACTCTCTCCAGAACCTTAGAGAGGAAAGGAAGTTGCGAAATCGGGCGATAATTGGAAGGGTCAGTGGGGTTCAGTTGAGGCTTTTTAAGAATCGGACGGGTGTGGGCACGTTTGAAGGAAGAGGGAACGAGACCAGTTGCAAGTGAAGTGTTGAACAGGTGAAGAAGCGTTGGGAGGATAGCAGGCAGAATTTTACATAACAGTTCAGGCGGAAAAATGTCCTTTGGGGAGCCCGATTTCTTAGAACGCGAGAGCAGGGCTGTAAGCTCCAACGCGGTCACAGCGGGAAAAACGATAAGCGGCTGAGGCGGGAAGTCAGGGAGGGAGGCACGGAGGTTAGTGACTTTATCTGCTAAGAAATTCGAGAGAGTAGCAGGGCTAATGGGTGGGGAGACCTTGGCTGGGAAAGTAAGACGGGAGAGCAGGCGGAAGACGGTACGGGGATCATTCCTATTATCAGTAAGCAGATTACGTGAGTAGGCTTCACGAGCAGATTTTAATTTCGCCACGTAGGAAGCTGTCGCAAGTCGGAACGCCAGCGAGAGAGGGGTCGTGTCTTGCCCACGGGTGCGAGCTTTTTTAAGGACTCTTTAATGGGCACGCATGGACTGCCTAGCACGGAGGAGTTCCATAGAGTACCAATGGGCACGGTGACAAGGGGAGTTCGAAGGGGTGACAAGGGCCGAGTGGGCATCAAGACAAGTGAGAAGGGGTTGCTCCAAAGAAGAGAGAATCTGGTCAGGAGAGGCAGAAGCATCAATGGGAGGAAGTTTGTAGGCCACATCATTAGATAGGGAGGGAGGGAATATCAATGGAGGCTAGTCGACGGAAAGGCTTAGGATTATGAGACAGCTGGGGAGGTATATGGAATGGGATAGAGAAGTTGAAGTTGATAAGGAAGTGATCAGATATAGCATTGGACAAATTTGTAGCCGTCAGGTTGGAAATAAGACAGTCAGAGATTACAAGGTCTAAAATGTTACCGTGAGAGTGGGTAGGGAAAGAAACGTGTTGGGTGAGGGAGAAGAGATCAAGGATTTCAGAAAAGGCTTTGAGATTAGGATTGTGGCCAGGAAGGTTGAAATCACCGAGGATTAGCAGAGAACCAGTGGGGGAGAGGCCAGCGAGGAGGTTACTAAATTCATCAAGAAAAAGCTCGAGGGAGGAGCTGGGGGAACGGTAGAGGACTAAGATAGTTAGAGAGGGGGTGGAATCAGAGACATTGATGAGCGCCTCAAAAGAAAGAAGAGGGGGAGAGGGCAAATTATTCAGAGGGAAGGAGGCACTGTGAATGAGAGCAACTCCACCACCGCGAGAGTTACGGGAGGTATGGGAGTGGACGTAACCATCAGAAGCCAAGGTAGAAGTAGTGACGGTACTTAGGAGTTTTTGATACCTTGACTGGCATGACTATTGATAGGCCCTCATGGAGTTTTTTCCTCCTTTATGTTGTTAGATGAAATTTAGGGCCGTAAGTAAATTTTATCTATACCGTAATAGCATGCATGTATATTAGTCAGATTTACAGGACGGACTGGGGGGGGGGAAGTGTATATTAAAAACAAAATATGAACCTAATGGTTGATAACTAATAACACAATCCAATGGTTGCAGATTATATCGTGGTAGTGGTTTTATGGTATATCGGATACCTTAACTAAGAAGACTTAGATAGGCCCTTTATTTTTATCTTCTGTTATTCTCGTACCTTGATCACGTAAATGGTGAAAGCAATGAGGAGTGACAGGGCGCCGCACGTCGATGCTGCCAGGGAGACAAGCAGGACTGCTCCTGACGAAGAGAAGGTGAACACCCGTGAAGAATCCCTCGGTGACTCGATTTCGTGGGTCGTGACGGCGGTTCTACCGGTAAAAGAATAGTAGAATGCAACCATGAGGTAATGGTGTCCGCAAACTAGCGTCTCCATTTCAACCATGGCTGCTGTCCCAGGTGCCTGCAATGTGCAGCCTCCACCATACTAGTCTTACTCTAACACCACACAGAAAATGTTTCCGAATTGTTATCTACAAAGCCATTTTGAAATAGGGGCGGAGCTGAGGAATTTTGGATGTCTAACATGTTCGAGCATAGCTCTGCTGCAACCTTTGATTTTTTAACACAATTCTTTACTGAGAAAAAGGAGAGGTAGTAACCGAAGTGTGAGAGGAGAGACATGAGAGAGTTAACTAAAGAGTGAGAGGACAGACATGAGAAAGGAGTTAACTGAAGTGTGAGATGAGGGAAGTGAGAAAGGAGGGTTAACTGGAGCATGAGAAAGGAGAGTTAACTGAAGTATGAGAGGAGACACATGAGAAAGGAAAGGTAACTGAAGTGTGAGAGAAGAAGCGTGAAAAAGGAGAGTTAACTGAAACATAAGAGGAGACGAGTGAGAAAGGAGAGGTAGCTGAAGTATGAGATGAGGCAAGTTAGTGGAATATATATAAAAAAGAAGAGTATCAGTCAATGGTGTTTGGAGCTGCCCTGTATTTTTGACTGGTATAGAATTATAATGGGTAAATGGATTTTTTAGGAGACTGGTTAATCACAATGTAACAGATGAAGCGAAGTGTTAGCCTAGAGTTGGGAAAGGGAGAAAAATCCAGAGACTACCATATATCTCTACTTCAGGGGGACATGACTACTTACGTAAACCTTGAGGAAAGAGTTCAAATACAGAAATCCAGCAAACAAAAGGACTCACATGATATTCCTTACAGGCTCAGACCCTTCGGGACAACCCGCAATTCACGCAACGGGTCACCTATGTCAACCACATTCATCCGGCGGCACACACACACACTCGGCTAAAACCCACTGTCGATTTCAGCCAAGTCGCCGGATTGAGTTCCGACTCGGGTTGACTTCCTAGGGCTGTCATACACTGTAGAGGTGTGGTTCGGATCCCACCTTAAACTGCAGACCCCGAGTGAGAAATAAAAGGAATCTTAAATGAGTAATCATTGGTTAAAAAAACCCCTAACGAATGAGGGTGGTAAAAATCATAGATTGCAAATCAGTAGCAAAAGGATTACTAAGATTTCACATCGGTGATAAAACCCTACTGAGATTAGAGGTAAAACTAATATCAAAAGTGATGATTGGTACTAAACCTGTATCATGAGTGCAGATAAAATAACCACTAAATTATTTATTAACCTTGCCACAAACAAAAGGATGACGTGAGATGAAGCAGCCACGATGAGTTTGAACAACGACAGCAGCAGAAGGGTGAGCGGCAGGGTGGAGCAGAATAAAATGAGTGGACTAACATCGATGTCAAATCCATTCCTTTTCATATAGGAAAAATCAGTTTCTAGACTGAAAAGGCTGAAATAAATGATGGGTAAATTAGGTTAAACCATTCTACTATTGACATACATCGAGTCCACTAAAAATAATCCCCACCTCCACCCTTTTCCGCTATATCAGCCAGCAAGTCTTTTATCATCTTTATTCAATGCTAAATTGGCTCTAAATCACGATGGGGTACTATGTTGTTGTGGGAACTCATATTGTCAGGATATATTTACTGCAATTTCTTCAATTATTATGTTATATAATTAGTATCAACATTTTTTTTTATTTTTAGGAGACCATCTGGCGGCTGCCTTCTTGGGCACAGATCGCCGTACTTTCCACCACAGCCTAGTACTAGGCTACTTTAAAATAACAACAAATATAAAAAGAAAAATGCAACAACAGGAAGCAGGTTCGAGCTTCGGGAAGAGATCCGCTTCCCCCCGGCGCAGCGACGTGCGACCTACAGAAAAAAACAACAAGAAAAACCCTAGCTAGTTAAATAAAAGGGAGAAGGCCGGCCTCTCCCCAAAAATCTATAAGTCCACCAGACAAAGTGCACGAACTTAGCCCGAGTACAAGGGAGAGGCTGTAGTGATCCCGCCCATCCTGGTACCGGGACAGGTTACTTGCGGGGAGATCGCCCAGGCTGGGACATTCAACAAGAATGCGCCGAATAGTCTGGAGGACAACGCAGTCTTCACAGTAGGGCGATGGTGAGCGCTCCATCAAATAGCGGTGCGTCCAGCGAGTGTCCAATTCGGACTGTCCATGGTAACAGTCGCGACGAAATGGCACACAACTTTAAGTTACCTTCGACCGTCTCCAATCTTCTTTGCCGAGCTGCCAGTATTCCTGCCATGTAGTAGGTGTGAGGAAGAGCGAAACGCTAGTCCGGTCCGCAGAGTCCTAGCGGACTCTTTGGCATGCTCATTCCCACAATTCCTACATGTCGTCTCACACTCAGCTGACCACAACCGTGAGTAGTCGGTGTGCAAAACAGCCAGACTTTCTAGGAATAGTAGCTAGGTCCGCGGTGATGAGGTCGCCGGAGAAGAACTCAACGGCCTCATCTACCGACCTAAACTCCTCGACTGAGATAGAGAATTCAGCCATTTCCTAAAATGCAGACCACCGCGCCCGCGCCAAGCACCACCGGGGCGGACATTCGGGCGGCAGCGGGACAGAAAATGATATTTGAATGGGAAATTGATCACTACCATGCAGGTCATCGAACAACCCCCAATCAAAATCAGGCTGTGCATCCAGAGCAAAAAGATAGATCGATGCAGGAAAATGAAGTGGTTCTCGGGCAGTGATGCGTAAACTCATCCACATTTGGGACACCCATCTTAAGCTAGTCAATCAGGTCGGCAAGGACTTGACCCGGGGATTGGTAGAGTAGTTTCCCAAGAGGGGGTGCCTGCCGTTTAGATCACCGAGCAGGAGAAAGGGCCTCAACAATCGTGCCACGACGCGGCGGAAGTCCCCCGCGCCGAAGTCGGCTGACGGTGGAATGTACGGAAAAAAAACAGTATACCTCCTAACAAGGTACAGCTGCACAGCTACTGTCTGAAGGGAGGTATCTAAAGCGAAGAGAAGAACGGAGACATCATACCGGGTGTAAATCGCACTTCACCCCTCCCGGCTCTCATCCCGTGGTGGTGGCGTCGCAAAACAGTTATAATCCGGGAGGGTGGGCAGGGGAAATGCGCCCAGCATGGTCTCCTGCAAAAAGATATCTATCGGTGAAGGGGAGGAGACGAAGCCCCTCCCTGTTTTCTCATCACACCTTCGACCTTGACCGCCCGATGGTCAGCGAGCTTTAAAGTGATATCCTCTATGGAGTGGTCCACGAGTTCCCTCGCATAAACTACTCCTTTCACGAAGTTCATGGTAAAGTGCGGCGTCACATTCACAGGCGTGCCATCAAGTGTCCGAAGGCCACTAATCATGGACGCCTCGGAGGGATTCGACGCATTCGCCAAAAGGCTCCCGTCCGAGAAACGGGTCATCTTCGGCTATCTAGCAATCAAACTAGCTAAAGCTCTCCTCTGATGGATCATGTTGCCTTTAGCCAACATGGATGCCATCAGTGGAGCGAATAACGAGGAAGCGTTTGAAATCAGCGGGCTTGAAAACGCCGGGTAGTCCCTGAATGAGGGGCCCCGATGTAATCGAAGCTCCGCTCCGCGCACTAGCACTTTTGGTCTTAGTCAAAGAGTCCGCACTCGGGGAAGGGGGGGAGCAGAGGCACCGGATGTAGCGATCTTGGCTTGGTCGCTTACCGAAGTGGCAGCAGACCTATCCGTCCCCCAAAACCCCGTGGAAGGAGAGGAGCCCGAGTCTTTTTAGGAGAGGGCGGCGGAGAATGAATCCACTACTACCCTGCGCCAGCAGGAGCCCCCAGGCCGGATGGCCACACACGATTTGGACTTATTGTGTGTGGCCTTGGAGCAACTTACACAGGTTTCGGGTAACCCCGACTTTGCACGTCGAAAGGAGCGATTAGTATGGCCGAAGCAGTGGCAGTAATAGCACCGCTGCGGCAGTGGCACGAATGCCTTCACGCGATAGCGATACTAACCGGCACGCACCGACTCAGGGAGCTTGTTACAGTCGAACGTGACGAAGAGTGTAGGGGCGGGTCTCGAGGCCTCTCCCTGTTTTCTCATCACACGTTCAACCTTAACCGCGCCATGGTCGGCCAGTTCTGAAGTGATGTTCTCTATGTAGCAGTCTACGAGTTCCTTCGCATAAACTACTCCTTTCACAAAGTTCATGGTAGAGTGTGGCGTCAGGCTCACAGGCGTTCCATCAAGTGTCTGAAGGCCACTAATCATGGCCGCCTCGGAGGAATTCGACGCATTCGCCAGAAGGCTCCCGTCCGAGAAACGGGTCACCTTCGGTTCTCTACCAATCACACTAGCTAAAGCTCTCCTAAGATGGATCATGTTGCCCTTAGCCAACATGCTGCCATTAGTGAAGCGAATAACGGGGAAGCGTTTGAAGCTAGCGGGCTCGAAAATGCCAGATAGTCTCTGAATGAGGGGCCCCGATGTAATCGAGGCTCATCTCAGAAGAATCATTCATCTGATGTTGCACACAGGTAACCATGGCAAAGTTCTGGGGTGGTCACTACTCAAAGCTAAATATATACAAATACCATACTGGTCTAACCACACAGGCACAGCATTTGGCCCTGTCAAAACCAGGAATCAGACACAACTCAACATGCCCAACAACCTTGTATCTTAGAGAAAATCTCTGGGACAACTCCATCCTGTGGGCAGAGTTCCATAATGCTACCGACCTTAGCCTTGGAAAACTTAGTCAAGTATGACCTCTAATCACTCTCACAAAATAGACTTCTATCACGATAACATCGAGCCTTTCACTCACCTGGAAAATGATGATGTGAAGAGTGTAATGAAAGGTATCACAGATAAAGGGGAGAGGTCACGCCAGTGTGAGAAGATTGACTTTGAGCCAAGGAAAACATTCTGAAAAGACGATGGATTTGGAGAGAGATGACCCATTTATCTTTTTAAACTAATAAATACCCCTGGCAATTTAAAAGAGATTCTTAGAACAGAGGGTGGGTGGGGGGTGACTCCCCCTTGACAATCCACCAAAGGAAAAGGGGAAAATACATACCCTATTATCTCAAAAAACTGATGGAAATGCTCGATAATGAAGTTCTGGGTGAATTAGATTAAAACATTTCTTGAGGTAAGGTGAGGAAATTTCATGAAAGTCAACTTGACTTTGGATTCATTCTATGCTCAAATCACCCCATTTCCAGAAAAGTTCAATGGCGACCATCTTGGATTTTGATGAAAATTTTATAATATGGAGCTTATGGGAAGTAATAACCCCCCTCTCAGGTTTCATTGAAATATTCAGTGCCACACCCCTTATTTGCACTCATTCATATATGAAATTGTGACCAACTTTGACCTGCAATAATTCTTTTTCTAGACAAGATAGAAGGCTAAAAATTACTACCCAACGTCATTTTTACCCATTGATTTAGATCGGGCATCATAATTGAACTCAGGGTGTGCATTTAAAAAGATTTGCACCTCAAAAACACTTTTTGGTCTTGTGGAAAATGCATTTTTCAGACTTTGACCTCATAGTATGGGGTCAACCTTTGGATTAGCCTAAATATTCTCCTTGAATATTGAATAAACCAGAAATGAATATTTAATGACCATTTGAAAATGGTTACAACTAAAAAAAGGACCTGGACCTCTATCTGTGTGTGTGGGTAGGGGGTGTCATTGACTGCATAAATAGTTACTCAGGTCAATGAAATTTATGCATCGGAAAGATACAAACCTTGCCCATAATTTATGCAAATACTTTTATCTCAAACTCAACTCTTTCAATATAAACTACTATTGTGAATAATGGATGTTTTTATCGGTTCAGGCTAATTGTTGTCAAGAATTTTGGTCTCCCATACATTTTGTACTGGTAACATTTGGACAGTATGCTTCCTTTAAAATGTATGTAATGGTTTTGTTATTTATACAATCAGAACTATCCAGTACTATGTATAAATGACTGTGGCATGTGTGAGGGTGCTCACTGGCATGGAGTGAATATAATGAAAGTCAGCAGCAGTGAATGGCAATTCAGTTATGCTATTACTTTTTTTCATTCAATTCGCTTTTTACTCTCCTGGGCATAAATTACCACACATCCTTTAATTCACTACATGTATGTTTATTTTTTAAAATATTAATTGACATTTCATTGCAAAGTAAACAGGGCGAGTTTTTTTAAAAGGTTATTTTAGTTTTCTCACCAGTTCATTGAATGAGGCCTGTTCAATGAATCCTTGCTTCTTGTTCATTAGGCCTTTTCTTGAAACAGTAATGCCACAAATTTAACCAACGAATTTTGCAAAAGTTCTGTTACGCTATTTTTTTTTAAGCTTTCAAGAAGTTTACGTGTGTGATAGACAAAGTTCTGTCAAACTAAATTTAAAGTTCTGCTTTTCCAGCGTGTATCATTAAAACGTCTTTTCCATTGTGTGTTAAGATGAAATTGAAAAGAAAGGGAATGCAACTCACAGCGTAAATATGTGATTGAAGGGCTTTCCGCCTCTGTAGGTAAAGTCCAATCGACGACCTTCAGCGACCTCAGGATGTACAATGAATTATTGCAGAGCAGCATCCAGAGGAGAAAGCGTTCATAAAAGAGTGACATGGGGGCGGGGTCCGAGATTGCAGTCCCGTTCTCATGGAGAACAAGAGGGGGGAAATCAAGCAGGGATTTGTCTCAAATCTTTTTTAATCGCTTCTAAACTACTGTAAGCGGGGTCTTAGCGTTAAGTGAAGACAAGTATGCCCGCCAAGACGAGCTGCGAATGCTTCGAAACATACCGAAACTGAGCCCTTGCTCGACGAAATTCACCGATGGTGAAATCGCTTGAACGGCACTTATAGTACATGTCGGCATATCCCTTTTCTCTGAGGGCTGTCTGACAGGCTATCAAGGAAGCAGATGGCGTCCAAAACGCCCAGACGGTCTAGGAATGGTATAAAGGCCTACGGTGATAAGGTTGCCGGAGAACCAAATGGTATCATCAATTGACTTAAACATCTTATCTGGGAGAGAAATCAGTAATTACCTCAAATGTAAAGTACTGCTCCCGCTCCAAGTAACACCGAAATGGTTTCTTATGTGGCAGCAGCTTAGAAAATGATAGTTGAATGGGAGAGTGATCACTACCATGAAGGTCATCGCCAGCTCTCACCCCAAATCAGGTTGTGCATCCAGAGAGCACAGGGACAGATCGAGACAAGAAAATGCAGCGGTTCTCGGACATGATGTGTAAACTAAGCCACATCGAGGACATCTATCTCCAACTCTTCGATCAGGTCGGCAAGGACCTGACCTGTGAGATTGATCGTGTAGTCCTCCCAGGGGGTGTACCTACCGTTCAAATCCCCGCGGATGGAAAAGGGCCTCGTCAAGTGGGCCAATACACGACGGAAGTCTATCTCATCGAAATCGGCTGACGGTGGAATGCACACAGAAAAAAACTATACTTCTTACCAAAGTGTAGCTCCACTGCCACTACGTAAAAGGAGGTATTCAAAGCAAGTACAAGAACAGCGACATCATACTGGATGTAAATGGTGTATCTTCCTGCTCGACCCCTCCATACCCTTATACCCCGGGAGGGTAGGCAGGGGACACACGCCCAACATCGTCTCCCGTAGATAGATAGCTAACGGGAGACGAGCATCGGCAGCAACTCCCAGTTGGCCGGTCGTCTACGGCAATTCTATTCAAGGAATATGTTTCCCGAAGGCAGAAAACCGAGGACTCACTGGGAAAGAATCGTCTTGCAGATTTTTCCTCCCTGCACTTTGAAACCTTTGTCTCCGAGTCGCCCCTTTCGGAGGACAGCCTTAGAACCCCCCGATGACAGATTCCCGACCACCCGTAGAGCAGCTAGCTCTAACAGGAAAGCGCCCAACGGGTAGAACCCTAATAAGGCATTCGAATGGATGCCGCAGCTGTCGTGTTCGTAGGAATGGCGGGGCAAGGAGAAGAGCGGGCCTTATTAACGTGGGAGGCCGATGAAGTCCCAATTTTCACAGGGCTACAAGTACATTGCTATGAAGAAGCAGCAGGGTGCGGGTGAAACCACCCCTCCCCAGAACATACTGGCACTGGAAGGAGAGGAGCCCCTAGTCTTCTTAATAGTTTTATTTTTAATAAAGGGGGGCGGGGAGTTAGCCCTCTTCTCTCCACCCCCGGAGGAAGCCCCAAGGGCGGACGAGCCAGCCTCAGCTAGGTTCTTCTCTGAAATGGGGAAGTTCACGGCTGACAAGAGTGCACCAACCGAGTGAGGAATACCTCTACTTTTCGTGAGTCGTGGGAGGGTCTGTGCCGCCTCATGAGTCTTGCACAGGGGCGGACTTTGGCTCCAGTGTCTCTTCCACCGAATCTTTGTTCACCCCGAGGGAAGACACTGCCATCTGGGGCGGGGCACCTGCAGGACCATTTACACCTGAGCCTCCAAATGGTCATCCCCATCCCAATGTGTCAGGGATCCCCACGGAGACTTACTAGGCCTGTGGACTGTAACAAAGGTTATTCGGGCCGGCGAGCAGCCCTCCGAGCCCCCAACTAGGTCAGGAAACATGTCTCTAGTACAGTGGTAGGCGCGGCCCGACGGACCCAGCAAACCTTTTTATTATTATTATTATTACACAAGATGAGACAGGTAGAACGGGAAGAGTGCAAGCACTATAGATGGAGATTAGCAATCCCCGCACACCTGCAACGTCGAAGAGGGAACGATGGTAAGAAGAAAAGGAAGTGGGATAGAAGAACAAATTGGGAAAAGATAGGTAAAGAAAGACCCCAAGGCTTCCAGTCATCTATCGATTCAGTTAAATTAAATTGAGTAATAAAATTAAATAAAAAAATTGGAAAACAGTTTATAGCAACATTCAAACAAAACAAGATATACTGTATATAGAATATTCAAACAAGAAAAAAAACAACAAATAATAAAATAACAGGATAATGGCTCATGATGAACACAAGATGTTATTAGTTTTCTATTTGAAGGCATCTACACTATTCCTATTCGATGCACAAGTCTCTCCGTCCAAGGAATTCCAAAGATGGAGAACACTTGGCAGAAAGCAACGCTGAAACTGGCTAGTACGGCATCTGATAGACTGAAAACAAAGAAGATGCCGGGCAAAAGCCTGACGAGTGTTTCTCCTTGCTACAAAGCGATTTGGCAATGAAATATACAGCAAGTGATGCGGATTGGATTGTATCTTATAGAGCATGGACACAATGCTGAGCTTCCGACGATGTGCAAAGTTCCATTGGACCTTACCGCCACAAAGAAAGCTGGCAGTATAAGAGACTCTGTCAATAAGATGCAAGTGTGAGGTAGCAGCAGACGACCAGACAGGGGCACAATATTCCAAAGCTGGAAGAATAAAGCTTCGGAAGCAAGTGGCGGAGACGGAAGCATCATTGAAGGTGGCATAGGCCTTTCTCATGATTCCCAATTTCTGCGAAGCAGTAGTCACAAGAGATCTGATGTGACACTCAAGAGTTAATTGGAATCAAATTTAATGCCCAAAATGTCCAGTTAGTCCACATCGTTCAATGCTAAGCTATCAGCATGGAGAGGTTCATGTTGAAAAGGGCTATGAGGACGTGAGATACACATACATTTAGATTTAGCGATGTTAAGCTTCATGCTCCATGTATGGCACCATATTGAAATGCATTGAAGATATTCATTGAAGAAATTAGATGCAATGCTGCGAGAGTGAGGGGAGTCAATAGTCGCGAGCAGTTACATCGTCTGCATAACCATACATAATATTTTTTGTGATGCTAAAGAGGTCAGCAGTGTAAATATTGAAGAGCAGTGTAAATATTGAAGAGCAGAGGTCCGAGAACACTGCCTTGCAGAACGCCAGAGTGGACAGGATGCCACTCAGGAATTGCTCTAAAATAGATAAAATCTGTCCACCAACACCAATATCTCTTAGCTTCTTCAGCAAGCCATTATGATTTACTCTATCAAAGGCAGCTGAGAGATCCAGTTGAACTATGCGGGCCTCATGCCCCTGGTCTAGTGCTAACTGGATCTTGTGAGAGATCGTAAGAAGTGCATCCGTTGTACCATGCTTTTTTTCGATAAGCAAATTGATTACAAGGGAAAACACTTGATCTCTCAAGAAAGCGGGAAAGGCGAGCTGCAACGAGGTGCTCAAAAACTTTAGAAAGTATTGGTGTAATAGAGATTGGACGATAATTGGAGGGATCAGGGGAAGGAGTTCCCTAGGAATAGGCGTAATGTGAGCCACCCTCCAGCACTCGGGGAACGATCCAGATCGCATGAGGCATCTAAATACTGCACTCAGGTTTTTGCGATTACAGCAGAAGTTTCCTTGAAAAACAAAGGAAACATCTTAAGGGGATCTGTGCCCCCATATGGATCAAGAGCATTGAGTGGAGAACCGAAATGCAATTTAATTAAAAGTAGGCATAATGGCCATTTCTTGATTGAAAATTAATTGCTCTCAACTAAGTTTAAAGTCAAAGTGCTTCATCAAAAGATCAGCTTTTTCCTTTGGACTCGTGATAAGTTGACCGTTCTCAGAGAGCAGTGGGCGAAGTGATGAGCTGCAGCCAAAGACCACTGATTTAAGGGTGGACCACCATATATGTGGATCAGTGGCGCTTAACAATTTATCCTTGGCAGAACTGAGATATTCCCTTTCCGCATCATGATAAATCCTCTCTGCTTGAGATCTTGCTAGAACATACTCGTTCCAAGATTCTCTTGTGCGTAGCTGAGACCAGTGGCGGTATGCTGCCTGTTTGGCATCCCGAGCAGTTTTGCATTCCACTGTAAACCAAGGTCTATCATCGAACCAGTATGAGATCCTTTTAACAGGGACTCGGCGAGAAATAATACTGAGTATCTGTTCATTGAAAGTGGACATGGGCTCAGCACTGCAAGGAATGGCTCCTAATCGGATCCTGGAAACATCATCACGGACATTATTCCAGTTAACCCTGTTTCTTAGATAAATCTCCTTCATAATGGTATAAGAAGGGACAGGTTGCCTAAGATCAAGTTTGATACTGATGGCAGAGTGATCGGATGTACCTATGGATGCATTAATTTCTGTTATAACAATGTCAGGTACAACCGTAAGTACTAGGTCGAGACAGTTGCCAGCATGATGAGTAGGGCCGGACACCAACTGTGAACAGCCCGAAACACTAGCAAAATCATATGCTGCACGACCATGAATACCTGTTGGTGATGCAGACTCAAGCCATTCACGATGGTGAGCATTGAAATCACCCACAAAAACAAAAACTGCTTTGCCATCATCAGACTGGATGGTGGCCATGACTGTTAATTCGCAATCGGGGTTGCGATAAGCGCCCAAAATATAAAAGTTGTGGATTCGGGTACAAATGCGCATGGCCATTACTTCATGGCAGCCACATTCATAGTTAGTTTTTCTATGAGCGGAGAAACCATCACGAATATAGACGGACATTCCCCGCCGACAATTTTCTGGGTTACAGCGAATAAGCAGGGGCTGACAGAACCCAGGGATCTTTAGCTCAGATTTGTGGCGATAGTCGGAAACCAAAGTTTCTGCGCATATAATTATGTCATAGGACTGACTGACAACAGTAACGTCTCTGAGATTCTTGTGTAGCCCATTTACATTGGAGTAATGAACTCGACCAGTGTGGCAGAGAGTAGGGCAAGGATTCACATGAATATCACCACAACAAATTAGAAACAGCCAATCGAAAGCAAGAGTCCGAGAGGGGGTTAGGAAAAGGATGGTTCACCGTATCGAGCTGCTAACAATTCCGGGTAACCTGATCGTTGCCTTCTCGGCGGGCCCCTGTGGAAGAGACAGAGGCGCCGCCACTCAGGCTGAAGTCGAGTCAAAAAAAGCGGCTGAGGGGGACAGCCTGCCTCACCCGGAGAAATAAAGAGAAACCTCATTTCCACTAGTAGGTTGGAGGGGGCCTCTGAGAAACCACAGGGGGGACCACCTCTTCTTAAGAGGTGGAGTTGCACGAGGGCGGTTCCAAAAGTGGTGCAAGGTGAACACTTTTACCAATGGAGTGGTGAGAGTGGAGCCCCACCACCAGCAAGAGTCGAAATTTCGCTTATGGGAGTTTAATCAGAAACTTTGCTAACAGACAAAAGATCTGAAAGCAGTACAACCACATGGTCCTGGTCAGCCCATTGGGTCTCTTGCAAGCTGTGGGAGCTGTTTATAGAGGTTCCAAACTCATTTCTGACACTGCATCAGGAAGCTGGTCAAGTGCTTAAGCTTAGAGAAAATAAGGAGGAGGAAAAGGTCGAAAAAGGTAGGTGCAGAGAGAGACAAAGGGAGAACACACCAGCCTCCCTAGTCCCCGTTCAAGAGTTCACTTCAAACCAATGAGCCGACCCTTCCCGATCCGCATTCGGGCCGGGAGGAAGTGCTGCTCTTCCAGATACCCGGTGTAAAAATCCATAAAGGTTACTTCCCTTCGGTCTCCATAGGCAGAGTTGGGTTTGGATGCAGTCCTAGTCATCGTTGAAGGGAAATAAAAAAAAAACGTCTTTAGGAAGGGGAGGCAGAGGACGCTTAAATTAGCTAAATAACGAGGCACCTTGAAGAACTTCAAGAAAACAAAGAGGAACACCGAGATCCACTTCACGCGGGAATCAACACTTGCAAGATGCCTTACTTCTATAATTGATAAGGAACGGCCTAAATACCTCGTACATATTGGAGAGAATTAGCAGCAGGTGACACATGAGAAAAGCAGGGAGTTGGGGCGAATAGAGCAAAGCAACACGCTCAAATATTCCTCTCAGGTTCTCAATCAAACTAAAAATAGTAAAAGGTAAGTTAATGGCAAAAGCGGAAGACAAAGCATACACATGTACAAACCATTACATTTAAAAACAAAAAATACTATTATTAAATCACACACCAAAGTGGTCTTGGTCTATATTAAGTTCTAAATTCCATGGGTTTGAAGTGGACCAGACTCGGTATATGACACTAACACTGTTCCTTTTGTCAATTGGGCAAGTAGGGACAATCATGATAGGGTGCTAAATGCCAAATAGGTCAGGGTGGTAGTGTGACCCACATGATAAGTTCAAGTTCTGGGTAACATGACCAATGAACCTTTAATGGAATAATTGCCATGACTGAGATGCAGTATCCATAAAGGATTCTATCTCTTATGCTTTTTTTTTCTAACCAAGCAAAATCAGATTGACCATGTGATGACCTGTCAGTGGACAATGAAGCTGTAAGGATAGTAATTATGCACTTAGCTCCTTTGTGTGACTAGAAACTAAAAATTTTAATAAACTAAGAACATCTCAATCATTTGTGAACCAATGAGAACACATGGTAATGAACTAAACATCAATCTCAATTTATGCCCATTTTTAAGTTCCGTACCTAACAGAGTAAACGCAAGAGGAACTTTTCACGATGTGGACCTCCACAAAACCTCCATCACCTGGGGCCGGAGTATTCAGCTGCAATTTAAATGCGAAATACAAATTTTGTGGGACATCCATAAGACCGTCATCGACCAGGGTCAGAACATGGACCAGTAAGCTGAATTCAAGTGAATCCTGATTTCTGCAAGAGAAGAAAACAATTTAAACACTAGACAGCTCCATGAGCAATGTTGATTTTGAGCCTCGATACTCTCTCAATCATTTTTTTTAATTTGAGGTTTACTTTCGCTTGCTAAAAAGGGCAAAAGTGCGGAAATTACAATTTGTTTAGCCTACAATTAGGCTAAATAAAAACAAAAATACAAATAAAAACAAAAATACTAATATAAACCAAAAAAAAACGAAACTAATTTATTTTTTTTTAAAAGAGCTCATCTGGCGACTGCCTGCTTGGGCATTAGTCGCCATATTCAACATTGCCTAAAATTATGCATCTATAAAAGAGATGCTAAAAAAAACAAATAAAATAAAATAAAACAAAGAAAAAGGTAATAAACAGGAAGCAAGCTTCGGCGCAGGGGGACGGTCCGCATGCCCCCCGGTGCAGGAATATGCGACCTACTAAAATAAGAAAAAATGACCAAAAAAACCCCCAACTATTTAAATAAAGGGGTGAAGGCCAGCCTACTCCAAAAAGTCTAAAAGTCCACAGGTCGGTGTGGACGCACCCACCCCGAGCGCAAGGGACAGGAGGTAGCGACTCCGCCCATCGCGGTACAGGGACGGGTAACATGCGCAGAGATCGCCCAGACTGGGACATTACACAAGAATGTGCCGAACAGTCTGGGGGACAACGCAGTCTTCACAGTAGGGCGCAGGAGAGCGCTCCATCAAATAACGGTGCGTCCCGCGAGTGTGTCCAATTCGGAGAGGACGGAAAGTAACCTGAAGCCTTCGAGGCATTGGGGGATAGGTCCATCGGAACAGTCGCGGCGCAATGGCACGCAACTTTAAGTTCCCTTCAACCGTCTCCCATCTTCTTTGCCAAGCAGTCCGAAGAGCTGCCCGTATTCCTGCCATGTAGTCGGTGTGAGGAAGAGCGAAACGCTGGTCCGGTCGCAGAGTCCTCGCGAACTATTTGGTGCCCTAATCGGCGCGCTCATTACCCGCAATTCCTACATGTCCAGGAACCGCGCAAAAGATAATCTCGACATCTGCCCGGCTCGCCATAACCGTGGCGTCACGGATATCGCGAATCAGGGGATGCGGAGATTGCAATGCCCCAAGAGCACCCAGGGCGCTTTGTGAGTCGCTATAGATCACAATCCGGTCTCCAAACCGGGCACGTCGCGTAATCTCCCGTACCGAGTGGTGTATTGCCACCAGCTCTGCCGTGAAGACAGACGCAGCGCCTGGTAGAGCCCCGCTGACTTCAAACAGAGGGGATACGGTGTGGAAACCGACTCCCTTTTCGGACTTGGAGCCAGCCGGATACACTGGCACGGTTCCAGCGTGACACGAGGTGTGCTCCAAAAAGGTGAAACGGAATAACTTCGGCGATGTATAAGCTTTGAGGGCAGAGGCGTGGCGACAAATAGCCAAATGTGGTACTCTCCAGGGTGGCGTCCTGGGTAGAACCAGGGGTGCCACCGGCCCGAGAGCTAAAAAGAGCTCTCGAAGGAGTTTCCTGGCCGTACACCCAAAGGGCTTAGGATATGACTGGCGTCTCTCGGCGGCATAAGCACCGTCGAAATCAGTTGCGGATGCAGTGAGAGCTGTTGGCGATTGAGGGGGGCACCAGGCTCGCGCATATAGGCGAATAATGCACTGTACGTGGCGTAGAGAAAGTGGCATCTCCAGGGCATTGATTAGTAGGCGCTCAATGAGGGAAGTGCGGAAGGCACCGATTGACAGCCGAAGGCCGGTGTTGTGGATCGAGTCCACCTTCTGCAATACACGCTCGGCTGCGGATGCATAAAAGTAGCAGCCGTAGTCGAGCTTTGAACGAACAAAGGATCAATAAAAAAGTAACGCAGTAGCCCTATCAGCGCCCCAAGCGCTGAACGTCACGGAACGGAGAATATCCATGGCGCGGGTACACGAGAACCCTAAGGCTACGAATATGAGCCTCCCAGGTGAGGCGTCGGTCAAATACAAGAGAAAGGAAACGATGCGATTCAACCAATTCCACGTGTACTCCATTAAGAAAAAAGGCTGGGTCAGGGTGTTGCCGTGGATGGCGGCAGAAGTGCACCACCTTAGTCTTGGCCAAGGAAAACCGAAACCTGTGCGCTTCGGCATAGCGAGAGACGCGGTTCAATGCTTGTTGGAGTCGACGCTGCAGAGTTGGCATCTGTGCCGCGCCAAAAGAGATAGAAAGGTCGTCCACGTAGAGCGTAACGAGAACATCTTCCGGCAACACCGAGGTGATGCCATTGATGCTCAGGGCAAAGAGTGTGACACCTGAGGACACTTCCCTGCGGGACACCATCTTCCTGATCCATTGGGCCGGAGAGGGCTTCCCCCGCCCGTACGCGGAATCGACGATCTCGCAAAAATTCACATATAAAGATTGGGAGGCGTCCCCTCGTCCCCATGGTGTGAAGAGTCTCAATGATACCGCATCGCCATGCGGTATCATAGGCCTTCTCCAGATCGAAAAACACAGTGGCGTAGTGGTCTACGAAGGAAGGCCTCGCAGACGGCATTTTCCAGTTGGAGCAGAGCATCCTACGTGGAGTGGAACTTGCGGAAGCCCTCCACTCAGATCTTGTTGAACAAATCTAACAGAACGCCATGCTTCGCTCAACCAAGTGTCAAAGCACTGCGTACGGGACATCGTCCGGACCATGGGTGCTGTCCGCGCACGAAGCAAGAAGGGAACGGAACGCAACTCACTCAGAAGGGTTCTCCGTCTATGGTGGTAAAGTCCAGTCGGCGGCATTCCCAGACATAACGACGTGCATGGAATGTTGGCGGAGCAGCATACCAGCTAGAGAATGAGGAGAAAGCGATCGCGAAGGAATCCGCCACCGGAACGCGGGGTCCGAGATTGCGGTCCCATTCTCCTGGACAACGGGATGGGGGTCCTTCGAGAACTTGCCCCGAATCCTTTTGACTCGCTCCCACACCTCTGCTAGAGGGGTCTTCCGGTTAAGTGAAGACACGTATTCCCGCCAAGAAAAGGGGCGTGGGTACTTCGAAATATACAGGAACCTAGCCCTTTTTTCTTTTTAAAGAGAGCTCATCTGGCGACTGCCTACTTGGGTATTAGTCGCTGTATTAAGGAACCTAGCCCTAGCTGGACGAAATTAGCCCACAGTGAAATCGTTCTGGCGGCTGTCATAGCGCATGTCGGCATAACGCTCCTGTTTGAGGGCCGTCAAACACTCGGCCAACCAGCACGAGAGTGGTCGGCGTGCAAAACGGCCAGACGTTCTGGGAATAGTAGTCAGGCCCCGGATGATGAGGTTTGCCGGAGAAGAACTCACTGGCCTCATCTAGCGACCTAAACTCCTCGACTGAGATAGAGAATTCAGTCATTTCCTGAAATGCAGGCCACCGCGCCCGCGCCAAGCACCACCGAGGTGGTCTCTCAGGCGGCAGCCGCCCAGAAAATGATATTTGAATGGGAAAATGATCACTACCATGGAGGTCATCGACCACCCCACAATCAAAATCAGGCTGGGCCTCCAGAGAGCACAGAGATAGATCAAGGCAAGAAAATGAAGCGGTAGTCGGGCAGTGATGCGTAAACTCATCCACGTTTAGGACACCCATCTCAAGCACCAATGTGCTATCTCTAGTTATGGTTGTAATGCATGTAGGAAAACTGTGTAGTGTCAATTTTCTTTCTTTATGTACCATTGATTTGGGTTGAGGAAAGTGTCCTGGAGTTTGGCAAGTGACCTCAATAAGTCAATACTATTCTTGTGACTGTGTTGACTGTCTATGTTGTGCTACTGTGGGCTTGGGTCTTGTTAGGCTAGAAATGAAACCAAGAGCACTATTGTAATAATTGTAGGTTCTGTGTTTTTTTTAAAACAACCAGTATCCCTGTATATAATTTTGGATTTAGGGCATTTTGATCACACACTCGCCTGACTCCTTTCTCTTCATGAGTAATAATTAATATCCATTTATTGAATTGTATATACGTATTAGGTTTAGATAAGTTTTTTTTTCATCATTAAATGAACTTTTGAGGATTTTTTTTTTTTAAATATATTGAATGTTATGGATCTGGTAGTGAGTAAGTATTGCCATATTTAGTTGCCTTCATGCCAGAATATGAAGGTGGTGCCCAGAGGATAAGTGACAGATTGACCAACCAAGATCTTTGCATCGAGTTAGGGCTTATGTAGAGGGTTGTGCTGAGTAACCAGCGGAATTCACTACAACATATTTCATGCAGTGTAAACATTCTTTCTATTAATTACTCTGCTCTCTCTAACCGCTTAGGAGATTAAGGGAGAAAACTTTGATCCTATGGCCTGTGCTGTTACAACAACAAAGTGGGGAGCACTTTCTGTGAGGCTGTCTTTAATAAATGAATAGTGCTGAAAATAAATGCTGCAAAGCCCAAACGGACTAGCCTGCAGCCAAATTCAAGGACAGGTAATTTGCATTAAAATTCTCAATGAAAATATAGACATCTGGAGAATATACAAAAATATAGCTATGAAATTGAAATCAATGGAATGGAAGTACAGGAATTTAAAACCATCAAAGGGTGTGAAAAGATATAAAAAATAAACTATTAAGAACTTGACAAAGGCTAAAAACAATAGATACAAGAACAGAGAATATACAATCATGAAATAATATATTAAATTTTGGCTAAAAGATTAGATTCTTCTAAAAATTAAAAAAATTCTATTCACACTAAAAGAGACACGAGTCTCAGACAAGAAGCCCGGCAGAACCTGTTGGGGGGTGGCCATCTGCCCAGTAATGAAAGGGAAGACCAACCTCCAAAGATTTCTCAAAAGGGGACACTCGGGAAAGATGTGAAGGATGGACAGCTGCACCCTGCACAGGATGCACAAAGGTGGGGGCTGCCCATTCATCAAGTGCCTATGAGTGAGGCGGCAATGGCCTATCCTCAGTCAGCACAAAATAACCTCCAGTCTACGTGGTCTCATGGTATGTGGCCATGGGAGGACTGAAGGTTTTATCGAATGGAACTTGGTGGGAGGAAGCTCATCCCACATCTTCTGCCATAAGCCGACTACATATTCGGTGATGAGGGAAAAGAAATCACGAAGTGGGACTGGGGCTGATGGGGGTATCCCCAATGATGCCGCTTCCTTTGCCGCAGCATCCGCCCTTTCATTACCTGGGATGCCCACATGACTGGGCACCCAGCAAAAAGAAATCTTATGAATAGGAAAAAGATAAAAAAGCCACTGCTGGATCTTGGAAACCAGCAGATGGCTAGAACCAAAAGCACTCAGTGCCTCCAGAGAACTAAGAGAGTCAGAGAAAATCGTAAGACAACCAGATGGCATAGGAGCAATAACAAAGAGTGCAGCAAGAATGGCAACAACTTCTGCTGTAAAAACAGAAGCTGCACTTGGTAGGCGAACCAATGCTGTCTGAGATGGGAAGACAGCAACAGCTCCAACTCCATCCGATGACTTGGACCCGTCGGTGAACACAAAGGTGCTAGGCTGATGGTGGGATGAGTGTTGATCATACATGGCTCTCAAGGCTACAGGCAAGAACTGATCCTTAGGCCTACCAGTAAGCCCCTTGCATACCACTACAGGTGGTATGAGCCATGGGGTAATCTTTGGTATTGAAAACGGAATAACAGAAAACTCCCTTTGACTTCCTGTGTGCTCGGCGGCCATGCGCAGAGCAAAGGGATGGAAATCTATCATATGAGTCCACTGTTCGCAAATTGAACGTTCACTCATATACTGGCGACCATGGTAATTGCTTAGTCTAGTCTTAAAAGATAATTCAGGTTAGAATTGAGCCTGTGAAAAGGAAGAGGAAGAGCCACATTCTCTGCATAGAGACTCCACACAGGCGATGATTTGAAGGCTCCAGAAGCCAGGCGCACACCCTGGTTATGCACATTATTTATTTTTTCAAGGATGGACAACAAGGCAGAGGAGTACACCTGTGATCCATAGTCCAGCTTTGACTGGACCAATGCTGAATAAAAAAGCCACAGGGTACGTCGATCACTTCCCCAAGAAGTGTGTGATAGTAATTTCATTATTTCCATTCTCCTCAGAGAAGACCTTTTCAAGGTGTCCAAATGAGGCTTCCAAGAAAGCCTCAAATCAAAGATCACCCCTAGAAATCTGAAATGGGGCTCAAAGGTGACAGGGATACCATAGAGTGACAAATGGGGAGGGTCCCATATCACTGATCTATGATTTTAAAAGTGGACAGCCTTGGTCTTTACTGTGGAAAAGCAGTAAGCTTACGGATGACAAATGGAAGTCTAGGCGCTGAACAGATAAGCGCTAAGTCATCCACATATAGAGTTGAGGAAATCTCAGTTAGGAGATTTGCGATAATGCTATTGATCGCCACAGAGAAGCAGGTGACACTGAGGACACTTCCCTGTGGCACACCCTCAACTTGCTCTACAGGCTCTGATAGGGCATTTCCAACTTTTACACGTAGTGTGTGCCACAAGAGAAATTGCTCGACAAACCTGGGGAGAAAGCCCCGCAGGTCCCAATCATGGAGTTGTTTAAGGATACCACGCCTCCAAGTGGTATCATATGCTTTCTCAATATCAAAGAAAATAGGAACAGAATGCTGCCTCTTTGAAAAAGCATCTCTTATATAAGACTCCATTCTAACAAGCAGGTAGATGTTACTCTGTTTTTTTCTGAACCCTGATTGAGAGGGAGATATAAGATGGTTTGTCTCCAAAAACCAGACAAGTCTTGTATTTATCATCCTCTCGAACAATTTACATGGACTAGTAAGGGCAATGGGGCGGTAATGGGTTGGTTCCATCCCATCCTCTCCTGGTTTTTGTAAAGGTAAAACCACAGCCTCTCTCCACATAGAAGGGAAGCAGCACCTAATCCAGATGAAGTTATAGATGTCCAGCAAATTTGAGAGGAGGGATGGATGCATATTCCTAATCATATCATAGGAAATGCCATCTGATCCAGGTGCAGTGGATCCAAGGTGCTTCAGTGCATTATGGAGCTCATGGATAGAAAAGAGCCGGTTATAAGGCTCATTATCTATGTTAGGCTCCATAAAGTTGATAGGATGCTGCTCCTGTTGGAGCCTAAAGCGCTGGAATTGGATGGAATAGTTGTCTGAGCTCGAATTATTAGCAAACAATCTGGCCAAAACATCGGAAATATGGGACAAGTCTCCCAACAGTTCTCAGGCCTAACAATGTTGGGAGCTGTAAAGCCATTGGATTTCCCCAATAGCTTTTTGACCCTCTTCCAAATTTTGTGTACAGGGGTCTGCCAACATATCGATGCGATGTAACCATCCAACGAGGTCTTTTGAGTTTGTGAAAGGGTGCATCGCCAACCGAGCAAGTTTCTTTACCATAGTGGGGGACCGATGGTAACGTCGGCAAGTCTGTTTACATTCAGTGATGACTCTTAGAGCATTCAGCAGACTACCAGGGTAATTGTGGTCCACGAGCAGTTGAGCCGGATAGCAGGATGGAAGAATTAGCTGCATGATTGACATGGGCTAGAAGATGATCAATAGCCACTTCAATATCTTCATGAGGGAAGGACCCATCATGGCTCGAGAGGTGCCTGAACTTAGGCCAGTTTGCTTTTAGTATTCCATCTTTTGCTAGGTGGTGGAGGATGAACACCTGTACATGGTGTTATTATAATGGGAAAAGAGCACTGCCTTTCAAGTTAGGATCCACTGCCCAGTCAAAATCAGCTTTACAGCTTGGTGAACAGAGAGACAAGTCCACAAATGTAAAAGCTGCTCGTCTGGATGTAAAATGATGTGTGGCTGCCATGGTTAAGAAAGCAGACATCATTAGTGCCCAGAAATCTCTCAATCATATTTCCTCTAGGGTTGTTATCATGGTCCCCCCCAAGGGGTATCGAGCATTAAAGTCGCCAATCAATAAAAAGGGAGTAGGGAGTTGAGAAATTAAATTAGCTAACTTTGTAGCTAAAAAGGCTGCATCTCTTTCCTGGCCAGGAGGAAGATACAGCGAACAGACCGAATAATGGTGACTGGAAAACAGGCGGACCTCAACCGCCTGCAGGTCTGTGTTAACAAAAACAGCAGAACCATGAATTTGTTCTCCGGGGTTTTTATAATATCCCACAAAACCCAAAATGTTGGGTACTCTGCGAGTACCCAAGCAAGCCTCCTGTAATCCTTAAGCAGGAGCTTTAACTCTTCCCATTTAGGGAAGAGACCTTGGAGGATCCAATGAATAATTGGAAACATTGTTACCGTTTAAGCATAACGGTAGATTTCTTCCTACCCTTAGGGGTAGGAGATTTGGGATTTGAACTACCAGCGGAAGTAGTTTGTGTCATACTAGCCTTAGGCTTGGAGTATGACAGAGGAGGCATCGGAAGCTTGAGTTTTGACTTTGGCTTTTCTTTAAGAGGTGGCGCAGCAGATTTTGATAAGTGGCTGTAAGAGAGAACTGCCTACACTGGAGAAGCAGAGATCGAAGCAACTCCAGGGGTCAGTTCAGGTGTCGAGGGAACAGACGATGTTGACAGAGCTGGTGGTATTGGTTGGGATGGTAGAGGCTATGGTGGTGGCGAGGACATCGGCAAAGTTGTGAATTCGATGCTGATAGAGAAGGATGTGGAGTCAGTTTTTGAGAGTCCTCCTCAGATGAGAGGGTAACCTCCACAACAGCTGGCTCCTGGGAAGGAGCAAAAGTTGGTTCCTTCTCATTCAGGGATCGAAGGAATTCCAAAGAAGTATCAACAAGGGGGGTGGAGTGATAACTGGCTTTGGAGCTGAAGAGCTTGGTCCTTTAGTGGCAGGGCGAATGTCCAGAGGTGGAATGGATACCACCTGAGGACCAACATGTTCTGGAGCGGTAGCAAGGTGCTTAACCTCCCTTGGAGAACCAGGAGAGGATGGAAGGTTCTTCTTCTTCTTCGTAACCTCAGAAGTACTGTTAGGTGCTGACCAAGAGTGTTCATCACAAGATGTACGTTTAGGAAGGTTCTCCTAGGAGAACCAGTAGGAGGTCTCTGGCTTCTACCTCTTTGGCCCGGTAGAACGCAGAGCATCAGAAAAGCTCACACCAGGTTGGACATACATCTTCTTTACTCTTCTTATGGCCTCTTTAAAACTGACCCTGTTCTTGTTTCTAATGGCAATGACTTATCTCTCATAGATAAAGAAAGTGCATTGCTGTGATGTTGCAGGATGTTCTCCACCAGTTAGGGCAGCACGGCTGTTGAGAACAGGGCGTCCCGTGATAATCCGATCCACAATTCACATACAACCTTGCCTGTTTACAAAACTTGCTTACATGGCCAAAGCGTTGGCAATGGAAGCATCGCCGTGGCTTTTCAACGTAAGGCTTGACTGGGATGTTAAGATAGCCAGCCTTAACGTACTTGGGCGGTTCCAATCTGTTGAAGGTCAGGATTATGGTGGCGGTAGGTAACCTAGCACCATTCACAAACCTGGAAATGCGGTGGGCACTTACAACCTTCTGATTGGTAAGTTTTGATACCAGCCTGTCAACATCGTAATCTATTAATTTTCCCGATCGGATAACACCTTTACTGGTGTTAAATGTTGGGTGCGAAGAAGAGGACATGTCTACAGAAGCTAAAGACTGTAGGGTCTTAATCCGCTGATGCTGCTCGCTTGCTTTCACTTCAACTATCAATGTACCATCATTACGTGGCCAGATTTGGGCAGGTTCGCATTTCTCAACAAAATCCTCGTAGATGTCGAAGATGTCAGCCTTACTAAGAGGACTATCGTTCACTTTCAAGACTAAAAATAGGTCGTAATCCAACTCAGGGTCGACTTCTGATTCAAAAGGATCAAAGCGTCTACCGTCAGGGTCCAAGGCACGATGTCCAAGGGACGATGACCAGAGACTGCAGGTCTCTGGAGTTATGTTTGTTAAGTTTACCCATATAAGTATATATTTTATTTTGGGCTGACCCTGGAGCTGAGGCATGCGCCAAATCGTCATCGTGAGTCCAAAGAGCGCCCATACAGCCCAGACGGGGTAACCCGACTCGCACTGTCGTTTTAAAACAGCGGAACTGCATAACGGACATTCTCTGGACTGCGGTGCTAAGACCTCCAAGAAACAAAATGACGACCCGGGCAACCAAACTTCCTCTAAAGCAAGGTTCAGCAGACGATGCCCCCCCAGTGGGCGCATCCGTCGATCCGTACAGAGGCAGAAGTAAGAAAAGAAGAGGCTAAGCTGTGGCCGGACGGGGCGCTGAGTCCCGTCAGCACGGCGGCCAGAAGAGCAAATCGCCGTGCCCCTTACGGGGAAGAGAATTGGTACAGAAGACGAGATAGGGGTTAGCGGAAGAAGAAAAAGAATACCAAGCTGGGGCCGGACGGGGCGCTGAGTCCAGTCAGCACGGCGGCCGGGAGAGCAAATCGCCGTGGGCCTTACGGGAAGGCTGTCTTTATGGACCAGGTTAGAGAGGAGGGAGGCTTCCTATTTAGAGGGTGGCAATAAACGAGATCAATGCCATTGCAGAGTCCAATAGATTGACCCTTACGCCAAGGGACTGGACAAACTATGCCGAAAGTATGGGGTTCTCCAAAACTTTCATCATTTAGGCATCTGCAAGTTGTGCCTTAGTTGTGCAAGTATTGGGGCATGTTACCATCACCCAGTTCAGTCCCACCTAGCATCCTCATACATAGATCTATCTAATCTGTTCTTAAAACTGCAGTGAGGATGCTTGAATCACATGACTAGTGAGGCTATTTCATTTATCTACCCCTTCATTTGTAAGCCAATTTCTACCAATCTTTTTCCAAAACTTAAACTTATCCAGCTAAACCCATTGCTATCATTATTTTTGTGATTACATACATTTCTTGAATCAATATCTGAAAGTTTGACACTTTGGATTACTGTTTCATCCACAAAACAACTTAGAATATTTTTATTTTCAGATTGAATGCATTCGATACTCGTTCTGACCTCTTCACTAAAATTAGAACCTTACTTATGTCTCCCCTATTATAACTTTTTACCCACTTAAAGACTTTAATCAAGTTCTCTCAAACTCTTCTCCTCTCTAACGTATCTAGATTTAATCTCCTAAGCATTTCATCAAAAGGTAAACTCCTCAACCCAGCTCTTCTCCTCATTACCCCTGAAGATCAAGATCCCCTCAAGTTCAATTAGAATAGCCTTGAGTGTAAATACTAAAAGAAAATACTTATATAGCAATCCTAGTCATTGCATCATTATCACTCACTGACTCTTGATCTGTAGCACCTATCACTATGACCAGCTTGAACAAAAAAGTGATGGATGCTGTGGGTTTATAATAAGGTGTAGAGGGGGTGGAAAAGGTAGCTAATTTAATGACATTGAAGAGTGCCAACCAGGGTTGCCAAACCTGGGAAATCCACCCAGATATGGAGGAAATGCGCATAGTGTGGGGAAATGTGGCGATCTTATCAAAAATTATTAATCTGGGGGATTATGAAATAAGATAAATATAACAAGTAAATTGCATTATTTTTAAGATATATAATTTTTAAATGGATGTAAACTCATTTGAATATAAAATTTCTAATGCAGAATGGTCACTAAATTCTTAACAAGCAACATGTGCAGGAAATGCACGGTCAGAACGAGTAAGGAATGCATTCAATCTGAAAATAAGAATATTCTAAGTTGTTTTGTGGATGAAACAGTAATACAAAGTGTCAAACTTTCAGATATTGATTCATGAAATGTATGTAATCACATAAATAATGATAGCAATAGGTTTAGCTGGATAAGTTTAGGTTTTGGAAGGATATTGGTAGAAATTGGCTTACAAATGAAGTGTTAGATAAATGGAATAGCCTCACTAGTCATGTGATTGAAGCATCCTCACTGCAGTTTTAAGAACAGATTAGATAGATTTATGGATGAGGATGATAAGTGGGACTGAACTTGGTGATGGTAACATATTAATTCAAGAAATGTATGTAATGACAAAAATAATTATAGCATTTACCTGGGAGGACTAGCAATGACAATTGATTAATGAAGCATTACCAAGTGATATTTTGAGAATATTCAAGAATGAGTGCTTGAAATTTCTTGTTGAACTCTGTGTTCAAATAAGGAAGAGATTTCCATTGAATGAAGATAATGTGATTGCCAAGCTAAATACTCTTGATCCAACCATTGCCTCAAACATAAGACATTCGCCATCATTATTAATTAGTATTTCAAGCAATTTTCCTAACTTAGCCCGCTAGCGTAAGGGAATGAACTTGATTATCAGTGAGAAGCTATCAGCTCAGAGCTAAACAGCTACCTATATCAAGCAACAACATACCACAGTACTTTTATGATTTACGTTCCATTAAAGATGGTATTGGCAATTCCAAGTTTGCGTTATTTTTTTATTTAATGACATCATGTTTACCAGTTTCTTCAGCATGTGTTGAATGCATATTTTCACAACTAGAAAAACTAATTCACTAAAAGCACAGAGTAGTTGGTAGAATTCTAGAAAAACAATCAATTACAAAATCCTATTCAGACTGTAGTAATTGGGAGCCAAGCAAGGAATTAATGAGGGATGTAGAAAATGTAGGAATTGCATTTGGATTAACCATTGGTAAGTAAATTCGGTTATAATTTAATTCATTTCACTAAATGTTATTTTTATTATAATCTGGGGGATTTTAGTTGAATCTGGAGTATTTTTTATTCAGGTTTGGGGGGAAATGGATAAATCTCATTGGCATCCCTGGTGCCAACCCTCCACTCTGTGGAAAAATGGTTGATGTTGAAGTTTCTTCAAGTCCAGAAGGCTACTGATCACTGTTTCAGGTGAATGAGAAGGGGGGTGTTTTGAAGATGTGATGGGGATGGGGGGATTTACTGTACTTCAGTGTGGGGATTGCAAACAGAATAAAAAGTTCAAGATCTGGAGTTGCTAAGGTTGTCAGGCAATATGATGTATTAAGAAAGTTTAATGCACTCTTTCCCCCTTTGTTGGGTCTATAAAGCATCGAAAAAGAGATATTCCAAGAGAGCATCAGTTTGTGTTGATTGGGGTCAGGAGGTTACAGTGGTAGCAGGAGAATTACCCCTATTATATAACACACCCCTAGCGAATATAATATGCATAACTATAGATTTTCAAGTTGGGGTTGCAAGAAGGTATGTAGTGAATCTGAAGAGGGTGGAGGCAGAATAGGACTCAAGGGTGTATGTGAGGTATTCATGTCTTGCAGTGGTACATTAATTGCGTGTGTGTTGACCCTTGAGGAAGTTGAGCTATATTTATGTAGTTGGTAGCCAATGTGGTGGTGATATTGTTGAAGAGAATGTATGGGTGCCATATTGAAGGAATCACTTGTTGCCATTTAAGCGGTGTGAGTCAGTTGAGGCTTTCTTGTATGAGCTAGATTGTGTTGTTAAAGACTGCCCTTGTTGAGAGGATTGGGTGGTTGGAGTAGAGGTATTGGAAATATGTGTGGTTGAAGCTTTTGTGCGAATGGGTTGATGCCTCTTGTACTAAGACATTTCGTATGTACATTTAATATCATATCGTGGCCTTAAAACTTTGCTTGCTGTATAGAGTGAGATACATTTTCTTTTGTACAGTCAATGAGAGAAAAAAAAAGAAAGTAACATGGCCTGATGATACACATCAAGGAAAGATGCATGATAAAAGAGATGTATGGAAAGAAACAAATTCCCAGGAATGAAATTAAATGCAAGAGCAGTCAGTATTTGTATCAGGATGGAATAAATACTTCAAACTTCAGAAACAAGATAATAATAAGAGACCTTTCACAAGTTGAACATCATCATCAACCTTTTTACCACAAAGTGATGTCAGCATGAATCAGCATCACTAAAAAATATACACCACTTATTTTTAGCCCCTATCAAACAGAAAGCTACCCATAATTCTTCTTCCCATGAAAAATAGACCCTCACTATGAGATCCTATGTGCTGTTGTATCTCAGTCAAGGTTCATGAGCAGAGGGTCTCTAACAGACCCCTCATAAACTCCACTCCATGCACAGCTCATCATGTTGGGGAAATCGCCCTGAATAGATTTGAAGATTCTTCGGTGTAGAAACATTAGAGAGTTGAGGGGTGGTGGGGTGACGACTGATTATGTAATTGCAACCTAAATTGAAAGTCTTGCATGGCAGTACCTACATGATTGGCACAAACTCCCATCTGTTGGTCCATGAAGTTCTGACATTGACCACAGGTGGCGGTTCATTGGAAGAGCAACTGCTGATGGGTTTTAAGATCAGTATAAAAGAATGCCAGATTTTTGAGAAGTTCCCAAAGGTGATATTCATGGAGAGAGAACTCGGGGGTGTGGTCGGGATTATTAGAAGAGGTAAGGGCGCTTCCATGAATGAGGGCACAGCCAGTGAAAATTGTCGGGATGCTCCATCGCTGAAGTCGATCTCAACCACAGTCTATAAAAACAACATGCATGTAAGCTGTTAACTATATCATAAAATATGTGTGATCTTTCAAGAGTTGCTGTTAAAGCAGTTTTCTTTGCTTAATTACCAAAGACTTATAGAAATGAGAATTATCACCACCTGAGCGAAAACAGTCGTGGAAAGGACCAGAAGATATATATAAAAATTATATCCAGAGGACATGTGTAAACTTTATTATTATCCTAAATTCAGAGCTGAGCACCAAACCATTAATCGTTAATTAATGAAAACCTTTTCATTACCAATATAACTTATAATTCTTAATAGACAAATTAACTTTCATTGTAGTAGTTTGGTTATCCGCCTCCCCTCCCCTATATCTAATCCCTTTCTTCTTTTTCAGAATGTGTGTGTGGGTCGCATGATCACCGTCATTGCTTTGTGGGGAAAGAGTCAATCGACCTCTATCGTGCTCCCCCATTCATCTCTATTTTCATTTTAGGTGGATTCTTTCAGCTTAACAATAATTTTGTGTTTGTTAATAGTTTGAAAGCCAATTGGTGTGAATGAGGAAGGAAGAGCTGCCTGGATGGAAAATAGGTGAGAATGGGTGTGGTTGAATGTGTTAGGAGTAAAAATGTTTGAGTGTGGCAGTGAATCAGTGACTGAATGTGCCTTCTCTTTTCCAGCTCTGTGGTACCGATAGTCGATAGACATCTGGTTTTTGGAGATGGCGGAAGCCAATCCTGACCCTCGCACGTGCACCTACCTTTCGGGGCTATTTTCTAAAGTGTGGACCTTGGAGGGCACCTCCCAGTCTCGAGGGAGTAATTGGAGCAGCGCCTCAGAAACTACAACCCAGCAGTTGGGACTAACAAGTGTCCCAGGTCCCTAAAGTCCTTGGCTTTGCCGAGTCCCGGACCCCTCAGAATCCCGCAAAAAGTGAGCCATCTCCCGTTTTCCCTCACTCATCTTGCTCCATTAGTAGGTTAAGGGTGCACCCGTCATTCCCGATATCTTTGCCTTTGGTTGGAGTTTCTTCAACGCGCATTGCTGTATATAGATATTCTTTTGCATGGCTGAGATCCATATGTAAGGACTTTTGGGTAAATATATACGTGTGGTTGTTGGCCAAGGTATTATTGTGAGGCCAACTATATATATATATATATATATAATTATTTGGGGTTTAGGTTGAGGGCTGTACGTATTGTATTTTGTGTAAATATTTTAGTTGAAAAGTTTGCATTTTAATTATTTACTGGGGTTGTGGTGGATCACCATTACTTATTATTTCTAAATAAAATTAGAAAATTGTCTCTCTCCTCAATACCCTCACCTTGAACCACCGAGCGGACATGGTTGTGGTGGCGGGAAGAATTGGTGAGGGTGTCACGAATCCGCCGCCACATATTTTTGGCGACCGAATAGGGACTGCCCGGTGGTTTGAGGAAGGAGAGGAGTGAGAGCCTGTGTTTTTTGTCCCTAATGGAGGAGGAACAGATTGGGGCCATGGAGTTGGAGATGAGAAGACTAAGTGAGTTAGTGTGGCAGAAAGCCAGAGAAAATGCGCAGTTGAGAGAAGAGAATGATAGTTTGAAGAGGAAAATAAGAGAGATGGAAGTGAGAATGGAAGAGAGGATTAAAGACAGTGAGGCGCGAATGGAGGAAAGATTGATGCGAATGCCAAATAGGAGAATCAAGTGCAATTGGTAGGGGTGTGGCCTCGACTCCACTTGGATTGGAAGTGACGGACAAAAAGGGATTGCCAGACTTAAATGAACCCCCGCAAGTGACTAGGCACTGAAAAAAGAAGACCCAAAGACTAGACACCCAGACCGACAGGGAATGACCCGACTGGCTAGCATTGACTCCTTGTATTTCAGCTCGAATGAAGGCATGAGTGAAAGTGGGAAAGAAGTGAGTGATAGTGAAAGTGATGCAAGTGGGCAAATGGGGCATATGATAAAAGATTGTAGTCGTGCGAGGAAAAGAGCATTTTATGGATGTGGAAGAATTGGCCACTTGGCACGAGATTGCAGGGAAGGTGGTCGAGTGAATATGAGTGGACCTGGACTGTGTGTTAATTGTGGACAGATAGGGCATTATGCCAGGATGTGTGCCAGTCCAAGAACTACCTGTGGTAAATATGGAATGGTAGGTCACGCAACAAGGTTGTGTAGGACTGGTGATAGATGCATAAACGAAAGAATGGATGGGAAGGATGCGAGTAATTGAGATGATACGACTCAGGGAAACTAAGGAATGACAGAGTTCCTTCTGGGAAGTTCTCTAGAGTGCAACTGATGAATGTGAGAGAAGGATTGTCAAATAATGGAGTGAATTGGGATCAGAGAGTGAATAGGTGTATGTGTGTTAAAATTAAGTGTGGAGAACGAGTAAGTTAGTGCATTGATTGATACAGGATGTAAGGTGAATGTGGTGTACTATGAAGCATTTGTAGGAATGAAAGTAAGTGAAGTTAAGGATCGTGGATATCATTTGACTGGATTAGGTGAACAGGATGTGCCGATTGTTGCGAGGTTTAGAGAGTGTGTTTCGATTGCAGGTGTCTGGATGAAAGAAGATGAATTTTGTGTAGTAGAAGGTGCAAACAAGAAGTATGACATGTTATTAGGTTATAAGTTTTTGAAAGCGAATGATATCCTGATTCATCCTGATTTAGAGATGAGTGAATGTAAGAAGAATGAAAGTATGAAGTGTCAATGGTTTTTGGATCCAGATGAAAGTGTGAGAGTGAACATCATGGAAGGTCTGGAGGTATATGCGATTGAGTGTGTGCCTGTCAAGCACAATGAAACATTGAGATAAGTGAGAATGATAGGAATATTTATGTCTTGGATGGTATAGGTGCGAACTATCGATTGAGGTGAGTTGTGCATGTGTTTGATGGTATAATTGATATGAAAGATCCGCATGTCTGTATACAAGTTTGGCCAGATCTGTGAAGGAAGTCTTAGAGGAGTGCAAGTGGGAGATAAATTAGGTGTGTTAAATACAGTGGTGAATGAGGAGAATGATATACATGTGGTGAATGCAAATGTGTTTTCCGTGAGTGTAACGTTGAATGTTTGGAAGTATGAACATTTGATTGAACAAGTGAAATTGGAAGAAAAGTTGAGTGAATGTAAGAAGCAAAAAGCTTACAGGATGTTGTGGAATAGGAGAGGTGCCTTGAGTCAAGGGGATGAGGACTTTGGCAACGCTCGCTTGCCTGAGTTCAGAATAATTTTGAGCAACAATACACCAATTTATCAAAGGCCTCGTCATTTCCCTCCCCTTGTGGCTCAAGAGATTGAGGAACAGTGTGAGGAATTAGAGAGAATTGGTGTGATTGAGCTGAGTGTGCGTGCCTGGAATAGTCAGATTGTACCTGTACGAAAGCCAGATGGACATTTGCGACTGTGTATTGACTATAGAAGAGTGATGGAACGAACATTGAAAGACAAGTTTCTTATGAGTGTTGTGCCTGAATACGTGCACAGTATGTATAGAATGAAAGTATTTTCTAAGATGAATGACTGAAGAGAGTAAGCCTATTATGGAATTCTCCACCTCAAAGCGCCATTATCAGTTTAGAAACCTGAGCTTTGGGTTGGCAAATGCGCGCGCTGCTTTTCAGCGTGGTATGAATGTAGAGTTGAGTGGTTTTCTGTGTAAGAATGTACAAGTGTTTTTAGATGATATTTTGGTGATGAGTGAGAACATGGAAGAATATATGACCTTGGTGAATGATGTTCTAAGAAAGTTGGAAGAGGTTGGGGTGAAAGTGAAGTTGTCTAAATGTGTGTAGTTTACTAGTGAAGTTGAGTTTTGGGGACATAAGGTGAGTGTGGTTGGATTGCATAAATCGGAGAAGTTCGTGGAAAAGGTTAGGAATTTCCCTAAGCCTATCAAAGTGAGAGAGTTGCGTGGATTTCTTGGTTTAGTTGAGTTTGGAAGAAAGTTTATGAAAGATTGTTCGGGTGTGATGAAACCATTGAGTGTATGGACTGGGAAAAAGAAGAGTACTGTGATTAAGTGGAATGACTCTATGAATGCAGCGTTTGAAAAGTTAAAAGCGGAAGTTGCAAAAGATGTGGAACTTGTGTATCCAGCGTATGGGACAAATGCAGGAATGCTTGAAGTGCATATGGATACAAGTGGTCATTCGATGGGTGGATGTTTGAAGCAAGATCAAGTTGTGAATGGGGTAGAAAGATAGAAAGAAAGCGAGTAATTGCGTATGTTTCCAAGGCGTTTAGTGTGGCAGAGCGTGCATATTTAATGATTGAAAGAGAGTTGACTACGTTAAGAATCTGTCTCAAGTTATTACGACCATTTCTGTATGGATTATGGTTTGTAGTGAAAACAGATCATCAGCCACTAGTATACTTGCAGCGTATGAGGTTAGTTGATAGTAGGCTTGCAAGGACGATGGAAGATTTAAGTGATTTTGATTTTGTGGTTGAATACTTGCCAGGTGAAAGGAATGAAATTGATGATTTGATATCAAGTTTGCCATGTAGTTTGAATGAGAAACACTGTAAGCATAAATCCTGAGTATTTGCCAGCAGGTGTAGTTGTTGGAAGGAAATGTAAAGGTGCAGGTGATTCTATGGTGTTGATTTTTGGTTTTTTAAAAGCTCCTCTAAAAAATTAAAAGGAAAAGGCAAGGAGAAGGAAGCAAGCTCCTGCGTTGGGAGGAGGTCAACACGGCTAGGAACGTGGGACCTATAAAGAAAAAAAAAAACTTAGTTAAAATGGAGAAGGCCGGCCTTCCCCCAAAAGTCTACAAGTCCATCAGTTCATGTGCACGCACTCGTCCCGAGTACAAGGGACAGGCGGTAGCGACAACGCCCATCCTGGTACCGGGACAGGTAACGTGCGCGAAGATCACCCAGACTGGGACATTCGACAAGAATGTGTCGAATAGTCTTGTGGACGACGCAGTCGTCACAATAGGGCGCAGCCGAGCGATCCATCAAATAGCGATGCGTCACACGAGTGTGCCCGATTCGGAGACGACAGAAAGCGACGTGCAGCCATCGCGGCATTGGGGGATAGGGGAATAGGTCCATGGGGACAGTCGCGGCGCAATGGCACGCAACTTTAAGTTCCCTTCGACCGTCTCCCATCTTCTTTGCCAAGCAGTCCGAAGAGCTGCCCGTATTCCTGCCATGTAGTCGGTGTGAGGAAGAGCCAAACGCTGGTCCGGTCGCAGAGTCCTCGCGGACTCTTTAGCGCCCTCATTCCGCGCAATTCCTACATGTCCAGGAACCCAGAAGATAATCTCGACATTCGACCGGCTCGCCAAAACCGTGGGGTCACGGATATCGCGAATCAGGGCTTGCGGAGATTCCAATGCGGTTTGTGAGTCGCTATAGATCACAATCCGGTCTCCGAACCGAGCACGTCGCGTAATCTCCCGTACCGAGTGGTGTATTGCCACCAGCTCGGCCGTGAAGACAGACGCAACGCCTGACAGAGCCCCGCTGACTTCAAACAGAGGGGATACGGCGTGGAAGCCGACCCCTCTCTTCGGACTTGGAGCCATCTGTATACACTGGCACGGTTCCAGCGTGACACGAGGTGTACTCCAAAAAGGCCGAACGCAATACTCCCGGCGCTGCACAAGCTTTGGGAGCAGAGGCGTGTCGACAAAAAAACAAATGTGGTACCCTCCAAGGTGGCACCCTGGGAAGAACCAGGGGCACCACCGGCCCGCGACCTATATCTAGCTCTCGAAAGAGTTTCCTAGTCCTAAATCCAAAGGGCTTCGGGTATGACTGGCGTCTCTCGGCGGCATAGGCACCGTCGAAATCAGCAGTGAATGCGGTTAGAGCTGTTGGCGACTGAGGGAGTCTCCGGGCTCGCGCGTACAGGCGAATGATGCACTGTACACAGCATAGAGCGAGTGGCATCACCCCATCATCGACCAACAGGCTCTCAATGGGGGAGGTGCAGGCCACCGCGCATGCGCCAAGCACACCGCGGTGGGCTCTCAGGCGGCAGTTGCCCTGAAAATGATATTTGAATGGGAAAGTGATCACTACCATGGAGGTCATCGACCACCCCCTAATCATAATCATGCTGTGGATCCGAAGAACACATAGATAGATCAAGGCAAGAAAATGAAGCGGTTCTCGGGCAGTGATGCGTAAACTCATCCACATTTAGGATACCTATCTCAAGCTCTTCGATCAGATCGGCAAGGACTTGTCCCCTGGGATTTATTGAGTAATCTCCCCAGAAGGATGCCTGCCGTTCAGATCTCCAAGCAAGAGATAGGGCCTTGGTAACCGTGCCACGGCGCGGCGGAAGTTCCCCGCGTCGAACTCAGCTGAGGGTGTAATGTACGCAGAAATGATAGTATACCTCCTATCCAGGTGAAGCTGCACAGCCAATGCCTGAAAGGAGGAAGGTAAAAGGAAAGGAAGAACGGAGACATCATGCCGGTGTAAACCGCGCATCCCCCAGTCCGGACATCTCGTGGTGGTGGGGTCGCAAAACCCTTATACCACGGGAGGGCGATCTTGGCTTGGTCGCTTACCGAAGCAGCAGACCTAATATTCCCCGCAGGCCAGCGGATGGAGAGGAGCCCCAAGTCTTTTTAGTCTTTTTTTTTGTTTTTTCTTTTAAGGAGAGGAGGGTGGGGAATGAACCAGGATTCTCCCCTCCGCCGGCAGGAGCCCCTAGGACAGATGGACTGGCCTCAGCCAGGTCCTTCTCCGAGATGCAGAAGGTCCTGGCAGTTGCAGGGGCACCAGTCGGAGGAGATCCCTCCCCTCCTTGTACTGCCTTGGAAACCCTAGCAGTTTGAGGAGGACCTTGCATAGGGGCGGACTCGAGTTTGGTGCTTGGCGCCGAGCCCCGATTCGCTCCCATGGAAGCCCCTACCATCTGAGGCTGGATTGCCCCAAGGACCATGTCTATCTCAGGGGGGGGCCTCCAGTTGGCCATCCCCCCCTCCAGGACATCACAGGTCCTATTGGCAGCAGCATCATTAGTCATGTCTGGGAAGCCAAGGGCCTTGACCCCCGCTAGGTTTAAAATTCTAGCCAGCAGGTCTTTTGAGGTAAGTGACCTAAGGGGCCTGGCTTCCCTCTCCCCCTTAAGGGGGTTTACCCTACCCAGCCGCTTCAATGGGGAGCGGTCGGCAATGGGCTGCCTGCTGGCTTTCTTGGCAGTCCCCTTGGAAAGTAAAAGGGGGACTGCCGCTGGGAAGAGAAAGGTGCCCGAAAGCACCTCCAGAGAAGGGGGTGAGGAGGAGTCCCCTACACCCGTAGGCGAAGGAGAGGAGTAAGCCTCCTCTCCGGTTCTCCGGTTGAAGAGTTATGGAGGGTCCCCTGGAAAACCACAGGGAGGGAAGGGAACTTCCATTTTCTCTGTGGAGCTGCATGAGGGCGGCTCCGTTGTTCTTAAAGGTGAAATAGAGAGAGATTTTTGTTTTTGTAGATTTTCATTCATGGGTACGGTGACCCTCTTTTTCTTACGGGAAGCAAACGCTCATGACCTCTCGTAGTAGCCCGCTCTGCAAGGGGTGTGTACGGGCATTGAATTAGGTCACCACATAGGTTAGGGTTGACAGTTTCCCCAACCCAATTCAGCATCATTGAAGTACCCATTGGATTATTATATGTGTTACCTACCCACCATAACCACCATTTTCCACAGTCACCTTCTATGAGAGTGGCCATATTCTTACATGCCCATGAAAATTCATTTTCAAATCAAGACCTGTGCATGGCTGGATTCCACAGAGGTAAGAACGTGAGTAAATCCGCGATCGCGAAGAGACGAGACATTCAGGTTCGCTTCTTTCATGCCGCCGGGGATGATGCGGAGTTCTCCATCGAGACTCTCTTCACCTGAGCTGGAAAGAGAGTAGATTCAAACTGAGAGAAGAGTAGATTCATAGGGAGGGGGAAGGTAGGTAAGAGAAAGGAGTAGATTCATATGGAGAGGAGAAAAGAAGTGGATTCATACAATGAGAGAAGAGTAGATTTATAAGGAGAAGGGGAAAAGTAGATTAATATGGAGAGGAGGAAAAGATTTTATTCATAAGGAGAATTTTTTTTTTTAAGGAGCTATCTGGCGACTGCCCACTTGGGCATAAGTCGCCGCCATCAAACAGCCTAGCTGTAGGCTATTTTAAAATAAAATTTTTAAAACAAAAGAATGATAAAATTGAAAGATGACAACAATTACGAAGCAAGCTCCCGCGTCGGGGGGGAGGTCCCCCTCCCCCGTCGCAGGAGCGTGCGATCTACAAAGAAAACAATGACAAAAACAACAACAAAACCTAATTAAATAAAAGGGAGATGGCCGGCCTCCCACAAAATTCAACAAGTCCACCAGACAATGTGCGCACACTCGTCCAGAGTACAAGGGACAGGCGGTAGCGTCCCCGCCCATCCCGGTACCGGGACAGGTAACGAGCGCGAAATAAAGACAGCCTAGCACTAGGCTATTTTAAAATAAAAATATGAAAACACTTATAAAAAAAGAAGATCACAACAATCAGGAAGCAATCTCCGGCGTCGGGGACAGGTCCTTCCCCCTTCCCGGCGCAGGAGCGTGCGACCACCGAGTGGTGTATTGCCACCAGCTCGGCCGTGAAGACAGACGCAGCGCCTGGCAGAGCCCCGCTGATTTCAAACATAGGGAATACGGCGTGGAAGCCGACCCTCTCTTCGGACTTGGAGCCATCTGTATACACTGGCACGGTTCCAGCGTGACACGAGGTGTACTCCAAAAAGGCCGAACGCAATACTCCGGGGCTGAATGAACAAGCTTTGGGAGCAGGGCGTGGCGACATATAGCCAAATGTGGTATCCTCCAGGGTGGCGTCCTGGACAGAACTAGGGGCGCCACCTGCCCGAGAGCTATACCAAGCTCTCGAAGGAGTTTCCTGGCCCTAAACCCAGAGGGATTAGGGTATGACTGGCGTCTCTCGGCGGGATAGGCACCGTCGAGATCAGCTGCGGATGAAGTGAGAGAAGTTGGCGACTGAGGGAGGTGCCGTGCTCGCGCGTACAGGCGAGTGAGGCCCTGTAAGCGGCGTAGCGCGAGTGGCATCTCCCCAGAATCAACCAACAGGCTCTCAATTGGGGAAGTGCGGAAGGCACCGGTCGCAAGTCGAAGGCCGGTGTGGTGGATCGACTCCACCTTCCGCAATAAACGCTCGGATACGGATGCATAAAACTCGCATCCCTAGTCGAGCTTCGAAAAAACAAAGTATCGATAAAAAGTAGGGCAGTAGTCCTATCAGCACCACCAAGCGCTGAACGTCACGGAACGGAGAATATCCATGGTGCGGGTACAAGAGACCCTAAGGCTGCGAATATGAGCCTCCCAGGTGAGGCGTCGGTCGAATACAAGACCAAGGAAACGGTGCGATTCAACCAGTTCCAGGCGCACCCCCATTAAGAAACAAATCTGGGTCGGGGTGGAACCGTGGATGGCGGCAGAAGTGCACCACCTTAGTCTTGGCCAAGGAAAACCAAAACCTGTGCGCTTTGGCATAGCGAGAGACGCGATTCAATGCCTGTTGGAGTCGACGCTCCAGAGTTGGCATCTGGGCCGCGCCAAAACAGATCGAAAGGTCGTCAACGGAGAGCGTAGCGAGAACATCTTCCGGCAGCATCGAGATGATGCCGTTGATGCTCAGGGCAAAGAGTGCGACACTGACGACACTTCTCTGCGGGACACCCTCTTCCTGCTCCTTTGGGCCGGAGAGAGCTCTCCCAACCCGTACACGGAATCGACGATCTAGCAAAACTTCACATATAAACATTAGGAGGCATCCCCTCGCCCCAATCGTGTGGAGAGTCTCCATGATACTGTATCGCCATGCAGTATCGCAGGCCTTCTCCAGATCGAAAAACACCGTGGTGTAGGAAGGCCTCGCAGACGGCATTTTCCAGTCGGAGCAGAGCATCCGACGTGGAGTTGAAGTTGCGGAAGCCGCACTGTGCAGAAGAAAGATGGCCTCCGCTGTCCAGGATAAATGCTAGTCTAACATTTATCAATTTCTCCATCAACTTACGCATACAGGAGGTTAGAGAGATTGTGCGGAAACCGACCGTGGTAGAAAGGGCTCTACCCGGTTTGCAAAAAGCAAGCACAGTATCCATTCGTCAGGAATCTGTGCAGATTCTATTAAACAAAACTAACAGAAAAGCCATGCCTCGCTCACCCAGGTGTCGACGCAAGGCATATGGGACATTGTCCGGACCAGGGGCGGTAGCCGCGCACGAAGCGAAGGCAGAACGCAACTCACGCAAAGTAAACCTGTCGTTGAAGGGTTCTCTGCCTCTGAGGTAAAGTCCAGTCGGCGGCCTTCAGCGACATCACTTGTATTGAATGCTGGCGGAGCAACATCCCTGCTAGAGAATGCGAGAAAGCGGTGGCGAAGATCTCCGCCACGAGCGCGGGATCCGAAATTGCGGTTCCTGGAGAACGGGATGCTGCTTCTGAGAGAACACTCCACAAATCCTTTTGACTCGCTTCCACACTTTTGCTTAGAGGGATCTTCCTGTCAATGACACAAACCGAAACCTAGCCCAAGCTCGACGAAGTTTACCCACAGTGAAATCGTTCGGGCGACGCTTATAGCAGAAAAGAACTCAACGGCTTCATCCACAGGGAAATGCGGACCACCACGCCTGCGCCAACCACCACCGGGACGGGCTCTCGGGCGGCAGCGGCCCAGAAAGTGATCACTACCATGGAGGTCATCGACCACTTCACACCCAAAATCAGGCTGTACATTCTGGGACCACAAGGATAGATCGGGCAGTGATGTGTAAACTTGACATTCAGGACACCTATCTCCAGCTCGTCGATCAGGTCTGCAAGGACTTAACCCCGGCGATTAATCAAGTAGTCTTCCTAGAGGGAGTGTCTACCGTTCAAATCCCGGAGCAGTAGAAAGGGACTCGACAACTGTGACATGATGCAGTGGAAGTCCCCCCGCGTCGATGCCGACTGACGGTGGAATGTTGGCAGAAATAACAATATACTTTCTATCCAGGTGGAGCAGCTGCACAGCTACTGTCTGAGTTATTTAAAGCAAAAAGAACGGAGACATCATGCCAGGTGTAAATTGCGCATCTTCCTCCCCACCCCCCACCCCGTGGTATTAGGGTCGTAAAACCCTTATACCCCGGGAGGGTGGGCAGTGGGCAAGCGCCCAGCATGGTCCCCTGTAAAAAGATAGCTAACGGGGGACGGGAGGAGATGAGCCTCCACAACTCCTCCCAGTTGGCTGGGAGAAGGCAGCACTTCCATTGAAGGAATATAGCCTGCAGGCATAGCTCGGAGCAGATGCGGGGAGCGGGAGGCTTCGAAGACGAGATCCTCACGTAGGCAGAACTCCGGGCGCTGTTGGCCCAACAAGGCCCTGAAGGCGGTATCGCTTTCAACGACTTATCATAGGAGTTTTGACTGGCTAAGAGAATCTTTTCCTCCCTGCTCCTCAAAACCTTCGACGGGTGAGGGTCCCTCCTTTGGAGGAGCCAACGTCTCCAAGCGACCCAGTCCAGCCTTGAGTGTGGGCGTAGGAGCCAAAACTCGTTTAGTGATGTCCTCCACTCGGGGGGCAGCTTTAAGAACCCCGGAAGATGGCCTCACGACCAACTCCAGGGGCGTTGCCTTCTGTGAGTATGACTTGGTGGAGGCTCGTGGCCGTTTCGCCGGAAGGCGAAAAGGGAAGGGAGCTCTGGATTTAGCTGAGTTGCTTGTGAACCCTTTGTGTCACAGGCTATACCAGGGAGGGCTCAGGGTGAGAACCCGCAGAAGGGTTCTGAATGGGCATGGAAACGACCGTGCTCGTAGGTTGTAGGGGGTAGGAGCAGGGGGGGGATTGAGGCATAAGACGTCCCAGGCAGCACCAGGACCAAGTCCATAGCCTCGCGAAATGAGAAACGATTTTGGGCCTGAACAGCCAGGATTTGTTCCCCCCAAGAGATATGCACATTTCAAAGAAGCGGGGTGCTGCTCTCTGCAATTGACACACTTGGCTACACACGATTTAGACTTATTATGTGCATCCTTGGAGCAACTTAACAAGACTTCGGGTAAACCCGACTATGCATGTCTACAGGAGCGATTCATATGGCCGAAGCGCTGGCAGTACTTGCACCTCACGGTAGTGGCACTAAGGCCTTCATGCGATACTAACCGGCGCGCACCTATTCAAGGAGCCTGTTACAGTCGAACTTGATGAAGAGCGTAGAGGTGGGTCTCGAGGCCACTCCCGTTTTCTGAAACACTCGACCTTGACTGCACCATGGTCAACCTGCTCTAAGGTGATGTCTTCTCATGATGTGGTGGAGCGAATCTGAGTGTGTGTATAAGGGGCCATTCTCCCACCCTTTTTCCCAATACACTCTCCCTCCTTCTGTAAGAATGTGTGTGTGTTAATGGGAATGGGTTTGTTTTGTTTTTTGGTTATTTTATGTATAAATAAATTACCATGTTTTTTGTTTTTTCCAGGCGCCATATTCTGGAAAGGACTTAGTCTAGCACATCTTTATATAGCAAACAAAATATTACTTTGTCTTAAGTAAATTTAACGAAGAGCCCTATTAGTATTCTTAATGAAAGAGGGCTTAGAATAGCCACGCAAGAGTGATAAGATCACTTATCTTCAATCAAGCGCAGAGGCACCAAGTGTTTGGAAGACTTAGGCATTTTGCTCTCTCGAGTGGTAGGTGGCTGGACATCCCCCCCCCCTCTTTGTACCACGTGAGGCCTTCTCTTTTTTTTGTAAACTATATATTGACTGTTATAGATTTTCGGCCCGCTACAATGAGTAGTCCACGGATTCCCTGGCGTTAACTAGTACTTTGAGGAAGTTCATGGTCTAGTGCGGCGTCACACACACCGGGGTGGAAACGACCGTCAAGTGTCCGAAGGGCACAAATCATGGCCGCCTCAGAGGGATTTGACACATTCACCAGAAGGTTCCCGCCTCAGAAACGGGTCACCTTCGGCTCTCTACCAATCACACTAGCTAAAGCTATCCTCTGATGGATCATGTTGCTCTTAGCCAACATGCTGCCATCAGTGGAGCAAATAACAAGAATGGTACAAAACAGACAGGTGCTGTGTAAGTCCAAGTGGGCAAGCTCGCAGCCATTTTCAAAAAGTGAAGATTCATTAAAATTTCAAATGTTCTTTAAAAACATAAACTATGGTTAAAAATCTAAAAGATATATATAAAAAAAAGGAAGAGGGAGTAAAACGTAGAAAAATAAATGCCTCTAGAATGCTGTAAAATCAAAGTAAAATCCTAAGACACGACACGTCTATCTGGTTCTAAAAATGATAAAACATTAAATTTCTTTTAAGAGATTTGTCTCTGATAATAATTTAAACACTCGGTTTATGTTTGGAAAGGATGCTCCTCAGACCCTGCTGAGGACACATCCCTTGGCAATTAAAAGGAAAAAGCCTTTGCCTCAGAGTATGGAAACGTAGGCATTCGGCAAATAGGTTGAGTTCAGACATTGATACTGCACAGTGAGTGCACATTGGAGGCTGCTAAAGGCCTTCCATTAGAAAGCCATGTGTTAGGCGACAATGCCCAATTCTCAGACGGCATAGAATAACATCCTGAGTACGGGTCCTAGTAGTGCGTGGCCAAAGGCGGACTGACTGTTTGATGGCATGCAGTTTAGTTGGGGAAAATTCATCCCAAGTCCTCTGCCACTGGCTGACCATGTACCCACGGATGTATGCCACAGGATTACGGAAAGGAAGAGGAGCATGGGTAGAGGTTCCTAGAGATGCAGCTGCCTTGGCAACAGCATCTGCTCTCTCATTTCCTTTTATACCTATGTGGCTAAGTACCCAACAGAATAAAACTTTGTGGAACTTGCTGGATCTTTGACACCAGCGGGTGATCTGGAAATAAAATGACTAAAGCCTCCAAAGAGCTGAGGGAGTCAGAGAATATTGAATAAGATCCCGGTGATGAAGAAGCGATGGTATACAGTGCAGCCAGTATCGCAACAAGCTCAGCTGTGAAGATAGAGGCTGTATTGGGCAGGTACACAGACACATGACGGGAGGGGAAGATAGCAGAAGCTCCTACCCCATCAGACGATTTAGATCCATTTGTATAGTTAAAGGACTTGATTTGTGGCACAATGTGTGTTCATAAAAGAGGCTTTGTAGAACAGAAGGCAAGAACTTGGTCTTCATTTTGCCTGCGAGCACCTTGCAAACCCTCATGGGTGGCAATAGCCATGGGGTTATTTTGGGGATCTGATATGGAATAACTAATAATTCCCTCAGTTGACCTGTATCTCCAGTCATATGCAGGGCAAAGGGGTGAGTCAGTGAAGGAAACCTGTCATATGCAGCCACCAAGTGAATATTATAGATGCACTCATATACAGGTGAGTGGGGGAGTTGTTGCAGCCTGAAAAGGTACTGCAGGTTAAAATTAAGGGGCTGAAAGGATAGTGGAAGGACCCCACTCTCTGCATGGCAACTCCATACTGGGGAGGACTTGAATGCTCCCAAAGCTAGACACACTCCCTGGTTCCTAGAAAGAATTGAGCTTATCTAGTTTTGAGGATGAAGCTGAAGAGTACACCTGTGACCCATAATCAATAATCCAGCTTAGACTGGATCAAGGTTGTATACAAAAGTCACAGGGTACGGGGTTCACTTCCCCATGAAATACATGATGGAAGTTTTAAGATATCCATTCTCTTCAAGCAGGATTTTTTTCAAGGCAGTTATATGGGGGACCCAGGAGAGATTTGAGTCAAAGATAACCCCAAGAAATTTACAATGAGGCTCAAATGAGATGGAGGAGCCATACAAAGATAAGGTTGGCTGTTGCCAGTCAACTTGCCTAAAATTGTAGAGATTAACTGCCTTTGTTTTTGAGGGTGACAGTTGGAAGCCTTTTGCAGTAGCATTCTTGGCAATGATGTTAATGGCCAGTTGCAATTCACGGATGACAAATGGCAGCCAAGGCGATGCTGATAGAGTTGCTAAGTCATCCACATAAAGAGTTGTCATTACCTCTGCAGGAAGATCAGTAATAATGCTGTTGATAGCTGAGAAGCAGGTGGCGCTCAAAACAGTTCCCTGTAGCATGCCCTCTAACTGATCAACAGACTCCGATATGACATTTCCTACCCTAATACGGAACATGCGTCCAGCAATAAATTGCTTTATGAACCTACAAAGATGGCCTTTGATACCCCAGTCATATAGTTGTATCATATGCTTTTTCTATATCAAAAA